>LPNX010332075.1:204237-265962 GCA_001517045.1 Pseudotsuga menziesii
GAGAAAATGTCTCATCATAATTGACTCCCTCGATCTGTGAGAACCCTCTAGCAACAAATCTAGCTTTGTACTTCTCAACGCTGCCATCTGCAGCATGCTTTACCTTGTAAAGCCATCTGGAAGTCACAACTGACTTCCCCTCTGGTCTAGGTACAATCTCCCATGCATCATTCTTCATGATGGAATGGTACTCTTCCATCATGGCATCTCGCCAAACTGCATGCTGGGAGGCCTCCTCAAATGTAGCTGGCTCTGAATCACGAAGGGATGCAATAAGAGCCATGTCATCTCTAACCATACCAAGCCTATCAGGCTCCACAACTGTCCTGATCCTCTCTTGAGGCCTACCAAATGACTCGGCTTCCTTCAAGGTCTCCTGAAGCCACTTGGGCTTCCTCTTCCTTGAAGGCTGCTCCTCCTCATCTGATGGAGTCACTATACCAGAAGCTCCAATGCCCCTAGGACCAGTCAATAAAGAACCTGTACCTGATGATGAAGTCACATGAGGACTCAATCCTGTACCTGTACTCGTACCTGCACCTGTACCTGTGCCCGTACCTGTCCCTGATACTGTCCCTGGAGTACCAACTGTCTGAACCACTGAACCTGAAGACACTGTACCTGTGCCCGGTGATCCTGACTCTCCAGAAACCTGTGGACCTATGAGCTGCTCTGAAGAAGCCCGCAATAACTGAGGTGTGGGAGCAGGTGCCTCCCCCTGCTCTAACTCTCTGGACTTCCGAAAGGCTCTATCCTCATCAAACTTTACTTCCCGGTGGACAACAACCTTCCGCGAACAAGGTAAGTAAATCCTGTAGGCCTTTGAAGTCTCATCGTATCCCACAAGGATACCTCTCTCAGCGGTGGGATCGAACTTCGTCCTCTTCTCAGAAGGGACGTGAGAGTATGTGAGCGTGCCAAATATGCGAAAATGACTCACCTCAGGCTTCTTGCCTGTGTACATCTCCTCAAGAGTCTTGCTCCCCACTGCCCTGTGAGGACTCCTGTTCTGCAGATATACTGCAGTACTACATGCCTCAGCCCAAAGAAAGAAAGGAAGGCCCTGATCATGGAGCATCGCCCTGGCTGCTCCAACAATGGACCTGTTCTTCCTCTCTGCCACTCCATTCTTCTCAGGAGTATATGGAACCGTCAACTGTCTCTGTATCCCCTCCTGCCTGCAGTAACCATCGAACTCCTTGGAGGTGTACTCACCCCCATTGTCCGACCTCAAGATCCTGATCTGTCTGCCAGTCTGTTTCTCCACAAGGGCTTTGAACCCTTGGAAGACTCTCAACACAAGCTCTGACTTCTTGCTCCTCAAGAAGTAGATCCAGGTCTTCCTAGAGTAGTCATCAATGAAACTGATGTAGTACTCAAACCCAGTCAAAGAACGTGTGGACATGGGACCACAAATATCAGTGTGAATCAAGTCAAGCACCCCTGCAGATCTAGTATCACTGTTTGGGAAAACAGTCTTGGTGTACTTTCCCAAAGCACACCCTCTACAAATATCCTCCTGCTCTATGCTGAACTCAGGTAAACCTGTGACCATGCTCTTCAGCAATCCAAGAGCTGAATGATGGAGGTGGGCCATCCTCCGATGCCAAAGCTCGCAAACCTCGCTGATGCCGCTATGTGCTAAAGCACACTAGGGCTGGAACAATAACTTGTACAGTTTCCCACATCTCACACCAATGTCCATGGCACTGGACATGCCTGTGGCCTTGGGGTACACCTGTACTTTCCCATCGGAAAAGCACACCCCAAGCCCTCTGTCCTCTATCGTGGAAACTGAAACAAGGTTCTTCTTCAACCCCGGGATGTATAACACATCTCGTAGAGTCATGGGACTCATGGACTCCCTCTGAAATGTGATGGTCCCTCGACCAACTACTCTGAAAACTGTGTTGTCCCCAAGGACAACCTCCATATCCCTACCTGTCGAAGACAAATCTGAGAACACATCTCGAGCCCCTGACATGTGACTCGATGCTCCACTGTCTATGTACCAAGCAGTGGGAATGGATGAACCCGCCTGTCCTGCTAACAATGAGTGCTCAATCTCCTGATCCATATCCATGCTGGTGGCTAAGGTGACTCTCTCTCTCTCAGTATGACCAGCATAAAGGGAAAACTCCCTCTGAAAGGCAACACTAAACTCATCAACCTCAGCTGAGGCTGCAGTCTGCTGTCCCTGTCCCTTCTTCTTCTTCTTCTTGCTTGGACACTGTGAGGCATAGCGTCCAAACGCCTGGCATGCATAGCACTTGATTTTACTCAAGTCCTTCTTCTGTCCACTCTGCTGTCCCTGCTGCTGCAGAAACTTGGCCCCACCCTTCTTGGGGCCCTTCTTCTTCCTCCCTTTGGCTGCCAAATCCACATCCTCATCATCTCCCCCTCTGTGAGAGCTGCTACCAAGTACGAGACCCCTCCTGGTCTCCTCCTGTACAAAATCATCCCATAGCCTCTCCCAACTAGGTAGGTTCTCCCTACCTACAATAGCCTGCACAAAAGCACCCCAGGGCTTTGAAGCCCCGTTCACCGCTGTCCGCACAAGCTCTGTAGGGGAAACCACCTCCCCAACTGCTGCAAGCTCATCCTTGACAGCAGATATCCTGGTAAGGTAAGCTGTGACTCCCTCTCCTCCATGCATCCTGATACTCTTGAGTTTCTCCCTAAGAACCATTTTCCGGTTCTCATTGGAGCTCTCATACAGTCCAATCAATGAAGTCTACATCTCATGTGCTTTGTCTTTACCTGAAATGTGAGGGATGATGTGATCTTTCACTGCATCTAGAATAATCCTTCTAGCTTTGCAGTCCTTCTTGTTGAAGGCAGCTAGAACTGTAGCATCTGTAGGAATGACTATGGGGTATGTAGTGGTGTTCCTCACCACATCTGGCCATAGCTCATGCTCCTCCAATAACAACAAAATCCTAGCCTTCCATGGAACAAAATTACCTGTCCCATCCAACCTATCCTCCAACCTCAATCCAGTAGCCATATAAACAACAACTCAGCAAAAAATAACCCTGACAGAAGCAAATACAAACACAAATCTGAATGCTGCAAATTTTCAGTGTGAATGTTAACCTCACTATTTCAGCCCCCTTTGCTCTGATACCATGTTGAAAACCCTTGTTTCACAGCATACTGGTTTAATGAACAATTTCTTGAATTTCACTTCAGCCGGTTATGCAAAGGCTTGAAGTTACTTATGAAATTTCTTTGAACAATTTAAACACGCTGAAAACAACTAACAGGCTGTAAATAAACACATGCACACCATAAAATTTGACACAGTAATTTTTGGCAAATTTGCCCTGGATAAAACCCCCACGGGGAAAACCAGTTCTGAGATGAGAGCTTTTATTATTTCTTCAGTAAAATGTAGGACAGAAAATAAATGCACATGTACAGCAAACCCTAACCGTACATCTCCTCGAATTTCGTGCCAAATCAGACAGCAGGCCGTACAGCAGATCAGCCGTACAATTTCCTCGAAATTCGTGCCTATTTATTGCAGTCCGTACATCTGTCCGTACAGCATTAATTACAGCCGTACTTACCTCGAAATCTGTGCCGAAATTAACTCAGCCGTACATAGTCCGTACTCCTCGGGATCCGTGCAGCATTTAATGCAGATCAGTAGACCGTACACCTCGAAAATCGTGCAGATCAGCCGTACATCATCCTGGAAAATCGTGCCAATAAATGCAGCCGTACTCTGGCAATTAATGCAGCCGTACACCTCGGGAACCGTGCAAGCAAACACTGAATTCTTCAGCTTCAAACCCTAACCTGGAATTTGACCTCCTTGAGTAAAATCGACCTCCTTGAGCTCTCTCTTCTCCTTCATCTGAAAAATGAAAAGTCTACTCACTTTTGCCTCCCTCACTCCTTTTTATAATTTCATAGTGAGAGTGAAATTCTCATTTATTTATTTCCCATAAATAAATTCACTCACTTACTCACTTTATAAAAAGTGACTAAAGTCATAAAATCACATTTAAGTGACTTTAATGTGAGGGTCACATTTTTCCCTCTTAAGTGACTTAGGCAAAATAAAGCCACTTAGGGAACATCAGACTAGGTACAAAAATCAACACGCTTCTGGTGGAATCCAAATGCTTGGAAAGCACCTGGGCACATTGACAAATTATGCACTACGAGGAGGCATAGTTACTAATCGGATGATTGCATGGGCTACACATAACAAGCACACAGGAACTTGTGGGCAAAGACTCTCTTGTGTGGCAAGCAAAGAGAGTTGTGCCAAGTGATTGGCAAGTCTACGACAGAGGGAATCATGTAAAGGAAGAAGCAACAAAGTTCTATTGATATATGTAAGATCAAGATGCAGACATATGGCTAGGGCAATGCTAGTGCCAAATAGTAGCAATATGTGTGTTACCTATTGAGACTTGTAACTTGAGCAGGTGCTGGTGGGCATGCTCTTGGAGAGTTATCGGGATGTGGCATCCTCCACTATTGTATTATGTTTCCATGTGTCGATATAAATGTTAAAGGTTATTAGGCACGCCCGTTGGGGTGTCGCTCTCCCATATCTCTGTGTTACTTGTAGTTGGATAAATGTTGGAATTATTGGATGTGATAACATAATGTAAAATTGGCTAAGTATGAAATAACATGTTAAAGAGATAAAAGTGTGTTTCGCAGGTTAAGCATAGTCTGCAAGTGTGCTCTCTGAGTTGGTCTCACCCTCGGTTGGGCCCCAAGCAATGTCGCATGGGTCAGTTGGCGATGAAAAATTTGGCCTAGTCACTGGGCCCATCACACTGCGCCTTCTTATTTGAGTTTTGTCCCACTTGGTATAGTAGGATTTATAGTTCCCTAGAAGACATCAACTATTGTTTCATGTCAACGAGATCGAGCAACATTATTTCGATGCCTTTCCCAACAATCCTAAATTAGACTATAATTTGTTTTTTGACCTTTTGAAAGACAGATTAAGTTAGTTTCAGATTAAATCGTAGACTCATTTTGAAGGGTCCAAGTTTTGAATTAATGCATGAAAAGGGAGGTAATTCAAACCTCTCAATTTTTTTGATTTATCAATATCACTTTATGATTGCAAGATGAAGAGTATACTCAACTGAGAAGAGTCTTCGAGTCTATTTTGTGTGTGCTTCAAGTGGTAAAACATGTGTGATAAAATGTTTTAAAATAAACTTGCAATTGAACTTGGAAAAATCAAGATAGAGAATGTGAACATTTATGGGTTCTTACTCATTCTAATTTAATTCTCTAAGAGTGATCTAGATGGTTGCAAGTGATACTATAAAACAAAACGTGCAGAGGGAGGTATTTCACTCCATTAGCTATTTTTTATTCACCGATATCACTTTATGCACGCAAGGTGAGGAGCATACTAGGATGATGTGTGCTCCGTCGTCCTCGGTTATCATCGTTGTTAAGGGTTTTGGGAGTGTATTCTGCAAGGTGGTGAACCTGCATATGATACTATGAAACCCATCTTTATGGTCTTCTAAATGGCATCCAATTGAATCTAATGGAAGTGATGGAGGAGGAAGTTGGCTCTATAAAGAAAGGGAAGAACAATTCCAACAAGGAACAACTATGAATGACTCAAACGACTTGGTTTTACAAGGCATCCATCACATAGTTTATTCAAATGGAAATTGAGGCAATGGAACATTACCTCTTGCAAGAATTAGATGACACCAAGACCCAAGAAGAGATTTTTGTGCTTGATATGTGGATTCAGGACCCTACGACATCTCATGTTAGGAAGGGTCTCCTTGGTCGCATGTTGCTGGAGCACGAGGAAATAGATAAAGGGGATGATGTTCTTCTCCAGTTTTGGAAGGAACTTTACGTTGACACCAGGTTGATGCATATGAAAATTGATTTCATTGCCAAAGAATTGGGAATCTCTTTCCTTCCCGGGTTGGGGGTTGTTGGTGTTTCGGTTAATGCGTCGCAGGCGATAAGAGGTGGCCTGTTTGGGGCGGTCAACTCAACGGAAATGTTGATCCCTCTACGAATTTCCAGGTTCCATAATGGCTTATCCAAGTGTTACAGTTGTTTTGTTTCAGTCCGTGTTTTCAATTCCTAAATTTTGTATGGGCTATGTTGTGTCGAAAAGTGGGGATCTAGTCAGTAGGTTGTTTAATGTAAAGTCGGGTATCTAGTCATGGGTCTGATAAACTTATGGATGATTGTAAATGCCTTGTTTTCTCTTGCGAGGGAGGGGTGATTTTGGGATCAATGCTTATTGGGTAGACCGTAGAACATACTGGGTCTTTTAAAAATGTTGCTTTGGAGGGTTCAAGACATGATGCTATCTACAGGAAAATGTAATGCTCTGGTTTATTTTTAATATATAGTTTTCTACTAACAAAAAACTTACTGGTGGACAATGAAACCTTAACCGATCCAATTGAATCCAAAAGTATTTAAAAATTTAAACTATAGATAAAGGGACCTCTATAAAAGAGACCAAAACTCAAAATTAGAGTGTAACTGCAAAAGAAGTTTTATGAGTGAAGGAACATCTAGAAATTGAAGTGAAACAATAATTCAATGACATGTTAACATATTTAGTGAGAGTTTACATTCCATCACTTACTACTAACAAATACGTCGCCAAACTAGTCGGCATAAGAATGTCTAATCTCAACTTGTCAACTCAAGTACATCATGGAATGTTTAAACCAGAGTTTATGAAGGATCAACGTATCAAGATATCACATTGACTCCCTAATTACAAAAAATAGAGCACACAAGAATCAACGTACCAATGCCAACATTGTTCTTACATATCACAACATCTAAAGATCTATACATGTCAAAATCAACAACAAAGAAGATCACAACTAGACTCTTCATATCCAAAAGTTCTAGAAATAATCTATTTAGGATGGATTGATTCATTATCAATGTGTCGATATTGTTCAATGCTTCCAACATCATATTGACTCATATCCTAAGCATTATCACAAAAGTGAGATTTATGAGAAGATGGTTTATTCTATTTGTTGTTTTTGCTTTATCAATGCTTTGAGGACAAAGCATTTTGAAAGGCGGAAGACTTGTAATATACTTAAAGAATATTACCTCCATATAATAATATATAAACATTTATATTATAACAATAGTAGTTTAGGGTAATATTATATATTTACTATATGGTAATTTTATTCATAACCATACCATTTTCCCAAGGGACTTGGCATTTCACGTCTATGTATATTTATATACACCGATTGTAACTCAATTAATATATCAAAGAGTAAATAATAATAAGTATTTATCCTTTGTGGATTAAATGGATTCCTCCTTAGTGTTATGGATGCTCGAGTGAAGTAACTTGTTGGGTTGGCTTCGTGGATTGCAATTCCAAATAAAGCAATTATCTAAACCCAATTCATCTATAGTCGCATGGGTTTGAGCGCTCATAAGTGAGAGACTGCTTGAACCACGAGTTATAGTTGTTGTACAGTAAAATAGAGTGACTAATGTAACACATTGCCCAAGTGATAGAGCGAGATTGGAGTTACAATGGTCAAACGGTATATTAGTGTGTCTGGAAGAAAGATTGAACAGAGTGACAATGCCACTATTGAACAAATAGTCATGCAAGTTCGCTTGAAACAAAAGCCAGGTATTGCACTAGCTGAAGAAATGAAAACAAAATGGTTTTCATCGAGCAAAACTCAATGGCTAGGGTATGAACGACAAGGGTATGATATTGCAACAATGCTCAAATTAGATGAAAACATGTAGACAACCTATAGATGAAAAAATGAAATAAAAAACACAAAGTGGAGTCACCAATTTGTTGGCAATATGGATTATAGTTGTCATTGATGTCAAAAGGAGTTTAGTGATGACAAAGGAATAACCAAGGACATGATGGCAGAATGAACTTAGTATAAGTCAAAGGAAAGACAAAGGTAGCGATGACATGGCATGAATAATAAAATGGAAGATATGATGACATAGAATAACATAATTGCCGGTAAATTAGTAAGAGACATTGCCTATGATGACAAAGCAAATGATGTGACATCATTCTGAAGAAATATGGCAATTGGTGAAAATCAGGAAATTGATTAAGTATGGATAAATCGTCAAAATTGGTCCTAAGAGGGTTTAAGAGAATGACCGACCTAAATCATGGGTTAGAGTAAATGCCCGCATCACATAGGGGTCTTGTAGACTTGTGTTTTCTCTACTTGACCATGTCTTCAGTTTGTCTTGGAAGTAGCCACGAGAGAAGTTATGGACCTACCAAAACAACGTTTTAGGAAGGTTGGATCAGACTAAGAAATTTGTCCAAGTGTCATAACAAAAGGTTGGAAGACTATTTTCAAATGTCCTCCAGAAGATGTGTGTGTGTCAGTAAGATCTAAAGATGACATGATCCTACTCCTTGGTAATCTGGCTATCCATCCATGAAGTTAGATTCTCATTTGGTTATTACACGAACGAAATATAAATTTGACAAAACAAGAGAAAAATGTTAGTTTGCATGTTGAGATTAAAATTGGCTAAGTGTTAAAACAAAGAAATACTGAATGTAGACGAGTTCCGCAAAGAATCATAGATCCGATGGTTAAGGATCAGTTCCATAAAGGATCAAAGATCAGACGACTAAGAATAGTCATGCAAGCAGATCGATGGTTCAGAAAAAGCGTTCTAGGAAAGCCGTTGCAGAACCGCAAAAATCAAAAGGTCGAAATCGTGGAAAAGTTGAGTTTTCAACTTCTGCATTCCGCCCTATGGAAAAGGTAAGTGCAGAAAGACAATGAAGGAAGGACCGTTGCGGGAGTGAAAAGGCGGAAACGAAAAAGTTTGAAAAACTATAAAGTTGAGTTTTCGGTTTTCGCCTTCCGCAGTGAAGAAAGGCTAGTTCAGAGAGCAAAAATGCGAAAAGCAAAAAGAGGAATCTTGGAAAAGTTGAGTTTCTAATTTTTGCCTTCCGTAGTGCAGAAAAGACGTTGCGGGAAGGCCAGTGCCGAAGCGGAAAAGCAAAAGTGCAAAATTTTGGGTTTTGGAAAGGTTGGGTTTTTCGATTTCCACAATCCACATGTGGAACAATTGATAAGGAAAGTTGAACTGCGGAACGATAAAACTACGGAAACCTAACCACTACGAAAGGAAGCTTGTGGAAACAAGAAAATCGTGAAAACCAGGTTGCAAAAGAAGTTAAGATTGCCTGGAAGCCTTGAATATGATGCCCGAAAGTATGTAGAGAATGTATGCCATTGTTAGATGAATATCATACAGGTTTAATTTTGAAAAGAATTATATGTTCATAAATAGAGTTAGAGTATCGTAAGGACGTGACTGTTTTAAAAGGTATGTTGTTGTATTGATGTTTAAGAAGAATATATAAACTGAATCTTGAAGAGGAAGTGGAGCGTCTTTGTCATCTAGTTCTATGCAGCCAATGCATAAGATACAGACCAAAGGAGAGTAACAAGAGACATAATTTTTAAAGAAGATCTGGAAGTCTGAGAAAAACACATACAAGGGTGGAACGGTGGTGCTAGGGCAGGCTACATGTCTGCAAGGAGCTCTTAGCCTCCTTCCAGTAATGGATGGAGAATCAGGGTATTGGTATATCCTTGTATGTAGGTGTAGGCAGAAACCAGGGTATGGGTGCATCCTTCAGTAGTGGCTGATAAACTTGGGGATTGTGGTCTTCAACAAGTGTGTGTTTGCAAATAACTATTGTATATTGTAAAAACAAAGTTTTGCAGATAATAGGAACGTGTTGGTGGTTTACATTATTGAGTTCCACGTTAAAACATTGTGTCCAAATTTGTTTTTACATTTGCTAAAATAAAGTAAATTGTGTTTAAATTTTTGTCACTAATTCACCCCCCCTACCAGTGAGAAGACCTGATCCAACAATTGGTATCAGAGCCAGATCCTTCACCACAATTTAACCACTGGAAGCAAGATCCTATTCCAACCACTATGGATCAGTAGATGACGACGTTAATAAGAGTCCCCATATTTGATTGTGAAGACCATGTTTTATGGAAGATTAGAATGAAAAACTATATGATGTCCATTGGTATGGAATTTTGGGCATTAGTTGAAGAAGGATATAATGTTCCAAAAGTAACTCCCACTGAAGCAGAAGACAAGAAGAAATTTTGGGAACATGCAAAGGCCTTAAATACATTACAAGCTGAAATAAGTAAGAAGGTTCTTGCAAAAGTACTAACCTGTAAAAGTGCAAAAGAACTATGGGACAAATTGGAAAACATATATGTAGAAGACTCCAAAGTAAAGATGGCAAAATTTCAATCTATCAAAGTACAATATGAAAGTCTAAAAATGAAGGATGAAGAAAATATGTTAGAGTACTTTGAAAGAATTGAGAATCTTGTTAATGCAATGAAAGGTTTGTGAGTAGAAATACCAGATTATAAGTTAGTTGAAAAGATACTAAGAACACTTCCTATGGCATATAATCCCAAAGTATCCACTCTCGAAGAACGAGAGAAGCTAGAAGATATTACCATGGATGAAATGTATGGAATCCTCACAGCCTATTAATTAAGACTAGGTATTGATAATCTCCCAAAAGGAGAAGCAACTTTCAAAGTGATCAAGAAAACAAAAACTCAGAAGTAAAAACCTCAGACTAACCACAATGAAGAATCTGATGAAGAAGAAGCCAATTTTATTAAAAAACTTCAGAAAGAATCAGGGAAGTACAAAGGCAAGCTGCCCTTCAAATGTTTTAATTGTGGCAGAATTGGGCACTTTCAAGCCAAGTTTACTTATCCCAAGGAAGACTTTGAATATGAAGATGACAAACAATACAAGAAAAAGGGAAAAATCTAGTAGAAGAAAAATTACAAAGGAAGGAAGAATTTCTACTCAAAATGAGAAGACATCAGTTCATCTGACATTAGTGACAGTGAGGATGAAGTCCTTTTTCTAAGTATTGAAGAGTCTAATGAAATAGAAGAAATTGAGCATAAGAAAGAGTCAAAAGGTTGATATGGAAAAAGAATTATTTAGTGCTTTGAATGGACTAAGAAGATACAAAAACAAATATAGATAGCTGAAAAGTTTCTTAGTTGAACAACAGGAAGAGCATGAACATAAAGAAAATGAGATGAAGAAAATCAAGAGCAATCTGAGACACCAAACTAAAGATGCAAATATGATAGAAGAAAGGTTGGAGAAATCTCTTAAAGAAAAACAACTAATCTATGAAAGAATGGAGGCAGAATTAGTTCACTTAAGAGAAGAGCTTGATGCAAAAATTATTCAAACTAGATATGAAAATAGTTCTAAAATCTTAGATAAGATTATAACCACACAAAGGGATCCAAGTGACAAAAATGGAATAGGTTATTCTTAAGAAGAAAATCAAGTTAGCTCAAAATCTTATGCAACTTCTCTTCTTAGTACATTCAAGAAGAAAGAGGAAGAAAAAGACAAGCAATGGTCAGAACTCTAGAAGATCATTTCCACCCATCAAAAAGGAATTTAAGACAACTCCAAAGAAAGTTGATCAAAACAGGTATCCTCACATTTTCCTTGGTTATTGTTTTGCATGCTCTAACTTTGGACACAAAGCTATGAATTGTAGAGCACATGAAAGGAAACATTTGAAGGTTAAAAACTATAACCTCAAGGACAATCAAATAATTGGTCAAGTTAAGAGTAGAAATTATAACTCATTTGCACCTCTACAATAAACAAATTTAGAATGCTTTAATTGTCTTAGCCATGGACATAAAGCAAGCAATTAAAAATTAATGGAAATCTCAGAAAGATTAAAATACATTAGAAAGCAGAAGAAGCTTTGGAAAGAAAGAACTTTGAAAGAAGAATGTATGACTACCCTGGAAACAAAAGATAAAGGAGATCTCTGGTGTGTTGACAGTGATTGGTCAAAACACATGACAGGAGATGAGGACAAGTTTTTGAAAAAATATAAGGTACCACATGGAAAGAGTTGGAGAAAAAAGGAAGACTCCAAAGATATAGAAGAAACCAAGATTTCAAATATCAAAGAAGTTTCCCAAGATGATGAGGAGTTTAATAGTGTTGTAGATAAGATTGACATTCATTATGATGGAAATAAAGGTGATGAAGAAGTTAGTGATGGGGGTTGAACTGAAGATGGATGTTTTTACTAAAAATCCCATATAACCTAGAAGAAAACCCTGAAATAAAGAATTAGAGAGGATCATGTACTAAGGGGGAGAGTGTTTGAAAAGTTTGTTGTCTTTGATAACAATGTTAGCAAGGTTATATTGTCATCCTTGAAATCATAAAGAAGAATGAAAACCAAACCTATATAGCAGACTTGAAGAGCTTGTTGAAACATAGTGTTGGCAAAGGATGAAGTTATGTTTGAATGCAGATTTGGTATCATGACTTGATACAGATGCATAAAGAATGAAGAGAGATACCACAATTCGTTTTGATCTCCGTTTTTTAAGAAGGAATGTGTTTAGGTGAAGCATTGTGATAGGGTTGAAGTTTATGAACTCCACATCCAAGGTTCTTACTCAAAGAATCACTATAAGAAGGATGTTAATAGGATGATCGACACTAAATCCAAGTTAATTGGAGGGAGGAGAAGAAAAAAAAGGGATAGAAGAATGAGTGAGGAGTGAAGAGTATAGCTTATGTGAGAAATTGTACTTATGGTTCCATACAATGAAAAACAGAGTTTACTTTGCAATTTATTGAGCGTTTATACCTTTGCTTCTAATCACCAAAAGTATGAATTTGAAATTCTTTGTGTGCATGTGTATGTTTACACATCGAGCTCTGATATAACTATAAGAGATCGAAATCATCTGCGAAAAGCTTTGTAGGAGGGAATCGATCCTTCCAGTGATCATTTCAGCAAATATTACAGAACATAAACAGGCGTACATCTTCGATAGATCTATGGTTGAGATCAACAGATTTACGGTCAAAATCAAGTTTCGCAAACAAAAGATGTGCTTGAGTTAAATATAAACTAATCGCCCATACTTCTGAAATCATGTGATTGGGATTGAAAGGGGTTCAAGATCAACGGTTAAGGAGGATTTCGCTGATAAAAGAGCGAGGTAGATAAAAGAGGGGTCGGGCTACGAAATTAAAAACTAATTGCTGGAAATTGGAGATGCGATCAATGGTCGAGATCGATCGTCGAAACAGATTGACGGAGCACAACAATTTCGCTAGGAAGAGTTGCACGGTCTAGAAAAATTATGATGTGCACGAAATTTTTATAAATTTCATCTTACCTTATTTGGAGTCCATCGTTGATATAGTGGGGACACAGATTTGACGATCCACAAGCTATTTCGCAGTGATAAGTAACAGGGGAGTTAACAAGGTAGATGGGTGCGAAATTTTAAAACTTGACCTACTTTGTTTATTTTCCACCGTTGATTGGAGATCCAACGCTTGAGGATGATTTCTCCGGTTGAAATAGTCGGGTGTTTAACAAAAGAAGCGGTACGTATAATATTACCTGGGTTTTGACTGGGTTGGTTAATTTAGCGGTTCTGCTAAGTCTAGAACCGAACTAATTCGTATGACAATTGTTTTAGAGACTGGAATTTTTTTTTTGAGAAAAACATTAGTTGACATATTAAAAAGAACAGTGTAATGTTGAGTGTAAACTATGTCACAAAAATGTTGGCAGAGAAGAGGAAGTACAATGACAGGGGGAGTCCATGTATCTATTATACAAACTATCATTCAAGAACCTTTTGCAAGAAAGGAAATGTTAAGACAAATGATAATATTGGTTAGTACCAAGTCCAGTTAACAAAGGAGAGATAAGATGACAGGGAGAGTTATCAAAAAGAAGAAAGATAGGAAATTCTCAATGGCATAACATGTTATCCTTTGTCAGTATTTTCAAAGGGGGAGAATCTTTAGGTTTTGCCATCAATACCAAAGGGGGAGATTGTTGGCAATATGGATTATAGTTGTCATTGATGTGAAAAGGAGTTCAGTGATGACAAAGGAATAACCAAGGACATGATGGCAGAATGAACTCAGTATAAGTCAAAGGAAAGACAAAGGTAGTGATGACATTGCATGAATAATAAAATGACAGATATGATGACATAAAATAACATAATTGATGGTAAATTGGTAACAGACATTACCTATGATGTCAAAGCAGATGATGTGACATCATTATGGAGAAATATGGCAATTGGTCAAAATTAGGAAATTGACCAAGTATGGATAAATCGTCAAAATTGGTCCTTAGAGGGTCTAAGAGAATGATCGCCCTAAATCATGTGTTAGAGTAAATTCCCGCAGCACATAGGGGTCTTGTAGACTTGTGTTTTCTCTACCTTACCATGTCTTCAGTTTGTCTTGAAAGTAGCAAAGGGAGAAGTTATGACCTACCAAAACAGTTGTTTAGGCAGGTTGGATTAGACTAAGAAATTTGTCTGTGTCATAACAAAAGCTTGGAAGACTATTTTCAAATGTCCTCCAGAAGATGTGTATGTGTCATTAAGATTTAAATATGACCTTGTCCTGCTCCTTGGTAAACTGGCTATCCAGGAATGGAGTTAGATTCTCATTTGGTTCTTACACGAGCGAAATATCAATCTGACAAAAGAAGAGAAAAATGTTAGTTTACATGTTGAGATTAAGATTGGCTAAGTGTTAAAAAAAACAAATAGTGAATGTAGACGAGTGCCGCAAAGAATCATATATTCGATGGTTAAGGATCAGTTCCACAAAGGATAGGCAGAAAAGGTGAAGTTCCGCAAAGGATCAAAGATCGATCGACTAAGAATAGTTCTGCAATCAGATCGATGGTTCGAAAAAAGTGTTGCGGGAAAGCCGTTGCGGAACCGCAGAAATCAAAAGGTGGAAATTGTGAAAAAAGTTCAATTTTCGACTTCCGCATTCCGCCCCGCGGAAAGACAACGGTGGAAGGACTGTTGTGGGAGCAGAAAGGTGGAAAGGAAATAGTCTGAAAAACTTGAAAGTTGAGTTTCCAGTTTCTGCCTTCCACAGTGCGGAAAGGCCAGTCCAGAAAGCGGAAATGTGGAAAGAAAAAAAAACGAAATCTTAGAAAAGTTGAGTTTTTGATTTTTGCCTTCTACAGTGCAGAGAAGACGTTGCAGGAAGGGCGTTGCGAAAGCGGAGGTGCAAAGCTTCAGATTTTGGAAAGGTTGGGTTTTTCGATTTCCACAATCTGCATGAGGAACTATTGGTACGGAAAGGCCAATGCAGAAAGTTGAACTAAAGAACAATAAAGCTACTGAATCCTGGTGTCTGTGGAAGGATGCTTGCGGAAACACAAAAATCATGAAAAGCAGGTTGCGAAAGAAGTTAAGATTGCGTGGAAGCCTTGAAGATGATACTTGCAAGTATGAAGAGAATGTACGCCATTGTTGGATGAATATCAGTTAGGTTTAATTTTGAAAAGAATTATATGTTGATAAACAAAATTATGAATGGCATGGTTAATAGAGTTACAATGGTTATGACTAACAAAAGGCACATAAACAGAGTTAGATTATCGTAAGGATCTGACTGTTTGAAAAGGTATGTTGTTGTATTGATGTTTAAGAAGAATATATAAATTGAATCTTGAAGAGGAAGGGGAGCATCCTTGTCATCCAATTCTATGCATCCAAAGCATAAGACAGAGACGAAAGGAGAGTAACAAGAGACATACTTTTTAAAGAAGATCAGGAAGTCTGATAAAAATACATACAAGGGTGGAAGGGTGGTGTTAGGGCACGCTACATGCATGCAAGGAGGTGTTAGCCTCATTCCAGTAGTGGCTGGAGAATCAGGGTATTGGTATATCCTTGTCTGTAGGTGCAGACAGAAACCAGGGTGTGGGTGCATCCTTTAGTAGTGGCTAAGAAACTTGGGGATTGTGGTTTCCAGCAAGTGGGTGCTTGCAAATAACTATTGTATATTGTAAAAACAAAGTTTTGCAGATAATAGAAATGTGTTGGTGGTTTACCTTATTGAGTTTCACGTTAAAACATTGTGTCCAAATTTGTTTTTACATTTGCTAAAAGAAAAGAAATCGTGTTTAAATTTCTATCACTGATTCACCCCCCCCCCCCCCCTCTCAATGACAAGACCTGATCCAACACAATTGTGTTGTCTGAAAATGGCTCAATGGTGAGCTAAATATCCTTTCCTTGTAGGTTGTAAACAAGACAATAGATAATTAGTGGGCTAGTTTAACAAATATTATGCCATTGAAGCAAAGAAATGAATAAATATAAACACAATAACTATTTTGAGAATTAGATAGTTTAAATGGAGTCAGAATGGATACGGCGGAGGAGCTAGGGTTCAGGCTGAAGGTGACGGCCATGGAGTAGCTTGTCAGGGAGGGGTACGGCTGGTCAAGGCCTCTAGCTATGGCTAGGGGTCTGAACTGTGAACGAGCAGTTAGGGTCTGTTGACGCTTGAGGAAGCTTGAAGGGATTTGTGACTGTTACGGTTTTCTTTGCTGGCAGTAATGGAGGATTTGGACGTTGTAGATTATTCTAGTGACAGGTTAGAGAGCTCTGACATATGGGATTTGCCAGGTGGAGGGCTGATGGAGCAGGGGGTGGATATCCCCAGAATGGGATAGGAGGACCTAGAATCGACTTGTTTAGTGTCGTTGAGATTGGAAGACGTTACCTCTCCCCCAGACTTCCTCGTTTTCTCGCCGGTGGTTCCGGTAGAATCACATGCAGATTCCTTCTCCCAATTGCCTGCTGATTTGTTGGGAAGCCCGAGCTGGCGAGAGGCTGGTGTCTTCTTTTCCCGGAACTTAGGGTTTCTGACACCAGGATTTCAGGGAGGGTTTGAGGTAGTGGAGGGTTTTGAACAGGTGGCAGCTGATGGGGTGGCTGGGCAGGTCCTGTAGGGAAAGGGCTCAAGCGGAGAAACCTCGGAGGAAGAGTGGAGGGTACCGTTGGGTGTAGCGAAGCAGGGAGGGTTTGAATCCCCTAGAAGGGTCATTTCTGCAGGTAGTATAGGGGTTTCGAGTGACTCTGGTGGACGACAAGTTGTGGATGGTGGTTCAGCAAAGATACGTCGGAGGAATTGGGTTAAAACGAAGCAGGTTCGGAATTATGTGGTGGGAGAAGATTTAGCCTGGGATGGTGTGCTGCAGATGGCGAAATGCACCCTGGTAGGGAGGGTTATGGGGAGGAATTTTGCTAAGAAGACCATTCAGGACTGGGCTACAGTTTCTTGGGGTGATCAGCTAGGTTATGTATCGGTGGTGGAGATGCTGAACAGGGGCTAGTTTGCGATCAATTTGGCGAAGGAGGAGGACCTCAGATGGATTCAGAACAAAAGTTGGCATATCGATCACTCACCTGTCCTTTTGAAACCATGGCACCCTCTGTTTGATGCTAGCAAAGAAAGGGTGGATGTAATTACTATCTGGGTGAGATTGCCAGCGCTTCCCCTTCATTTCTGGGATTTGTATCATTTCAGGCGAATTGGAGATATTCTGGGGACCTTTCTGGAGGTGGATTTATCCTATTTAGAAACTAATGAGAAGAAGGTAGCTCGTATTTTGGTGAATATAAATCTCAAGGAGGGTTTGGCTGAATACATTAATCTGGACTGGGGGCCGGTGATCATCCCTCAATTACTGGATTACGAGAATGTTCCATTTCGTTGCAGGTGATGTCATGCTTATGGGCACCCGGTTTCGGCCTGTACTTTGCCGGTGCGTACACTCAACGGTAGCAGAAGGAAAGGTGCCCCGACTTCTCGAGAGGGAACTTCTAAGAAGACTGCTGTGACTCATGGTAATGCTTAGACCTCAGCGGGTGATTTGGGCAATGATCCGGTTTGTGAAGAACCGATCCCTTCAGGCCCTATGGTGGACGAAGGGCCTTCAGAACAGCCATCTCAAGCCTCAGTCCCAGATAATGTTATTTCTCATGGGGATCCTACTCGCCCGGGTATTTCCTCTTTACCCTTTTCTTCAAATGTAAATTTGTTCTTAAACAATGTTTCTTTTCTAGGCTTTGATTGGATAGAAGGATTGAGGAAGCTCTCCTTATCGGGTCAGTCTGGTCCCTCTATGCCTCTTCCTGTGCCCTTTATCCCAGCTGAGGTCGCCCCAGGTTTGGATGCTCATCCTGCTGCTGCAATTACCGCCTTTGACCTTATCCCTTCTGTGGAAGAGCCCTCCATTGTTGTTTTGGAACCAGACCCCAAAATTATTCCTTAGGAGTCCTGTCCTTCCCCTTCAGAATCTACGGACTCGGCTTACTTTCTAAGATCTTGTCTAAAGCCTTCTTTTGGGTTGGGTAAAGTTTCTTTGCCTGCGCGAAGAGGTCGGGGCAGAAAGACAAACCTATTCAAGGCTCAGTCCAGAGCCAAGGAGGATCTTTTGGAAGGAAAACAACAATCGATTGAAAAGGCCCTTAGAGCGAAGAAGGCCAAGAGAAAAGGTCAAATATGAAACTCATGTCTTTCAACTGTCGGGGCCTGGCTGGGCCTGTTAAGAAATCAGCCTTCATTAGGGTGCTTACTCTTGAACACCCAGATGTGATTTTGCTACAAGAGACTTTAGGAGTAGGAGAGGTGATCCAGGAGAGGCTGGAAAGCTGGATACCTGGTTGGTCTTTTGTTACTTTGGATGCAAGAGGTCGTTCAGGAGGCTTGGCAGTGGGATGGAAGAACTGTTGCGTGAAGTTGGTAACTGCTTGGGGGATGGATGTTGCGCTGGGTGTTGAGGTGTTTTCTGAAGATTTGGGGATGTCATTAACTGTGGTTAATGTCTATGGGCCTTATTTGAATAGAGACCCTTTCTGGGACTCCTTGTTACAAAATCCCTTGGTGAATGGTGATTCGCTTGTGTTGGGTGGAGATTTTAATTTTTCGTTGGGACATAATGAGGTCTGGGGTCCCCATGCCCAGGTGGATTCCTTGGCAGGATTTTTCATTCAGAAACTGGTGGAGAAGGGTTTGCTGGATATTGAGCCTGTTAAACTAAAGCCAACCTGGAGAAACAATCGAAGTGGGGATGCTAGGGTGGCTAAAAGGATAGACCGTTTCCTGGTAGCAGAGCAGTTGGTGGACAGATTCTTCTTAGTTAGACAATGGGTGGGCAGTGGGGGACTTTCTGATCATTTCCCTATCTTTTTTGAAATAAAAAAGGGGCCCATCAATCCCCTGAGCCCATTAAAATTCAATAAAACTTGGCTACAGGACGAGACCTTCAAAAATCTCTTTCTCACACACTGGAACCCTATTGTGGGGGAAAATGATAGATCGGCTGCCTTGCAGTTTGCAGACAATATTAAAAGGTTAAAAGTGTTTATCAAGGATTGGGCAGTTGCGAAGAGAAGCAGAGAAGATGCTGAGCTGAAACAGGTTGAAGCAGAACTTCTGCTGATCTATGAAGGAGAAGGTGGTGGTTTTTCTTCACAAGATTCGAAGGAGGCCTTGTCAAGGTTGGAGGGAAGACGCAATACTCTGCTATTGGAAAGAGAGGAAGCGCGGAGACTTAAAAGCAGAGCTATATGGCTGGAATGTGGGGATGACAACACAAAAAATTTTCATGCTTATGCTAGAGGAAGGAAGGTGGAAAATACCATTTGGAGCTTGCAAGATGAGGTGGGTACTACCCATGTATCTTTTGAAGATAAGGCCAGATGTGGGGTGAATCATTTTCAGAATCTGTTCAAAGCACCTCAACATGCCACAATATAAGAGGTCATTAGAATGTCTCAGATGTTTCCACGCTTTGTGGATGAGGCGGTGTTGCTGCTGCAACTTCTCTCCCCAAATCTCTTAAATTTTGGGTCCCCTCCTTTCCATTTAAAGCTGCTCTGATTCCGTTTGATCCATGAAGGTTTGGTCTTGCTTTAGCTTTGTTTGATTCTAATGATTATTTTGGCGGCCTATTTCCAGAAGATGCATGTTTTTAGATTTTGTTGTTGGTCGCAGAATTGAATGTGGCCTGCTAGCCAGAAACCCATCTAATAAGTTGCCCATTGTCTCTGAGGTGAATCAGTTGGACCGTCGATGTTTTGAGTTTTCCATTACTTAGATTTTTTGGGTGTCTTTTATGTAGAATCGGGGGCTGTAATCTTTGTCTCGTCCGCCATTGCGGCTCTCAGAGCAGTTTAGCTTCCGAAGTGTGAAACGATCCGCTCCTCGATGTCCATCGCGCGACTATATCTTTTCTCCATCCGTCGTTGCGGCCAGGAAATCCATTTCGCTTTCGACGTCAAAGCCTTTCGACTTCCGACTTAAAGTTTTCCCGCCCTTTTCGTCGCATGCCTGAAGTCTTTTCCCATCCGCCGTTGCGGCCGGGAAAGTGGTTTAGCGTCCGATGCCCAAACCTTGCCTACTGCCGATTTATAACCTTCCCGCCCAAGGCTTAATCGAGACTATCACCTGGCTATTTTCTTGTGGGTTGACCGTTCCGAGCAGATATTTTTAATGTTTAAAATCCCATTTCAGCGAATGATGCACTGAAGTTGTTTTGCAGGAGGAATTCGACGGACTGCTGAGGCGACCCGGAGTGAAGGCTTAGCTTGGTCAGATCGGAACCGGCAGGGTCACAAGGAGGACAAAGCGGAGAAAAGGACAAAACAAGAAAACGACAGAGGTACAAACTAGGAAGACCTATCGGTTACTGATCGGAAGATGAACACACACAGAAAATAATTGGGAAGACAAAACGGCCAGAAGAGGAAGCTGAAAGGTTTGGAGAGACTGGAAAGTCGCACGCTGGGGAATCCCAAACGATGGGGGGTGTAGTTTAAATATGGGGAAGTAGGAATGAGAAGGGGATTTTTCCCTGGAAATTTTTTGTAAATGTTTACTTGTAAGAGGAACTACTTCGTTTTGCAAAGGAAACTGCAATTTTGCCTACGGGAGAGAGTGAAAAGTGGAATGTATCAATGCGACTCAATGAATAATGTTGAAGAGGAACTATTTCGTTTTCAGCTATGTTTCATTTACTGTGAGAGTGTTTAATTTCCTGAACCTATGTTCTTGTTAAATGTTCTTCAGTATCTTTAGGATTTCTTCCACTGTGAGTAATAAATGTTGTTCGTAAAATAATCGGCTATCTGGTTGTTTACATATCTGTAATTGTTCATGTGTTTTGAATGAAGTATCAGCTGTCTGTAACTGTTCATAATGCATGTATGGAATGTATTACTCACTAACGAATGATAACCTTGCTCCATAGGGATAGATTTAGGTAGTTAGTTTATTTACTTGCTGTACGTGATTTAAATGCTTGCGCGCCTTAAGACGAGAGGTAAGAACCTGCGCATCACATTGTGACGGCTCCTCGCATTCTGATCACCTTGCATTTAGTTAGGCACTTGCATTGAATTTTTAAGTCAAAATACAAAAACTTGGTGAACCGAGCCGCAACCGGTAAAACTTTGTTTCTGTTACATTGACCTATGGTAGCTGGACTGCAAACCTGACGAATTCCCTACACCAAACAATCAACGGGCTAGTTGGGAACGTTGATTGGGGAGAATCCTTTACTATTGTCACCTGCGATTTTCCAGGCCTCAACAATTTTGGTGCTAGAAGGAGGGCCGCCAGTGCATGGCTAGCCGAGGAAACCCGTTTTCCCGAGAATTTTCCACAGGTGACAGTTCCGAAAGAAGTGGGTTCCATAATCAAATCCCGGAAGAAAACAGAGAACATCTATATGCTGTTGGTAACGAAGTGGTTAACGACCTAAGAAGACACACCCGGGCATATATAAAGAAGCTTGGAGGGTTGCCAATTATCCCTGACTTACCTAGAAGAGAATACAAGAAGAAAGACCGTCCTATAGCAGAAGATTCAATGTTGGTTGGAGACTGGGAAGAACTTGTAGAGACTGCTCTGAAGGAGGTTGAATTACCTTTGAACCAAGAAGGCCCAGATACCCGTTACAATTCTCCTACTCAAACTCCTGTTGGTTCACCCCCTCACTCTCCACCCCGACTCATGGCTAGCGTAAATGCAAACCAACCCCCCAACCCACCAAATCCACCACCTGCATGGAGAGCCAGATCACCTCTAAATCTAACACCTCCATTACATGACTTACCCCAATCCTTCAAAAAATTGCTGCCTAAATTTGACCCCAATGAGAAAATCCTAGTGGATGATCATCTGCAGAGTTTCTACTTGGCAATAGAGGGTTTAAGGGCTGGGGAGCATGAAGATGTAGTATGTCGACTTTTCTCGCATACACTTAAAGTCGCTGCAGCTTCATGGTATTTTGGGTTGCCTGCTAACTCGATTCCGGACTGGAATACCTTTGAGAGGATTTTTAGAAGTAAGTATGTGACCCAAAAGACTCATGCTACCCTCATGAAAGGACTATGTGCATTGAAGAAAGAGAAAAAAGAAAAAGTGCATAGTTTCACACAAAGGTTTGCAGCATATCTTAAGAACTTCTCTGAAACAGATAAGCCTTCAGACAAAGTACTGACTGAGTACTATACTTCAGCTTTGGGTCCTGATTTGGCCATGTTTGCGAAAGGAAGGGCCAAGCCTACTTTGACAGAGACCTATGAAGAAGCAGAAGTGGTGGAAGCGGAAAGAGGAAGTATTGAAGATTATCCAGAACAATCAGGAGAGAAAGGTGCGGGGAGAAAAGCCTTATTGTTCGCTAAGCCTAAAGAAGAAAAATCGCCAGATCTGGAAAATATGGCCAAGATGATGCAGAAGCTTTCCAACAAGATCATAGATATGGAAAAAGAAAAGGAGGCACAAAGGTTTTATAAGCCATATTATAAGAAAAGAGAGGATAAGGATCATTCTAATCCTCCTCCTCACAATGCTGCGTCCATGAATCTAACAGAGGTTGGCATGGATAATTTCTACACTTTCCACCAACAGCCACACTCTGAAAAAAATTGTCCACAATGGATAAACTCTATGACGCTAGTGATGAATCAACTGCTGGATTCTAGGTTAACAGAAGAGGGAGATGAAGAAAGAAAAGAAAATTCTGCTTCTACGTCTAATGAAGATCAGGAAAAGGAGACCTTAGCATTATGGAATTCAGTCTCATTATTTGATGCTAAGGAAGGAAACACTCAGGGATACCAGCGCGTTATGGAGACCAACGTGGCCACAAGAAGCCAAGGAGCGATTAAGGACGACAGTCTTATTCTTCCAAAGATCAGAAGGCTGTAGAGAAATGTTAAGAAAAAGTTTCAAAATAAAGCCTTGGCTGATAAGATTCTAGAAATCACGATTACCAGCCAAAGTCTTAGACAGGATGATACAACAGCCAAGCCAAGTGAAGGAAATGCTGACAAACCACATCCAATTGGACAGCCGATGAATTATGACATTGTGGAGGATTTGAAAAGGGTAAAAGCGAATGTTCCACTTTTCGAAATGTGCAAAGTGCCGCATCAAAAAGAGAGATTGTTGAAAGCACTTGAAGCATCAGATGACAAGCTGCCCGCTGACAATCAACCTCAGGACGAAGAAGAAATTGGAGAAACCAGCGTTGGAGGTGAGTCTAAAGCTAAGCATCTACCTTTCCTCCTAACGTTTGAAATTTTTAATCATAACGTGCACAATTGTCTGGTAGATTCGGGGGCGTCCATTAATGTCATTCCCATATCAGTATGTAAGAAGATAAATGGGCAGCCAAAGCCAACCACGTGGAGGGTGGTTCAGTTGGATAGGACAAACGTTAAGGTAGTTGGTGAGATGAAAGACATCCTAATCCGTCTGGCTTCCAATGACAAAGTATGCCAAGTTATTAACATCATAGTGGCTGATATACCAGACGCTTACGGTCTGGTCCTGAGTAGAGATTGGTCAGCCAAATTAAATGGATATTTCGCTTCAGATTGGTCGCACCTGTGGTTGCCATATAAGGGTAGTTCAAATCAGATCAAGATTCTAAGAGAACCCCACATGAAGTACAATGTTACCCAACTAGATGAGAAGAATATACCTGTGGATTCTGTATTGGGAAATTATTTTCTTGAGTTGGAACCAGGGAATTATCAAGCGGAAGAATCCGGCAACCCACCTGACACTCAGCCTGATCTCCTTCGATTCTCGCAGGTTGACGAGATTGATTGTAAAATAGTAGACTTAGCAGTAGGAGTAGATTCATTTTCAGTAGTTAATGATTTTTGGACTTAATTTTTCGATGGCTCTAAGACATTAGAAGGGTCAGGGGCTGGCTGTGTCCTAATTGACCCACAGAAGAATAAACATTTCCTTTCATGTAGATTAGAGTTTGAATGTACTAATAATACAGCTGAGTATGAAGCACTGGTGCAGGGACTCAAGAAAGCAATTGACTTGAAGGTAAGTAATTTAAAAGTTTTTGGGGATTCTGAAATTATTTTGAAACAAATCCGGAATCAAATCCACTATGTTTCTCCTCACTTAAAAGCTTACTAGAATGAGATATGGGACCTTCTTAAATGTTTTAATGCATTCAACATTATTTCAATCCCAATAATTAAAAACGCAGCAGCTGACTTGTTAGCTACTTCGGTCGCTAGGCTTGTACCCTCAAATAATCGATGTACTGTTGAATTGCTTTTCAGGCCTTTAGTACCTGATATGATTACCAACTTGCGTGTGTTCGATGATGACCAGCAAATTATAGAATGCTTAACAAATGATGAGGTATTCAAAGGAGCGATTATTGATGATGAAGAACACCAGGCCGAGATGAAATTTGATAATTTCATCCCTAAAGGGGTCAGAACGTTAGAAAAGGTGTTTGACTTGAATGAAAAGTTTAGGAGACCTGCCAATGTGAAGACTCACAACTCAACTCTACAGTTCGAGCTGATAAATTTGGGGACTGAAACGACACCTAAGTTCGTGAATCTCGGCAAATGCTGTTTGCCGACAGAAAGAGACAAGTTCATCAGTCTATTTAAACAATACAAAGATGTCTTTGCCTGGACATACCAAGAGTTAAAGACATATGATACTAGCATCATCAAGCACGTTGTTCCCATCAAGGCGGGAATCAAGCCATATCAGCAGCCCTTGAGGAAAATGCATCCAAAACTGGAACCACTGATTCAGAGTGAGGTAAAGAAATTGTTGGATGCTAGAATCATTTTTAAAGTCAGACACTCTGAGTGGGTGTCAAATCTGGTACCGGTCAGAAAGAAGTCAGGAGAAATCAGACTGTGTGTGGATTTCAGGAACTTAAACCACACATCGAATAAAGATAACTATCATGTGCCACCCATGGAGCAGCTGCTACAAATGGTTTCAGGTTCTGAACTGTTTTCATTATTAGACGGGTTCTCTGGCTACAATCAGGTATTGGTAGCCGAAGAAGACAGATTAAAGACAACATTCAGGACAAAATGGGGAACTTTTGCCTATAGAAGGATGCCCTTTGGACTGATTAATGCTGGAGCGACATTTCAGAGAGCTATGGACATAGCTTTCCGTGGACTAATTGGATGAAGCGCTGTGGTGTACCTTGATGACATTACAATATTCTCGAAGAAAAGAGGAGAGCACGCTTTTCACCTAAAGCAAATTTTCGAACGCTGTCGGAAATATGGCATCTCCCTCCGTCCTAAGAAGTGCGTGTTCGCCGTCACTAAGGGCAAGTTACTGGGGCACATAGTTTCAAAGAAGGGTATATCTATAGACCCAGAAAGAATTAAGGCCATTGAACAAATTCCCATGCCCCATAATAAAAAAGGAATGCAATCGTTTATGGGAACCATAAATTTTGTACGAAGGTTTGTGCCTGATTTCGCTCAGACTGTCAAACCACTACACTAGATGGTCAAATAAAATGCACAATTTAAGTGGACTGATATTGAGAAGGATGCTTTCAGCAAAATTAAAACTGCTGTTGCACACGCTCCCTCCTTGAAAAGCCTCGACTTTGATAAAGACTTTATTATGTATACATTTGCATCCGATGATTCGCTGGTAGCTGTACTCATGCAAAAGGAAGATGGGGGGGGGATGAATTCCCAATCGCCTTTATGAGTACTGGTCTGCAGGGGGCTGTGTTAAATTACCCGACCATTGATAAGCAAGCTTATGCAGTGTTTAAGGCAGTGAAGCAATTCAGGCCTTATATATTAAAGAATCGAACCGAGGTAATAGTCCCCTACCCAGCTGTAAGATCCCTTCTCATACAGAAAGAGTTAGGAGAAAGGAGGGGCAACTGGGTAACAGCTCTTCAAGAGCACGACCTTGAATTCAAGCCAGCCTCTATAGTCAAAGGTCAAGGGTTATGTAAATTGATGACTAAAAGTGGGAACAATGAAGAACAAGCCTGGGAAGATGATGTAATGGATATATGCCCTTTGTTTACAGCTCCCGAGTCTTGGTATAGAGATCTTGTACATTACTTACAGTCAGGGCTGCTGCCAGAACATTGGAATTCCAAGCAAAGAAGAGCGTTGCGTCTTAAATCAGCCTCCTATCAACTGGTTGAAGGAATACTATTCAGAAAAAACTACGATGGAGTCCTTCTGAGATGCTTGGAGAAAGAAGATGCTAAGAAGGTAATGTCTGAATTGCACGATGGTCCGGCTGGGGGACATTATTCAGGGGACACTACAGCCCACAAGGTCCTCAGAGCTGGTTATTACTGGCCTACACTCTTCAAGGATGCACACGCACACGTCAAAAAGTGTGATATTTGCCAAAGGTGTGGTGGAAGACATCCTAAAGCAGCAACGCCCCTTAAGCCTGTGATGATTACAAAACCATTTGAGCAATGGGGTCTGGACATTATTGGAGAAATAAAGCCAAATTCGTCCCTGCAGCACAAGTACATTCTTACTGCGACTGATTATTTCACTCGCTGGGTCAAAGCTATCCCACTGCGCAAGATAAATGAAGACGAAGTCATCAGCTTCCTACAAGATCATATCATGACCAGGTTTGGAGTTCCAATTTCGTTAGTTTTTGATAATGCTAAATACTTTTTGTCAATTAAGTTAACTGCTTTTGCTCATGATAAAGGAATAAAATTGCATTATTCTGCTAACTACTATCCACAAGGGAATGGCCTGGCTGAATCCTCTAATAAAAATATGATCAGAATCCTAAAGAAGACTGTCAAAGAAAACCAGAGGAGTTGGCACTCAGCCTTACCAAATGCCCTTTGGGCTGATAGAGTCACCCCTAAGTCTGCAATTGGAGTGTCCCCATATACCCTTGTCTACGGTAAAGAGGCCATCCTTCCTCCCAATATCATGCTACCATCTTCTATTCTAGCTCAGGAGTCTAGGGGGTCGGATGATGAAGTTTTACAAATAAGAATATATAATCTACTGAAAGCTGAAGAAGCCAGGTCGAAAGCCAAAGAACGATTTAAGCAGCAACAAGAGTCAGTTAAGAGATGGTTTGACAAGCATAAAGCTGGGACAAAAGACTTTGAAGTGGGAGACTTAGTCCTCAAATGGGACCACCCCCATGATGAGAAAGGAAAGCATACCAAATTCCAGTAGTTGTGGGTAGGCCCTTTTCAGATTGCAGCCAAGATTGGTCCTTCTACCTACAAGTTGCAAGATCTGCAGGGGTGGGAGGAGAACCTACCAGTAAATAGTTTGGTTCTCAAACCTTATTTTTCCTGAGTCTGTCTGATTTTTTCTGTCTTTTACATAAATAATCCGCCCGGCTGTCTTTTAAGTCATGTTTCTAGTTTGCTTTTGTTGATTTCGTTCTAGCTTGTTTCGTTGATTTCAATAAAGGGAGCAAACCTGCGGTTTCATGGAATACATCCGAAATTTTTGGGTGTGATAAACGTTTTGGTGTCAGACTGTGTATTGCTAATTTATATGGAAGAATTTCTTCCAGTATAGCAGTTTTCTCAAAGAACTCTGTGTGCATTGAAGTCCTGCTTAACCCCTGTGAAATAAACCAGATACGAGGAGTCTGGGGTACTATGTCAAGGCTCCATCCACGTCACATTTAAAATGTTCTAAGGAGCAACAGCAAAGGACCCATGGAAAGGAGCAAAGTGAACAGTGTATTAAATATAAATGATCCCATGCCAAGAAACGAATGCCAAAAGGCAAATAAAGAGTCAAAACTCCTATGAAAGCATCATAAATCGACGCAGGAGCTGAATCATAAGTACTGAATTGCCAAAAGATCCTCTCCGTCCGTGAGCTGAAACTTGAAGTACACCACTCACACAAAGGGACACTATGGGATAGAGGATCCTGAATCAAAATTTAGTAAGAAAGGCATGTGAGCAAACCCATATGAAATAGGACAAAAGTCCGAAAGCACAAGAAAAGTGTGAAAATGGCATGGGAATGAGGAACAAACGAATATTTCTGTTTACCATATGCTCCAATCCTGTGGTGTCCAAAGCTTTTAGCCACCTGAAGACAAAGGTAGTAATGAAATTCATCCTCCGGCTTCGGCATAGTTATCTGGACTTGACGATTTTGGTTTCCACTCTCCCTAATTGGACTGTCATCAATGATTAAGGGTACACGCTTCGGTCATTCGAGAAATCCATATTGCTGGAAGAATTCAATATGATGCTTTTGCTGTTAAATAGTCTTTCACTTAAAGGTTAATCGCCCAGAGATCTGGGTTCACCAGGTAATCGCCAGTTGTTGCTGCTGTAACTTCTCTCCCCAAATCTCTTAAATTTTGGGTCCCCTCCTTTCCATTTAAAGCTGCTCTGATTCCGTTTGATCCATGAAGGTTTGGTCTTGCTTTAGCTTTGTTTGATTCTAATGATTATTTTGGCGGCCTATTTCCAGAAGATGGATGTTTTTAGATTTTGTTGTTGGTCGCAGAATTGAATGTGGCCTGCTAGCCAGAAACCCATCTGATAAGTTTCCCATTGTCTCTGAGGTGAATCAGCTGGACCGTCAATGTTTTGAGTTTTCCATTACTTAGATTTTTTGGGCGTCTTTTATGTAGAATCGAGGGCTGTAATCTTTGTCTCGTCCGCCATTGCGGCTCTCAGAGCGGTTTAGCTTCCTAAGTGTGAAACGATTCGCTCCCCGATGTCCATCGCGCGACTATATCTTTTCTCCATCCGCCGTTACGTCCAGGAAATCCATTTCGCTTCCGACGTCAAAGCCTTCCGACTTCCGACTTAAAGTTTTCCTGCCCTTTTCGTCGCATGCCTGAAGTCTTTTCCCATCCGCCGTTGCGGCCGGGAAAGTGGTGTAGCGTCCGATGCCCAAACCTTTCCTACTGCCGATTTATAACCTTCCCGCCCAAGGCTTAATCGAGACTATCACCTGGCTATTTTCTTGTGGGTTGACCGTTCTGAGCAGATATTTTTAATGTTTAAAATCCCATTTCAGCGAATGATGCATTGAAGTTGTTTTGCAGGAGGAATTCGACGGACTGCTGAGGCGACCCGGAGTGAAGGCTTAGCTTGGTCAAATCGGAACCGGCAGGGTCACAAGGAGGACAAAGCGGAGAAAAGGACAAAACAAGAAAACGACAGAGGTACAAACTAGGAAGACCTATCGGTTACTGATCGGGAGATGAACGCACGCAGAAAATAATTGGGAAGACAAAATGGCCAGAAGAGGAAGCTGAAAGGTTTGGAGAGACTGGAAAGTCGCACGCTGGGGAATCCCAAACGATGGGGGGTGTAGTTTAAATATGGGGAAGTAGGAATGAGAAGGGGCTTTTTCCCTGGAAATTTTTTGTAAATGTTTACTTGTAAGAGGAACTACTTCGTTTTGCAAAGGAAACTGCAATTTTGCCTGCGGGAGAGAGTGAAAAGTGGAATGTATCAATGCGACTCAATGAATAATGTTGAAGAGGAACTATTTCGTTTTCAGCTATGTTTCATTTACTGTGAGAGTGTTTAATTTCCTGAACCTATGTTCTTGTTAAATGTTCTTCAGTATCTTTAGGATTTCTTCCACTATGAGTAATAAATGTTGTTCGTAAAATAATCGGCTATCTGGTTGTTTAAATATCTGTAATTGTTCATGTGTTTTGAATGAAGTATCAGCTATCTGTAACTATTCATAATGCATGTATGGAATGTATTACTCACTAACGAATGATAAGCTTGCTCCCTAGGGATAGATTTAGGTAGTTAGTTTATTTACTTGCTGTACATGATTTAAATGCTTGCGCGCCTTAAGGCAAGAGGTAAGAACCTGTGCATCACATTATGACGGCTCCTCGCATTTTGATCACCTTGCATTTAGTTAGGCACTTGCATTGCATTTTTAAGTCAAAATACAAAGACTCGGTGAACCGGGCCACAACCGGTAAAACTTTGTTTCTGTTACATTGACCTACGGTAGCCGGACTGCAAACCGAACGGATTCCCTACACCAAATAGTCAATGGGCTAGTTGGGAACGTTGATTGGGGAGAATCCTTTACTGTTGTCTCCTGTGATTTTCCAGGCCTCAACAGGCAGGAAACAGGGATCTTATGAAGGAAGTATCAGAAGAAGAACTTAAGAAGGTTATGGGCAGTTTTCAGAAAGATAAAAGCCTAGGGCCAGATGGCTGGATGATTGATTTCTTTCTGGATCTCTTTGATATCCTGGGGAAGGATCTATTGCAGGTGATAGAAGATTCAAGGTCGTTTGGCTGGATCCTGGCCAGTTTCAACTCCACCTTTATTGCTCTCATCCCAAAGTCTGATAATGCCCTTTCCCTTAATGATTTCAGACCTATCTCCTTGTGCAGCTGTGTCTACAAGATAATTTCAAAAGTAATTGCTATAAGACTGAAAGCTATCCTCTCAGAACATATCTCAGCTCGGCATTTTGGCTTTCTGGAAGGGCGTCAGATCCATGAGGCAATAGGGGTAGCTCAGGAAGGTCTTCATAGCATAACGACCAAGAGGATGAAGGGGGCAATTCTCAAAATTGACCTCTCTAAGGCATATGACAAAGTTAGCTAGCTTTATCTAAGGTTGCTTCTAACTCATCTAGGGTTTTGCATCAATTTCATAAGATGGATAATGTCTTGTATAACTACTGTTTCTTTTCCTGTGCTGATCAATGGAGCGGCCTCCCCCTTTTTTCACGCTGAGAGAGGTCTAAGACAAGGATGCCCTTTGTCTCCGCTAGTCTTCCTTTTGGTTGCCGAAGGACTTAGCAGGGCAGTAAGAGTAGCCAAAGCTGAAGGTCGTTTCACTGGGATTCAGATAGCTCCGAATTTAAATATTACACATCTACTCTTTGTGGATGATGTTCTGATCTTCTGCTCAGGCACTAGAGGAGATTCTAGAGTACTCTAGGAGATCTTGGAACTTTTCTCAAAAGCCACTGGAATGGAGATTAATAATGACAAATCTTCTTTGACTACCCATATGTTAAGACTGGAAGAGGAGGTTGATCTTATGAGGTTCTTTCCCTTCAATACAGCAGGCCTGGATGAAGGGCTAAAGTACCTTGGTTTCTCTCTGAAAGCAAATTTGTATCGGAAACAGGATTGGTTTTGGCTGGTCGGGAAGGTAGAGAAGCGACTAATGGTTTGGAGTCACAAGTAGGCTTTCTAGAGCAGGAAGATTAGTTTTAGTCAAAGCGGTTTTGGAGGCAATTCTGGTGTATTGGATGTCTTTATCCTGGATCCCGAAAGGGATTCTTGAAAGGATAAGGAGGCTATGCTTCAGATTTCTATGGAGTGGTAAAAAGGAAGATCAGATAACTCCATGGTTTAATTGGAAAAGGATTGCAGTCCCTAAAGGACTTGGAGGATGGGGTCTTAAGGACATCTTTTTATTTTCAAAAGCTCTGGCTGCCAAGGGAGGGTGGAGGTTGGTGAAGTCTAGTAGCCTGTGGACTCGGGTGATTAAACAGAAATACCTCCCAGGAGAGAGCCTTACAGATTGGATCAGAAACCCCAGGAAATCTCACTCAAGGGGCTCGGTGATATGGAAAGCGATTGTAAAATCTTTTCATTTGATCGAAAACAATCTTGCGTGGGACGTGGGAAATGGGGAAAGTGTTTTGATTGGTAGGGACCCTTGGCTGGGTAGCACCCAACAACGCCTTCTTCCTAATGATGTAATTGAAGCATTAGGCCAAAGAGGGATCACTACTCTAAACCACCTAGCTGATCCAAGGCCTGATGAACCGTGGATTCAATACTGGAGAAGGTCTAATTGATTAGGGTTGGGGGAACGGGAGACTGGATTTATGGATCATTACCTTAGGGAACTGGTTCGGGTGAATATTCTACTTTCTGACCAAGAAGACACAATGGTGTGGGAGGCTGATCCGGAGGGGGTTTATACACCAAAGTCTAGGTACTTATCTCTAAGCGCAGGGGTGGAACTAAGGGAAGAAGTCTATTGGTGGAGGCCACTATGGAGGCTTAAATGTCCAGCAAAAACAAAGTTGTTTATGTGGTGTGTTCTAAACAACAAGGTACCCACTTGGGACGTGTTGCAGAAGCGATCCTTTCAGGGACCAGGCTAGTGTGTGCTATGTAAAAGGGAGCTGGAATCCACGTATCACTTGTTTCTTACTTGTTCATTCATGACTGAAGTCTGGAGGGAAGTTTCCACACTGGTTGGCTTCATTTGCCAATGGGAAGGGGCTTCAGTAGGGGCTGCGTGGGATTCTTGGTGGCGGAGGACACCACACAAGCAACATAAGATCTTACCTCTGCTGGTCATTTGGGGGATTTGGCTTGCCTGCAATAAGGCCATTTTTAATGACATTCCAAGCATTCCAGCAATCACAGGTGCTCTGTCCGTGGGTTATTATAAATCATATCCGGAGCATATAAGGATGGCTAGAGAACGAAGGCTTTTAGAGGTGGAAATTGACAGAATGGCTCCGTGGGCATATTTTGATGGGGCAGCCCAAAACAATTCCTGTGGAGGAGGCACAGTATTGTTCTTAACAGAGTCACATTATTTTGTAATGTTTATGGGACTAGGGGAGAGCACAAATAACTATGCAGAGTTAATGAGACTCAAGCTTCTTCTGATATTTGCTGGGTGACTCAATGAATGTAATAAATTGGATTAATCAGACTCAAGAATGCAGGCATTTGAGATTAGCTCATATTCTATATTCTATCAGGCTACTCCTCCGTCGATTTGAATCCTTTTCCTGCCGGCATGTATACAGGGAAAACAACAAGGAAGCGGACAAAGCTTCCAAGGAAGGGCTCTGGTTGGCAGCGGGTACTTGGACGGTGAAAGAAACAAATGATGGCAGAACCCAAGAATTCTATCACAGGCCATTTATAGAACTTCTCTGAACTTGACATGTCCTCTTGAATTTTAAGGAATAGCTGACACTTTGCAGAATTATAAACTGTTTAAAGACTATCTGCAGCAAAATTTTGTATATTTTGGGACCTATGTAACAGAAGATATTCACTGAAAAGGCATTTGCGTATGCTCTCTTAGAATATATTTGATAGAATACTTTACAGCATCTTTATAGGTATCCATTTTTGGATATTGAAATTCACTTTAAGTGAATCTACAGAATGTAATTTTGATCTTGAAAGATGAATGAAATTACGCTTTTTTTTCTTGGAAAAAAAAACTATTTTGAGAATTAAGCTTGCCACAATGATATGAAAACAAACAGAAGAGATGGGCTTCAACCAAGTTGCATATGCTTAATGGAAAAACATGTATACAATGGTATATGCTTAAGGAATGTAACTTCTAAAGGGGCAACCAACACTCCCTCAAGGAAGGATGGTTTGAGCTCTCTCTAATTGTTGTCAAACTAATTTGAATGATGAAGGACAACACTTGATCCTTAAGGAAGAAGTCAAGGGAGATGTAAATGCAAATAAGTGTCAAGAACATGGACAAAAGAGATGCCTTTAAACCAATTTCTTGTAGCACAACCTTACTTTAAACTTTTCTTATAGAATGCATTGCATGCCTTCTTTTTATAGACAAAATGGAGGTCTTCAAAAAATGGTTCAATATGTGAATGCTCCTCTTCATTGAGTGGCTTCTAAGTACAAGGATGAGGCTAATAAATGCCCGAGTATATGGTAGAAGCAAATTCAAACCTCTTTCATGCTCAAATGCAGTTGGGAAGCTTTGAATATGACGTGGACTTTATGATTCTAACCTTTTGCGTAATCGTGTGGGTATCGAAGGATTTTCTGCGCAAATTCATTCAGTTTTTTCAAGCCGGTGACATCGTATCTCATTGTCTTTTACCAAACATAGCTTCCAACTTTTCCTAACCAGTATATGGTTCATTAATGACCGACAGATGGAATTGTTAATCAACAAAGATGAGCATACTGGTTAATCCATGAGCCTCATCACATTTATTGTCCCATTTTATTTTCTTATCATTGTCATTAGGTTCAGTTTCTTTCCCCAAGGTAATTCGATAAAGTCGCCTACTTCACAGGACATCCTGCATACCAGATTTCCATGACAAGTAGTTGGAACTTGTAAATATAATATCACATGGAGCGACCATATTGTAATACACAGGTAATATAGCTTCAACATAAGGAAATGATTGTATAGATGCAAATATCTTGAAAAAATAGGCAGTTAAAAAAATAGCATTAGAAATGGACTCCAAATGAGGAAGTTATGCTTGTTTGAAAAATGGTTAGAGGTGACTCCAAATGAACATGCGGCAAGTAGAAGTTGAAACACTTGGCAATAAAAAGGCCCCCATCCTGAACTTAATATTTTAAAATCACTTCACAATAATGTTGTTTCATGTGACTCACTTTTGTAAAATAAGTGGAATTCACTTTTACAATAATGTTACTTTAAATATTTCAAGCAAAAATTAAAGATATTTACAATTCCAACGGATTCACTTTTATAAAACAATAGTCATGTGCAGCTTAGTCCTTTCCTTTTAGTTAAAAAAAAACAAATAAATTATTGAAAATTAATTTAAAAAAAAATCTAAGCAAAGTTTTATATAAATAAGTAAAAAATATTATATCAATATAAAGTGCTTTCTAACATTCTAGCTCCTCAAAACTACAGCGAGGTAGGGACGCTCCTCTTTAAGCTCTTTGAGCATAGGAATAATATTTTAAAGCAAATCATTAATTTATGTCTTGTATTTTCTATTAAGGTCCTATAGACCAAATTTGGTCTTTGTGGACGTTAACGACCATAATCCTCATCATCATCATCAAATGCTAATATCTAAAAATCTTAAAAATTGTGAAATTGCATATTAAATGTGAATATTAAAAAAAAATTAAAACTCTAAAATTGCAAACTTCTGAAAAATAACAATATAAAGTAAGTGAACCTAAATAAGTTATATATATATATATATTTTAAATAACATAAATTACAATACAAATAAACACACGTGAGTTTGTTGAATTGTTTGTATTGTTTTGACATCAATATTTGATATTCGTAATATATGAACCATTTTTTAAAATACTATTATTTTTTGTGTAAATAAGAGAAGGTACTTTCTATTAGTTTGTAAAATATAGAGATACAATGTTTGTCCCGACAACCAACTTCATCCTCCCGCAAGGAGAGACCAGTCTGTAAGACCAAACTTGCATGCCAAGAGTAACCACAACTTTTTGTTATGTTTCTAGCTAGGGAGCGATCATGCAGTCTAATTCTATCATTTTGCCTAATTGAGTCTAGAATTCCTGATACTAGATAACAACTTAAATTTTTTACAAAGCAACCTTCTTGGGAAAAAATTACAAAAAGCCCGAGATTTAAGAAATTAGGGAACCTTTTCATACTAATGGTTTAATAATGTCATTGTAAATTATAATTGGAGTGTTGTTGGTGTCTTTGGTCGCCATTGTTACCCTTTCCTTCTTCACATCCAAATAGTCTGCCATAAAGACCATCTTCCACGCCATTACCTTGTTCAGCCCTCGTTGATCCTTCATCACTACATGCTTCTGTTTGAGGTTGACCATAAGAGGGTTCTCCTTTGTCAGGACCCTTCGAGTTATAATTTCAATGCCCAGTGAAGAACCACCGAGCACTCATAAAGCATAGCTCGTTGGTTTGTTCTGACTGAGTTTTGAATACATTAAGCTAATAGATTGTGAATAACTTCACCATGTTGAGCCAGGCTGCTTTGAACTAGAGTGGAAACAAGAAAATCGTGAAAACCAGGTTGCAGAAGAAGTTAAGATTGCCTGGAAGCCTTGAAGATGATGCCCGAAAGTATGAAGAGAATGTACGCCATTGTTAGATGAATATCAGATAGGTTTAATTTTGAAAAGAATTATATGTTCATAAACATAATTATGAAGGGCACGGTTAACGGAGTTACGATGGTTATGAATAACAAAATGCACATAAATAGAGTTAGAGTATCGTAAGGACGTGACTGTTTTAAAAGGTGTGTTGTTGTATTGATGTTTAAGAAGAATATATAAACTGAATCTTGAAGAGGAAGTGGAGCATCTCTGTCATCTTGTTCTATGCAACCAATGCATAAGATAGAGACCAAAGGAGAGTAAGAAGAGACATAATTTTTAAAGAAGATCTGGAAGTCTGATAAAAACACATACAAGGGTGGAAGGGTGGTGCTAGGGCAGGCTACATGTCTGCAAGGAGGTCTTAGCCTCCTTCTAGTAATGGATGGAGAATCAGGGTATTGGTATATCCTTGTCTGTAGGTGTAGGCAGAAACCAGGGTGTGGGTGCATCCTTCAGTAGTGGTTGATAAACTTGGGGATTGTGGTCTCCAACAAGTGGGTGTTTGCAAATAACTATTGTATATTGTAAAAACAAAGTTTTGCAGATAATAGGAATGTGTTGGTGGTTTACCTTATTGGGTTCCACGTTAAAACATTGTGTCCAAATTTGTTTTTACATTTGCTAAAATAAAGTAAATTGTATTTAAATTTTTGTCACTAATTCAACCCCCCTATCAGTGACAAGACCCGATCCAACAATTGGTATCAGAGCCAGATCCTTCACCACAGTTTAACCACTGGAAGGAAGATCCTATTACAACCACTATGGATCAGTAGATGAAGATGTCAATGAGTCCCCATATTTGATTATGAAGACCATGTTTTCTGGAAGATTAGAATGAAAAACTATATGATGTCCATTGGTATGGAATTTTGGGCATTAGTTGAAGAAGGATATAATGTTCCAAAAGTAACTCCCACTGAAGTAGAAGACAAGAAGAAATTTTGGGAACATGCAAAGGCCTTAAATACATTACAAGCTGGAATAAGTAAGAAGGTTCTTGCAAAAGTACTGACCTGTAAAAGTGCAAAAGAACTACGGGAAAAATTGGAAACCATATATGCAGAAGACTCCAAAGTAAAGATGGCAAAATTTCAATCTATCAAAGTACAATGTGAAAGTCTAAAAATGAAGGATGAATAAAATATTTTAGAGTACTTTGAAAGAATTGAGAATCTTGTTAATGCAATGAAAGGTTTGTGAGTAGAAATACCAGATTATAAGTTAGTTGAAAATATACTAAGAACAATTCCTATGGCATATAATCCCAAAGTATCCACTCTCGAAGAACGAGAGAAGATAGAAGATCTTACCATGGAAGAAATGTATGGAATCCTCATAGCCTATTAATTAAGACTAGGTATTGATAATCTCCCAAAAGGAGAAGCAACTTTCAAAGTGATCAAGAAAACAAAAACTCAGAAGCAAAAACCTCAGACTAACCATAATGAAGAATCTGATGAAGAAGAAGCCAATTTTATTAAAAAACTTCAGAAAGAATCAGGGAAGTACAAAAGCAAGCTGCCCTTCAAATGTTTTAATTGTGGCAGAATTGGGCACTTTCAAGCCAAGTGTACTTATCCCAAGGAAGACTCTGAATATGAAGATGACAAACAATACAAGAAAAAGGGAAAAATCTAGTATAAGAAAAATTACGAAGGAAGGAAGAATTTCTACTCAAAATAAGAAAACATCAGTTCATCTGACATTAGTGACAGTGAGGATGAAGTCCTTTTTCTAAGTATTGAAGAGTCTAATGAGATAGAAGAAATTGAGCATAAGAAAGAGTTAGAAGATGAAGCAAAAGTTGATATGGAAAAATAATTATTTAGTGCTTTGAATGGACTAAGAAGATATGAAAACAAATATAGGCAGCTGAAAAGTTTCTTAGTTGAACAACAGGAAGAGCATGAACATAAAGAAAAAGAGATGAAGAAAATCATGAGCAATCTGAGACACCAAAATAAAGATGCAAATATGCTATAAGAAAGGTTGGAGAAATCTCTTAAAGAAAAACAACTAATCTGTGAAAGAATGGAGGCAGAATTAGTTCACTTAAGAGAAGAGCTTAATGCAAAATTTATTCAAACTAGATATGAAAATAGTTCTAAAATCTTAGATAAGATTATAACCACACAAAGGGATCCAAGTAACAAAATTGGAATAGGTTATTCTTAAGAAGAAAAACAAGTTAGCTCAAAATCTTATGCAACTGCTCTTCTTAGTACATTCAAGAAGAAAGAGGAAGAAAAGACAAGCAATGGTCAGAACTCTAGAAGATCATTTCCACCCATCAAAAAGGAATTTAAGACAACTCCAAAGAAAGTTTATCAAAACATGTATCCTCACATTTTCCTTGGTTATTGTTTTGCATGCTCTAACTTTGGACACAAAGCTATGAATTGTAGAGCATATGAAAGGAAACGTTTGAAGGTTAAAAACTATAACCTCAAGGACAATCAAATAATTGGTCAAGTTAAGAGTAGAAATTATAACTCCTTTACACCTCTACAATAAATAAATTTAGAATGTTTTAATTTTCTTAACCATGGACATAAAGCAAGCAATTAAAAATTAATGGAAATCTCAGAAAGATTAAAATACATTAGAAAGCAAAAGAATCTTTGGAAAGAAAGAACTTTGACAGAAGAATGTATGACTACCCTGGAAACACAAGATAAAGGAGATCTCTGGTGTGTTGACAGTGATTGGTCAAAACACATGACAGGAGATGAGGACAAGTTTTTGAAAAAATATAAGGTACCACATGGAAAGAGTTGGAGAAAAAATGAAGACTCCAAAGATATAGAAGAAACCAAGATTTCAAATATCAAAGAAGTTTCCCAAGATGATGAGGAGTTTAATAGTGTTGTAGATAAGATTGACATTCATTATGATGGAAATAAAGGTGATGAAGAAGTTAGTGATGGGGGTTGAACTGAAGATGGATGTTTTTACTAAAAATCCCATATAACCTCGAAGAAAACCCTGAAATAAAGCATTAGAGCGGATCATGTACTAAGGGGGAGAGTGTTTGAAAAGTTTGTTGTCTTTGATAACAATGTTAGCAAGGTTATATTGTCATCCTTGAAATCATAAAGAAGAATGAAAACCAAACCTATATAGCAGACTTGCAGAGCTTGTTGAAACATAGTTTTGGCAAAGGATGAAGTTATGTTTGAATGCAGATTTGGTATCATGACTTGATACAGATGCATAAAGAATGAAGAGAGATACCACAATTCGTTTTGATCTCCGTTTTTTAAGAAGGAATGTGTTTAGGTGAAGCATTGTGATAGGGTTGAAGTTTATGAACTCCACATCCAAGGTTCTTACTCAAAGAATCACTATAAGAAGGATGTTAATAGGATGATCGGCAATAAATCCAAGTTAATTGGAGGGAGGAGAAGAAAAAAAAGGGATAGAAGAATGAGTGAGGAGTGAAGAGTATAGCTTCTGTGAGCAATTGTACTTATGGTTCCATAGAATGAAAAATAGAGTTTACTTTGCAAGTTATTGAGCGTTTATACCTTTGCTTATAATCACCAGAAGTATGAATTTGAAATTCTTTGTGTGCATGTGTATGGTTAGACATCGAGCTCTGATATAAGCACAAGATATCGAAATCATTTGCGAAAAGCTTTACAGGAGGGAATCAATCCTTCCAGTGATCATTTCCGCAAATATTACAGAACGTAAACAGGCGTACATCTTCGATAGTTCTATGGTTGAGATCGACAGATTTATGGTCAAAATCAAGTTTCGCAAACAAAATATGTGCCTAAGTTAAATATGAACTAATCGCCCATACTTCTGAAATCGTGTGGTTGGGATTGAAAGGGGTTCAAGACCAACGATTAAGGAGGATTTCGCTGATAAAAGAGCGAGGAATATAAAAGAGGGGTCGGGCTACGAAATTAAAAACTAATCGCTGGAAATTGGAGATGCGATCAACGGTCGAGATCGATCGTCGAAACAGATTGACGCCACACAATTTCGCTGGGAAGAGTTGCATGGTGTATAAAAATTATGATGTGCGCAAATTTTTTATAAATTTCGTCTAACCTTATTTGGAGTCCATCGTTGATAAAGTGGGGACACAGATTTGACGGTCCACAAGCTATTTCACAGCGACAAGTAATAGGTGAGTTAAGAAGGGAGATGGGTGCGAAATTTTAAAACTTGACCTACTTTGTTTATTTTCCACCATTGATTGGAGATCCAACGCTTGAGGATGATTTCTCCGGTTGAAATAGTCATATGTTTAACAAAAGAAGTGGTACGTAGAATATTACCTGGGATTTGACCGGGTTGGTTAATTTAGCGGTTCTGCTAAGTCTAGAACTGAACTAAATCGTATGACAGTTGTTTTAGAGACTGTAATTTTTTTTTTGGGAGAAAAACATTAGTTGACATATTAAAAAGAACAGTGTAATGTTGAGTGTAAACTCTGTCACAAAAATGTTGGCAGAGAAGAGGAAGTACAATGACAGGGGGAGTCCATGTATCTATTATACAAATTATCATTCAAGAACCTGTTACAAGAAAGGAAATGTTAAGACAAATGATAATATTGGTTAGTACCAAGTCCAGTTAACAAAGGAGAGATAAGATGACAGGGAGAGTTATCAGAAAGAAGAAAGATGGGAAAATCTCAATGGCATAACAGGTTATCCTTTGTCATTGTTTTCAAAGGGGGAGAAGCTTTAGGTTTTTCCATCAATACCAAAGGGGAAGATTGTTGGAAATATGGATTATAGTTGTCATTGATGTGAAAAGGAGTTCAGTGATGACAAAGGAATAACCAAGGACATGGTGGCAAAATGGACTTAGTATAAGTAAAAGGAAAGACAAAGGTAGTGATGACATTGCATGAATAATAAAATGGCAGATATGATGACATAAAATAACATAATTGATGGTAAATTGGTAAGAGACATTACCTATGATGTCAAAGCAGATGACGTGACATCATTATGGAGAAATATGGCAATTGGTCAAAATCAGGAAATTGACCAAGTATGGATAAATCGTCAAAATTGGTCCTTAGAGGGTCTAAGAGAATGACCGCCCTAAATCATGTGTTAGAGTAAATTCCCGCAGCACATAGGTGTCTTGTAGACTTGTGTTTTCTCTACCTTACCATGTCTTCAGTTTGTCTTGGAAGTAGCAAAGGGAGAAGTTATGACGTACCTAAACAGTTGTTTAGGCAGGTTGGATTAGCCTAAGAAATTTGTCTGTGTCATAACAAAAGGTTGGAAGACTATTTTCAAATGTCCTCCAAAAAATGTGTGTGTGTCCAGTAAGATCTAAAGATGACATGATCATGCTCCTTGGTAAACTGGCTATCCAGCCATGGAGTTAGATTCTCATTTGGTTCTTACACAAGCGAAATATCAATTTGACGAAAGAAGAGAAAAATGTTAGTTTACATGTTGCGATTAAAATTGGCTAAGTGTTAAAAAAAACAAATAGTGAATGTAGACGAGTTTTGCAAAGAATCATAGATTTGACGGTTAAGGATCACTTCCGCAAAGGATAGGCAGAAAAGGTGAAGTTCTGCAAAGGATCAAAGATTGGACGACTGAGAATAGTTCTGCAATCAGATCGACGGTTCGAAAAAAGTGTTGTGGGAAAGGCGTTGCGGAACCGCATAAATCAAAAGGTGGAAATTGTGAAAAAAGTTCAATTTTTGACTTCCGTATTCCGCCCCGCAGAAAGACAACGGTGGAAGGACCGTTGTGGGAGCAGAAAGGTGGAAAGGAAAAAGTCTGAAAAACTTGAAAGTTGAGTTTCCATTTTTTGCCTTCCGCAGTGCGGAAAGGCCAGTCCGGATAGCGGAAAGGTGGAAAGAAAAAAAACGAAATCTTAGAAAAGTTGAGTTTTCGATTTTCGCCTTCTGCAGTGCGGAAAAGACGTTGCGAAAGTGGAAGTGCAAAACTTCAGATTTTGGAAAGGTTGGGTTTTCCGATTTTCGCAATCTGCATGTGGAACTATTGGTATGGAAAGGCCAATGCAGAAAGTTGAACTACGGAACGATAAAGCTACTGAAACCTGACGACTGTGGAAGGAAGCTTGCGGAAACACAAAAATCGTGAAAACCAGGTTGCGGAAGAAGTTAAGATTGCGTGCAAGCCTTGAAGATGATACCTGCAAGTATGAAGAGAATGTACGCCATTGTTGGTTGAATATCAGTTAGGTTTAATTTTGAAAAGAATTATATGTTCATAAACAAAATTATGAATGGCATGGTTAATAGAGTTACGACGGTTATGACTAACAAAAGGCACATAAACAGAGTTAGATTATCGTAAGGATGTGACTGTTTTAAAAGGTATGTTGTTGTATTGATGTTTAAGAAGAAGATATAAAATAAATCTTGAAGAGGAAGTGGAGCGTACCTATCATCCCATTCTATGCATCCAAAGCATAAGACAGAGACGAAAGGAGAGTAACAAGAGACAGAGTTTTTAAAGAAGATCAGGAAGTCTGATAAAAATACATACAAGGGTGGAAGGGTGGTGTTAGGGCAGGCTACATGCCTGCAAGGAGGTCTTAGCCTCATTCCAGTAGTGGCTAAAGAATCAGGGTATTGGTATATCCTTGTCTGTAGGTGCAGACAGAAACCAGGGTGTGGGTGCATCCTTTAGTAGTGGCTAAGAAACTTGAGGATTGTGGTCTCTAGCAAGTGGGTGCTTGCAAATAACTATTGTGTATTGTAAAAACAAAGTTTTGCAGATAATATAAACGTGTTGGTGGTTTACCTTATTGAGTTCCACGTTAAAACATTGTGTCCAAATTTGTTTTTACATTTGCTAAAAGAAAATAAATCGTGTTTAAATTTCTGTCACTGATTCAACCCCCTCCCCTCTCTCAATGACAAGACCTGATCCAACACAATTGTGTTGTGGGAAAATGGATCAATGGTGAGCTAAATATCCTTTCCTTGTAGGTTGCAAACAAGACAATAGATAATTAGTGGGATAGTTTAACAAATACTATGCCATTGAAGCGAAGAAACGAATAGAGATAAACACAATAACTATTCTGAGAATTAAGCTTGCTACAATGATATGAAAATAAATGGAAGAGATGGGATTCAACCAAATTGCATATGCTTAATGGAAAAACATGTATACAATGGTATATTCTTAAGGAATGTAACTTCTAAAGGGGCAACCAAAACTCCCTCAAGGAAGGATCGTTTGATCTCTCTCTAATTGTTATAGCGGATTTCACCACTCTAGGTGAATCACACTTTGTATGGCCTTCCCCTGTCCTGCTGCAGACTCCTTAGACCCTATGGACCACTTTTTGTCCTTTGATGTTTCCTTGATCATCCCTAAAAACACATGAAAAATGCTATACGCGACTTTTAAACCTATAAGCGCGTACATACGCGGGTTTGACCACTAAAACCGCGTACATTGGGATGTGTGCATAATCCAAATCCTTTTGGAGTTTTCCTTGACATGGATCCGACTCATTTGACTCCTAGCCTTCCCTATGCCTTTAGATCGCTCGGATTCGACCTTTCATTACCCATTTGAAAAGCTATATAAGGAACCCCTCGGTACATTGAAGGCATAAGAGAGAATTGAGAGCAACGAAACTATAGTCCATTGTTGCCAGAACTTATGCTTGAGTCTGCATCTCTTTCTCCCTTGGAGCACTTTTGTGTTCTTCCCAAGCTTGCCTTTTTCTTGTGAGCTTGCTATCGAGAGATGGAGGATTGAAGTGGTGGAGGCCCAAGTGGGGGATTCAGTTTCTCCGGTTCGCAGACGTGCCGTCGGAGGTTGTATCTTGTAATCTCTTATTTATATTAATAGAAATATCTTTTCCTGTCCAATAATGTGTGTTTGAATGAATATGTTCTCCATTGGATTATGTCAAATGCTTATACATTATTGATTATATATGCTAGAATAGATCTAACACCATGATATATAGAATGCTTGTATTGTTTACTTGTTGTTGAGGAAGTAATAGATCAATTCAAGCTGAAGATTGGAATGCTCAACGGGGATCTACTTCAACCGTTTGGAAGAAGGTACGAGGTCTGATCCTTTAGTGTTAGACATTTAATTTCTATTGCATATTGGAAAGGATTGATTTCTGGAGTCAAGCTGTCTGTTGTGGTACCCCAAGCCATAGGTATTTCTCTCTGTAACAGAGTTGGCGACTCCGCTGGGGAGTTCCTAGTAGTTGTCCTTTGGGGGTTGTTTTCTCGGCATTCAATGAATTTGAATTGCTCTTTCTCTCTTGTTTCTGTGTCGGGTCTGGGGGCATGTATTCCTGGTAGAGTTTGATTGGTGTGAAGTTTGTGTCAGCATGTCTGTTTGCCTTGATTTTATGCACCTTTCTTCCTGTACATGGGTTTTTGATTTACAGTCACGTATACACGCGGTTTCCTCTGCGATTTTCGCGTATACACGCGGGTTTACTGTGAACAGTCGCGTATGCCCTTGATTTTGCCTTTTTGGGGAAGATAATTGGTTGCTGGGTGAATTCTAATATTTGTTGAGTCTCCTTTGGCACTGCCTGAGTCTGTTTTGACCTCTGTTTCTGACCAGAAACATTTTTTTTAGGCTAATTTTTCTTTTTTAAGAAAGTTCTTGTCATGGCATTTTCGATTTTTTGTTTGAGATTAGTGCATTAGAGTTCTTTTACCTTAGTGATTTGCTTGAGTGCTGTTTGGGTGTGCTTGCAGAGTCTAGGGGTTGTAGAATCATTCTTTTGCTTTTTGCATCTCTTTTATTTTCAAAAAATCCAAAAACATTTGCTTATCATCATGCATTGCATTTTGCACTTCCCATTGTACTTGCACTAGATAGATTTGCTTTGGAATACTAGTTAGGACTTCATATAGGAAATTTGCATTCATCATTTGAAGAAGAATTGTGCATTTCACGTAGTAGAATACCCTGTTTTCATGGACACAATGCATTTGCATTGATTGTTAGGTGTGCATTTTACTTCCTGTTGCGTCATAACACCATCAGTTGCACGATCATATCCCGTTTTTGAGTAATAAAGCCAACTAAAATCAATGCTAAATAAAATGAATTACACTCTTTTCTTTTCTAGGGTGCACCAACAAGCTTAGGTTTTAGGATCTTGGAATATTTCATTGTAAGTCAATTCTCCAAGATCACTAAACAACAACATCTAGGTGTCTGTCCAGGTGAGTGTGTGAAATCCTTGGTATAACCAGTGTTTCTTAGGATCCTCCTCTCAAAAGGGAGTTAAGCACGAGGCAGTGTGAGCGGTTATTGATTGGGATGACCCCTAGTCATAAATGAGTAGCACCGGAGATATTTTCAGGACTGTATTCATATCTGGGGGCTCTTTCGAGAGTTTCAGGCTTTGCTACCCTACCCATACGGTCAATCCCGCCTGCGACTGTCTGCCTGAGCATTTATTATATTGAGGTGACCTTAGTGGCCTTACCTAGGATATCGAGGGGTTACTTTGCAGGGGTTATTCTGCAGGTGTCCCGGCCACATTGGGGTCAGACAGCACAGTCGCTTTACGCGTTGAAGCTGAGGGCAACAATAATTGGTTACGTACCTCCGCTTGTTGTGTATGGGAGTCTCAAGCCTCTCCTAGGCGAGACATACCTGCTTCATTCGAGAGCTCACTTATCCAGCCCTTGTTTGCTTGCATTTGGCTTTAGATTTTATTAGTGATTGCTCTGTGCACGATAGTTGGCCTAGGGTTTATGTAAATAGAGAGTCTTTGCTATTTTTTTAGTCATTGTGGATTCGAGTGCGGTTCCTCGCCGTTCTCGTCGTTTAGTAGGACTTCCGCCTTCTACTTCTCCTCCTCCTTTGGGAGAGATACCTAGACAGTCCAGGCGGACTATGTCACACATTGATTCACACACCATGGGAGACCGTTTAGAGGATATTCCTAAACCACCTCCTCCCATTCATGTAGACGATGGGGAATTTACTCCTACTTATGATCCTTCACTCGACGTAGCTGAGTTAGGTCCTATGATTTCTGAGATAGGACCCTTGCACCATAGGCCTACTCACTCTAGGTCTGATTCCCCATTGACACGTTACCGGTATGGAATGCTGGAGGACGTCGAGACTCACTTTGTACCTGCCAGCACTAGCTACGGTAGTTATGCTACGTCTGGTTTCCCTACACATGATTTGACATTTCATGTCGAATCCGATTTTGAGCCTAACACTATGCCTGGGGGCACTCTCATTCCTTACCATGCGGAGAGGTTTGGGAGCACTAGTCACATTGCACCTTCCGTCCCAGTGGTGGAAGCTACATGATATCCCCCTCCTAGGTCTAGGGTTAGCAATCCGATTAGGATACCGGATCCGAGATGAGTAACGATAGGTGGTAATAAATATATTATTACTCAGGTTCCTTCATCCTCGGTCCCTAGTTCTTCAAATGTACATCCTCCACCTTATTCACGTGGTCCTTCGAGCCGGTATATGGCTACGAGTCAGGTCCGTACTGCGGTTACTAGACCGATTGTGTCTCAAGTTCACATACCTCCTGTTGCATCGGGAGGCTATGTTCATGCTTCTAGAGGTCATCTTGCTACTTTCGGGGCATATATCCCTACTTCCAGAGCATATCTTCCTACCTACGGAGTGTCTCATGGGGCATCGCATGCGATGACCTATGGACCTTATTATGGGACGTAGTATGGACAGGTTTCTTCACCTTATGGAGGCGGGTATCAACAACCTACCTACTATCCTAATTACGGCTTTGTAGCTCCTACTAGTCAAGTTCCACCATACTATGGTACTTCCACGCCACCCTATACGGGTCAGACAGGAGGAGGACACTATGGCCAAGGCCATGGTTGTAATCAACCCTATATGAATCAGGGAGCGGTCCATCGACCTCATCATACTAGGCTCCCTTTCCTTGCGACGCTTAATCTTCCTGACTTATCGAGACTTACGAACAATCCTGTGGCTCACGACCCAGCTTGGCCGGCTGTCCCTACCAAGCTTCCTTCGGACATACCTAAGTTCGAAGGCAAACCGGGAGAGGATCTGAGCGAACACGTTACTACGTTTCACCTTTGGTGCTCTTCGAATTCATTACATCAAGACTCAGTCCGTTTGAGACTATTTCAACGCACCCTCACAGGGCCTGCTACGAAATGGTATATAGAGTTGCCTAAGGGAGCTTTCGCTTTGTTCGACGACCTTGCGATGAATTTTCTTAATCACTTCCAGCTACCAGTGCGCTATGACGTTGGTACTGAACTCTTGTCAACATTTCGACAAGATAAAGCCACACATATTTTTGATCATATTCAAGAGTGGCGTAGATGGAAGAGATTAATTAAAGCTTTTATACAGCCGGAATTCCTCCTTGAGTGGTTCCTCAAGTCGTTATTGCCATATATAGCGAAGGATGTTTCCACATCCGGAGTGCAAAATGAGGAACAAGCGATCTTTAGGGCATAGGAACTGGAATTGATCTATGTGCAGTCCGGTTTGTTGTATGAGATTATTCCCAATGCTCCTCGTTCTAGTTTCGATCCCAAAGTCAAACCTGGACCACATGCCAATGGCATTGTGGGTTGTGCAAGTGCGAAACCTACAGATTCGGTTACAAAACAAGCTAATCAATTGTCGCTCAACCAATCTGCTTCGGGACAAGCTACAGCTTCATCTCAACCCGCCCAAATGACGAATGTAATTTCTGTGCAATCGTCGGACCAGAAGGGTAACCAGCAGCTCAGATGGAATAGAAAAAATGGTAAAAATAATAATCGAAAGGGTGGGAATAAGAATGAGAATGCTAACAATAATGACAAGAATGGTAGAAATGCTGGGGGGGACAAACAAGTGAAACGTAAGGTTAAGTTCCCTTGTAAGCTATGTAAGGATGATCACCTCACTTATTTGTGCCCCCGGATTGAAGAAGCTTCGAGATTATTAGCACAAGGCCCAGCTGTGCTAACTAACCCTTTATCGTATAATCAAAATATGAACTCAAAGTCCCATGACCAGTCTAGTGATGATGATCCACTGGAAGGTAGTGGTCGTGGGTGCATTAACATGGTCCGTGCTGCGAAAGTTGTCACTCGTGCGAAAGATTATAGTTCATCACAACCCAGCCTAGGCAAAGAACCTGATCCACCAGGGTCCCCTTTGCACATTGAGAAACCTACGGATAAACCTGAGGTTGCACCTCGCATTCCTAGGGGAGTTCTTAAGTGTTCAGGGCATAATCCAAATGCCCGAGCTGCCCAGAATTATTCAGTTGTCGAGGATTTGGGCCATACTCCTTATGCGATGTCGGCATTGGAAGTGCTTCAGAGTTGTCCTTCGCAAAGGAAGGAGTTGCTTTCTGCCCTTGGTGTGAACGTCGGATGATTTTTCCTCTATGATCAAATTTGAAACCGCAAGACATCAGCCTCACTTGCCCTACTATGTGTCTCTTTTAGTGCACGTAGAATGTCTTGGTATGACCATCAAACATACTGTGATTGACGAGGGCGCTGCTGCTTCTGTGATGTCTTTGGCCTATTGGAAGGGTCTCGGTTCTCCTGCCCTGTCCAAATCAGTGACTATGTTAACTGCTTTCGATGGGAGATCTTTTAGGCCGCATGACATTCTTCCTTCCCTTAAAGTCCGTTTGGGGGGAAAGGCCGTTGTGATAGAGGTTGAGGTGGTTGATGCACCCCTTGACTATAATCTCTTGCTGGGTAGGAACTGGATGTACAGTATGCAAGCCGTTGCTTCTTCCTTGTTCTGCGTTGTATGCTTTCCACATAATGGGAAGATCGTAATGATTGATCAGATGACATTCAAGAATCCGTCTGTTAACGCATCTTCGGGAGCTTTGATTCCGATCGTTGAGCACTCTTAGCTGGCAACTAGGAGTATGGGTGTAGGCATGTATCCATCCCTCATGGGAAGCTTTAGTTGTCCTGCACCGATCCTCATGATAGGATCTAGTTTCGATGAGGCTTCGACTTCTACGATATCGGTGTCTTTTCACACAAATCATATGGAAGACCCTTGGATTCTTCCTACACTAAGTACTTCGAGTGATCCTGTCGAGACGTGCGTGTCGTTGCCTACAGCCATGATAGCTTATCAAGCTAATCTCAAGAGTGTTGCAGAGCCTAGTCCTTCCTCTTCACGGATGGAGGAGGAGGACCCGTATGTGTTATCGGCATGGGTAGTACAGTCTTCTCATGCCCACGACTACCTTGATACGGTTTTCCCTTCGGATGAAGCGATTATTGAGGCTATGTCGGGAGTTGAGCCACCATGGGAGGAACTTTATCATAGATCGTACTTTCTCCCAGAGCTTGACCGTTTGGAGCGTGAGGATTTTAGGGCGGTTCTTAGTCAGAGAGTTGGTAGTCCTGTGGTTCCATTAAGCTCTCCTGGTCCGATGGCTGATGGAAACATGGCAAACATATCTTCAACGATTCCTATCAACATCTCTCGCAATCCTGGCACAATAGAGAATGTCTATATTGGGGTAGAATGTTCCCATGCTGAGATTCTAGAATATACCAAGCTATTCAAGGAATTCCGTGATATTTTTGCTTGGTCCTAGGACGAGATGCCAGGTATTGACCCTCGTATTGTCGAGCACGAGATTAAGACTTACCCCAATGCTAAGCCTGTTTGACAATGTTTACGTGCAGTGAACCCTAGGAAAGCACCCGCCATTAAGGCAGAGATAGAGAAACTGTTGAAAGCCAGTTTCATCTATCTCGTTCCCTTGATGGAGTGGGTTTCAAACCCCGTTCTGGTGGATAAGAAGCAGGGATCGATCTGCATATGCACTGATTTCCGCTATTTGAATCGTGCCTGTCTTAAGGATAACTTCCCCACACCATTTATAGATCAGATTTTGGATGAGTGTGCGGGTAGCGAGGTGTTCTCCTTTATGGACAACTTTTTCAGGTATAATCAGATACAGATTAAACCTGAGGACCAACGCAAGACTATATTTATTTGTCCTTGGGGAACGTTCGCATATCGGAAAATGCCTTTCGGCCTTAAAAACGCTGGAGCTACATTTCAACGGGCAATGACCTTGATTTTCCACGATCTCGTATGAGAATGCATCATCCCTATCACTTGAGATTGGTATTCGAAAGATGTCGGCACTATTCAGTTAGATTAAATCCTCATAAGTGCATCTTTTGCGTGAAGTCAGGTCGTTTGTTAGGATTCATCGTTTCGAAAGAGGGTATAAGAGTCGACCCTTTGAAGGTTGAGGTAATACTTCAATTGTCTCCCCTGGAGAATATTCATCATCTTCAGTGTTTGCAAGGCATGGCAAACTTCTTACGAAGATTTGTTGTCAACTTTGCCAATTTGACTAGAGGCTTTATGCATCTCTTGAAGAAGGATACTCCCTTTTATTGGGATGAGCGAGCCCAGGAGTCCTTCGATGCACTCAAGCGAGCCCTAGCATCGGCCCCGGTGATTAGTCCCCCGGACTATAGCCGTGATTTCTTATTATATGTGGCCGTGTCTTTAGAGACGATTGGTATGGTCTTGGTTCAAGAGGATGAGGAGCTCCAAGAGCATGTCATATATTATCTGAGTCGAAACCTTATTGACGCAGAGATTCGTTATTCTCATGTCACGAAGCTTGCTTTAGCTACCGTGCATGCGGTTCAATGTTTGAGACATTATATTCTCCTTCGCCAGACCTTGGTTGTGGCCCATGTCAATCCATTTCAGTTCGTCCTCACCTAAAGGATGATTGGGGGAAAGTATAATAAATGGATTGTCATTCTGCAAGAGTTTGATCTCGAGTTTGTTTCGGCAAAATCAAAGAAATCTTTAATCTTTGCAGAGTTTATATCGGATCTTCCGAGCGAGACCGAGGAGTTGGTTTGTGAAGATACGTTTGTCGATGAACACATCTTCTTAATCTCTACGTCAGACCCATGGTATGGGGATATCATAATATATTTACAAACACTGAAGACCCCTACTCACCTCTCGCGAGATGAACGACGACGATTACGTCACGTCTCTAAGAACTACCTTATAGTGGACAATACTTTGTGCCGTCGTGGGGTAGATTCCATTTTACGACGTTGTTTAACTCATGACGAGGCTGAGGTTGTGCTGAATGATTGCCATAGAGGGGCGTGTGGTGGTCATTTATCTGGGCTTTCTACAGCTCAAAAGATTTTGAGAGTGGGTTATTTTTGGCCGTCAATCTTTAAGGATTGTGTTGATGCGGTCAAGAGGTGCCACCCTTGCCAGGTGTTCGCACGTAATATGCACTTGAAACCTGCCCCATTACATCCCATTATCACCATCGGTCCCTTAACTAAGTGGGGGCTCGATTTTATGGATTGCAACCCAACTTCGGCTGGGGGGCACCATCACATTATAGTGGCTGTTGATTATTTCACGAAATAGGCTGAGGCTATGCCTACAGTAAAATTCGATGGTGAGACAGCCGCTCACTTTGTATTCAACCAAATTATTACTCAGTTTGGGATTCCGAAAGAGCTCGTCACTGACCATGGCTCACACTTTCAGAACCGTATGATGGAAGAGTTGGAATCAAAGTTAGGGTATAAGCAAGAGCACTCCTCTTCTTACTACCCCCAAGCGAATGGACAGGTAGAGGCATTGAATAAATCACTCAAATCCATTCTCCAACAAACCATCGCACAAAGCAAGAATAATTGGCACATTATGTTATATTATGCTTTGTGGGCATATCGAACCGCGGTTAAGACTGCCACTGGTTTTTCTCCATATCAGCTTGTACATGGAGTGGAGTCGATATTGTCAGTTGAATGTGAAATTCCTTCGTTGAAGCTAGCTGTGGAACTCTTACCGGACACTTCACCCTTGGAGGAGCGTTTGGTTCACCTCGAGCAACTCGATGAGCAACGTCGGGATGCCTTGGTGGCTCTAGAGGTTAATAAGCGTCGCGTTAAGGTCCAGTGTAACGATGAGTTTGTCCGTCCAAGAGTGTTTAGTGAAGGAGACTTGGTACTTTTGTGGGATCAACCGAAAGAACCCTTGGGGGCAGGGAAATTTAATCCTATGTGGCGTGGTCCTTATGTGGTCAAGCGAGTATTAGACAAGGGTGCTTATGAGTTAGTGGATTACGAAGGAACAGCTTTGGCGGAGCCAAGAAATGGGTTCTATCTCAAAAAATACTATGCATAATCTTTAGCCAAGGCTGCTTGTTGTATATTATTGTACAGCTTTGCATAGTTAGGTCTTTTTCTTATCGTGATCGGGTTTGCGATTAGTTTTTGTTTCTTTTGGCAGATGTCAATGGAATCTTCCACCTACATAGGATTCGCGGATGGTGCAAGCCGTCACACTCAATACTCAGCCTCTGCCGCTTGGCTGATTTATACTCCTATGGGTTAGGTACTGTCTTCAGGAGGTGTATGTCTACGACCATCTTCCAACAATGTTGCTGAATATAGCATCGTTATTGAGCTTCTATGGGATGCCATTTTACATGGCGTTCTATCTCTTGAGGTACATCTTGATTCGGATTTAGTAGTGTCACAGCTCAATGGTTTGTACCATGTTAGATATCCGACGTTATTGAGAAGATTCTTATGTGTGAGATTGTTAGAACGACAATTTGGCAATATAATATATATACACATTCCAAGAAATAATAATCAAGTTGCTGACTCATATGATAACTACGTGTTAGATTGGCATTTGTTTCATTCATAATAAATTAATCACAAACACAATTTTTACACATGTAAATAAATAAATCGATCACCATAGAACTTTTTTATACATAAAAAATGTGATAATACATAGTGTCATGATACAAAATTGGGGCTTTTTAAGCCACCATCATATAATACACGGACATACAAAATGTATACACTCCCAGGTGTCTAATCCTGTGGAGGAGGAGGAGGGTTGTGATCATGGAACGTCACTACGGCTCTAGCTAACCATCGAAATAAACGCACCCATGCACGTGGTACACCCACCACCTGTCGCTGCATGGCCTCAGGCAAGTCCTCGACTTGCACCATGGGAACTCTATGAGTCAATCTCACAGAGTTGGTATGAATGCTCTGGAGTGTTCGCTCCGCATCCAAACCCGTGATGTCATCTCCTCTTCCCCTCCGTCTATGACGAGGGAATCCCTCTGGCCGCTGTGGTCCCACATCTGCACACAAATGGTAGATGTCACTATGTGTTGTCGTGCAAAAACATGTCTTTTTGCTTCTATAAAATCAAGAAAATACAAAAAAATTCAATAACTCAAAAAATTTAAAAAAGCGTGAGGGTCGAGATTCGTTACCTATATCGCCATATGCCGATCCTAGTGGCAATGGCATGTATGGGTCCCCCCGGAAATCTATCCCTACATAGGGGTAGTCATCAATGGCAACTATCTGTCGTCGCCACCATGGAAAGAAGTCAGCTGGATATGGGTTGGCCACCCTACCACCCCCCAGTCTGTGCATCGCATCTGCCCAACGCCGTTGGGCCGGATCTCGAACCCCGTGGAGAGGAACATCCACTCTAGGGCTCAATCCTTGAACACGCTCGAAGAAAAACGTGCTCAAGATACTGCTGAACCCGAAGTTTCGCACCCTGCCTGCCTTACACTCACTGAGCTGGTGTTTCATGTTGCTCAGTAGCGTAATACTCCAATCATAGATTGTGGGTCTCATGCACTCCACTGCATAGAACATCAGAGGTCGTGAGGCCTGGTGGAGTGATGCTAAGCTGACTATCCTGCCCAGTGTCAATAATATGGCCTTTAGGCCCAGTACCTTTATAGTGTTGGTAGGGACCTGACTCCCCACCTTCTCGGTGTCTGGATAACAGTACACTGCAATGTACTCATCGATAGTCAGGCCACCCCCTGGCCCACCTCGGGAGCGAAGGTTCACCACCTCCCCTCGTCTAGAAAGACCTGTGATAAAGTATATGTCCTCCACCTCTATGGTGAGGGACATCCCATCGATATGAAAGGACTCCAAGTCTGGATGCCAATAGTCTACCATCATCTCTAGCAGTCTTGGTTTGGCCCTCAAACCACCAAGACACCAAAATTTGTAGAGTCCACATGCATGAAGAGCTTGTTGAGCCATTAATTCGGCCCTTACTGCTTCCTCTACTTCACCATGCTCATGCTCTCTCCACTCTAGCACCATCCTGCAAAAGAAATTGAAAATTTGCCCATTAGTTTAGTTGAAAATCATATGCACGGCCTCATACGCGACTGTTTTGAAAACATCCGTGTATGTACGCGGTTTTGAGGTCCTTTTCCATGTATATCCAGGCCTATACGCAGAAAAAACTTTGATTTTCGCGTGGGCCGCAGTGCTCATTTTGGGATGGCCTGATAAATTCATTTGACCATGAAAATATATAAAAATTATGTCAAAATTCAAGAGGAGAGCATGAGTAAATACCTAGAAGAAACGATTGTGAATTCCGCCGGCTGGATCTCCTGGAATTTGCAGTTGAAAATCAGAGCTCAAATGGGTAAAAGTTTCAAATGATTTATATTTTTTACTATTTATAGAAAAAATTTCAAATATTTGAAATTTTTTACCCCCTTTCCTATAGTTTCGACATTTTCTAACCATTTTGGACCGTTTTTGACATAATTGGTGTTGTAGAAGACCTTTTTCAGTGCCATTTCAGCCATTGGATTGACCCATTCGTGCCGATCTCAGGTATCATGTCTAAACTGGCATATAGGTTAGGTTTCACCACCGTTTGCATTTTTCATGACCTTGTTACCATATCACCATGACCTTAGGTACGAACCCACTCTATTATGTCATGGAACCTTCTTGCTGCTTTAGAAGTGGCATGATACGAGTGGTAGAGCTTCACCTTACATGGGTATCCTAGTTAGCGCCTTATTTGCATTTGGTGCCCATGCCGATGGTTTCTCCTTTAGGGTGTGGGAGTCCGTTGTATAGTACTTCCATGACATTTCGCAAGAGCCTCATACTTCTCTTGATCTTATGCTGGCCTATTTCCCTCAGGACTCCCTCATGTCAAGTTGTGAATGCATTATCATGAGCTTTGCCTGCCTTATCGAGCTTTATGTCGGCTCCCCTGACATTGCATTTCAGCCATATAGCCCGAGCTTGTCTCATATCTAGCCATGCAGAGCCATTTTTATATCCTTCACAGCTTGATTCCCTTTTTACCAGGAGGGGATTTTCCCCCGAGTGTCGATATCCTACACATGTATCCTTGCATTGAGCATAGGTATGTTCCACTGCTTGGAACTAGTTTGTTTTCCCTTGTGACACTCGTCTCCTCCTCGTTTGTAACTATAAATCTAGTTTATTCTTTTTTCAAGCTTTTCAAATAACTGAAAAAGTCCAAAATAAAATAAAAAAACCAAAATGCCGGACAAGGAAAGATGTTATCTTTGGCAGCTGTCGAGTCGTGTCGCCTTCGAACAGAGAACTATATATCACATCCATTGGTTGGGTTATAGTTTGACTTTAGGAGCTGTACTCATTTATCTGAGTTTATCTCCACCGACTGGTTAAGCTTCCAGTCCGTATGGAGACTCTATTGATGCCTCATGTGTCACAAAGACGTCCCAGTTTGTATATCGAGTCTATGCTGCCTTCATTCAGTCACCATATGTCGTTATGCTCTTACTCGAAGGAAGTTGAAACCTAAGTCGGCCATTCCTCAGTTATCTTGACTATGCATGTCGGCCATTCCCGGTACAGTTATTGGTTCGAGCACTTTATGATCGAGTCCTTCCACATTATACAGCTTTGCTGAGTACCTCGTGTTGGATGATGGGGGATGCCTTAATGCCCTCCTTCCAGCGTATTTCATCCGATCTACTTCAGATCATTTATTGTGGGATTGGAGTCTAGAGTCATTTTGAGTGCCTTGAGACTTGCAGTCATCAGTGGCAGGTTCTCTCGCCATCGACAGTTTCTTGGGAATACATCAATGTCCCCTGATCGATGGATCCTTTCAAGTGTTCGACCTCAACACATTTATTCACACTTGTTAGTTTGCACTATAGTACCTTGATTCCCATTTTCATTATCGGTGGGTGATCTCGCGTCTGTTAACGGTATACATTAATGACCGGTAATCAGACGATGGACTACTATGTTCGACCTCGACACCTCTATTTGCATAGTAGGACATGTACTCGTAGCGGTTTGTGTAGAAGAATTTCCAGTTTGGTGGCATCTCTTATATGATACCTCCTTGATCGTGCCAGTGTTCATGAGATTTCAGCTCTCGTGACTTGATTCTAGTGTATGTCAGACATTTCTAGCCACTATGGAGATCTTGATCTATTATATATCTTCAGCCATTTTGGAGATCATGGTCCTTTCTATATCTTCATCATGGAGATTCTGATCTATGTATATTGTATGTGGCGATGACCACATATGTGATATTATGTATCATGCCTATTCATGGCCATTGTACTCTTATGTATCAGGGACTGCTATATATATTTGCAGTTATATGCAGAGTTGTATTATTGTACTATGCTGATTGGGTGGCTAGTCTTCCATTTGGGATCCTTCATCACTCCACTTCTGGGATGGACTTATAATGTATTTCGGCCATCGTATGACCCCTCTGACCTCACACATTAGGGGGCATCTGTTATAGCGGATTTCACCACTCTAGGTGAATCACACTTTGTATGGCCTTCCCCTGTCCCGCTGCAGACTCCTTAGACCCTATGGACCACTTTTTGTCCTTTGATGTTTCCTTGATCATCCCTAAAAACACATGAAAAATGCTATACGTGACTTTTAAACCTATAAGCGCGTACATACGCGGGTTTGACCACTAAAACCGCGTACATCGGGATGTGTGCATAATCCAAATCCTTTTGGAGTTTTCCTTGACATGGATCCAACTCATTTGACTCCTGGCCTTCCCTATGCCTTGAGATCGCTCGGATTTGACCTTTCATTACCCATTTGAAAAGCTATATAAGGAACCCCTTGGTACATTGAAGGCATAAGAGAGAATTGAGAGCAACGAAACTATAGTCCATTGTTGCTGGAACTTATGCTTGAGTCTGCATCCCTTTGTCCCTTGGAGCACTTTTGTGTTCTTCCCAAGCTTGCCTTTGCTTGTGAGCTTGCTATCGAGAGATGGAGGATTGAAGTGGTGGAGGCCCAAGTGGGGGATTCAGTTTCTCCGATTCGCAGACGTGCCGTCGGAGGTTGTATCTTGTAATCTTTGATTTATATTAATAGAAATACCTTTTCCTGTCCAATAATGTGTGTTTGAATGAATATGTTCTCCATTAGATTATGTCAAATGCTTATACATTATTGATTATATATGCTAGAATAGATCTAACACCATGATATATAGAATGCTTGTATTGTTTACTTGTTGTTGAGGAAGTAACAGATCAATTCAAGCTGAAGATTGGAAACCTCAACGGGGATCTACTTCAACCGTCCGGAATAAGGTACGAGGTCTGATCCTTTAGTGTTAGACATTTAATTTCTATTGCATATTGGAAAGGATTGATTTCTGGAGTCAAGTTGTCTGTTGTGGTACCCCAAGCCATAGGAATTTCTCACCGTAACACTAATTGTTGTCAAACTAATTTGAATGATGAAGGACAACACTTGATCCTTAAGGAAGAAGTCAAGAGAGATGTAAATGCCAATGAGTGTTAAGAACATGGACAAAAGAGATGCCTTTAAACCAATTTCTTGTAGCACAACCTTACTTTAAACTTTTCTTATAGAATGCATTCCATGCCTTCTTTTTATAGACAAAATGGAGGTCTTCAAAAAATGGTTCAATATGTGAATGCTCCTCTTAATTGAGTGGCTTCTAAGTACAAGGGTGAGGCTAATAAATGCCCGAGTATATGGTAGAAGCAAATTCAAACCTCTTTCATGCTCAAATGCAATTGGGAAGCTTTGAATATGACGTGGACTTTATGATTCTAACCTTTTGCGTAATCGTGTGGGTATTGAAGGATTTTCTGCGCAAATTCATTCAGTTTTTTCAAGCCAGTGACATCGTATCTCATTGACTTTTACCAAACATAGCTTCCAACTTTTCCTAAGTAGTATATGGCTCATTAATGACCGACAGATGGAATTGCTAATCAACAAAGATGAGCAACATGATTAATCCATGAGCCTCATCACATTTATTGTCCCATTTTATTTTCTTATCATTGTCATTAGGTTCAGTTTCTTTCCCCAAGATAATTCGATAAAGTCCCCTACTTCACAGGACATCCTGCATACCGTATTTCCATGAGAAGTAGTTGGAACTTGTAAATATAATATCACATGGAGCGACCATATTGTAATACACAGGTAATATAGCTTCAACATAAGGAAATGATTGTCTAGATGCAAATATCTTGAAAAATAGGCAGTTTAAAAAATAGCATTAGAAATGGACTCCAAACGAGGAAGTTATGCTTGTTTGAAAAATGGTTAGAGGTGACTCCAAACGAACATGCGGCAGGTAGAAGTTGAAACACTTGGCAATAAAAAGGACCCCATCCTCAACTTAATATTTTAAAATCACTTCAAAATAATGTTGTTTCATGTGACTCACTTTTGTAAAATAAGTGGAATTCACTTTTACAATAACGTTACTTTAAATATTGCAAGCAAAAATTAAAGATCTTTACAATTCCAACGGATTCACTTTTATAAAACAATAGTCATGTGCAGCTTAGTCCTTTCCTTTTAATTAAAAAAAACAAATAAAGTATTGAAAATTAATTTAAAAAAAAATCTAAGCGAAGTTTTATATAAATAAGTAAAAAATATTATATCAATATAAAGTGATTTCTAACATTCTAGCTCCTCAAAACTACAACGAGATAGGGACGCTCCTCTTTAAGCTCTTTGATCATATGAATAATATTTTAAAGCAAATCATTAATTTATGTCTTGTATTTTCTATTAAGGTCTTATAGATCAAATTTGGTCTTAGTGGACATTAATGACCATAATCATCATCTTCATCATCAAATGTTAATATTTAAAAATCTTAAAAATTGTGAAATTGCATATTAAATGTGAATATTAAAAACAAATTAAAACTCTAAAATTGCAAACTTCTGAAAAATAATAGTATAAAGTAGGTGAACCATTTAATAAATTACTATTAAAAATAATAATAGTAATTTATTAAATGGTTCACGTACTTTATACTATTATTTTTAATATATATATATATATATATATATATATAACATAAATTACATTTTAATAGTAATTTATTAAATGGTTCACCAACTTTATACTATTATTTTTAATTTATATATATATATATATTACAATATAAATAAACACATGTGAGTTTGTTGAATTGTTTGTATTGTTTTGACATCAATATTTAATATTAGTAATATATGAACCATTTTTAAATTTTTTTTTTTTTTTGTGTAAATAAGAAAACTTACTTTCTATTAGTTTGTAAAATATAGAGATACAATGTTTGTCTTGACAACCAACTTCATCCTCCTGCGAGGAGAGACCAGTCTGTAAGACCAAACTTGCATGCCAAGAGGAACTTTTTTTTATGTTTCTAGCTAGGGAGCGATCATGCTCTCTAATTCTATCATTTTGCCTAATTGAGTCTAGAATTCCTGATACTAGATAACAACTTAATTTTTTTACAAAGCAACCTTCTTGGGAAAAAAATACAGAAAGCCTGAGATTTAAGAAATTAGGGAACCTTTTCATACTAATGGTTTAACAATGTCATCGTAAATTATAATTGGAGTGTTGTTGGTGTAATTGGTCGCCATTGTTACCCTTTCCTTCTTCGCATCCAAATAGTTTGCCATAAAGATCATCTTCCATGCCATTACCTTGTTTAGCCCTCGTTGATCCTTCATCACTACATGCTTCTGGTTGAGGTTGACCATAAGAGGGTTCTCCTTTGTCAGGACCCTTCGAGTTGTCTTTCAGCACCCAGTGAAGAACCACCGAGTAGTCATAAAGCATAGCTCGTTGGTTTGTTCTGACTGAGTTTTGAATCCATTAAGGTAATAGATTGTGAATAACTTCACCATGTTGAGCCAGGCTGCTTTGAACTAGAGCTCAACCAAATTTGTCGCTATTGGCTTCACTGTCCTTTTCTTTGGGGTTGGCATGGGGTGACAGAGGTCGGGGAATAAAAACAATGCTCATGTGATGACCTAGCGTCACTAGATTAGCATTGAGAATATATGCATTGTGGAGGTCCTCTAGAATCCTCTAATTATCCTTTTGAACATCCATTTCTTTCTGCTGATCCTCCTGAATGAAATGAGAGTGATTTTTTGAGTCCAAAAGGAAACGAGAGCATGCTCATAGAGAGCTTGACGAGCAAGAGCTTTCTGAATCAGCCACCCAATTTGTTATTGCATGGTACTCCTCCAGGGGATGAAAGATTGTGGTTTCATGCCACATATTTAATATTTCCTTTGTATGTTAATTCTTGGGTCCTTCGAAATGAATTCTTTGTAGAAATTGGCATCCTCTATGGCTCACAGTTGGTTCATCGTTCTAACCCTTTTTTTTGGACCCTCTACCTCTCACTATGAGAATGCATCGATCTTTTGGTTGACAAATGTGTTTCACTCTATCTCCTTTCTACTCACCAGAACAAAAATGTAGATGTCTCGATCCACATCTATCCTGATAAAACCAAAGTTTACCATAATTGGCATGTCCAAATTCACACCAATGTACTCCGAGTGCGTCAAGATTCTGTACAACATCCCTCTATTTCGTGCCCTACAAAATCCTTCATCGCACTCGTCTGTAGGGTTCTTAAGATTGAGCATTAAGTGCATTAATAATCACTTTCATCTACCTTGTGCATTGCATGGATGAGAATCGTTGCGTGTCCTGGGATGTGTATTTGTCTTATGGGGGGGGTTTCTATAATGATTAGGATGCGGTTATCATAGTTTGGGAAAACTAGGGAGGACCTTGTGTCTTCTTTAGTCAATATATTCGAGAGCATAGCATGGCTTCTCTCATCCCTGAGCCTACTAAACTTGAAAGTTAACAGTCTTCCTAAACAAGTGTAAGCATCTAAAAAATTGTCTCTACGTGCTTTCCAGGAGTGGCAAGTCACAAAACTATTGTGTAGGCTTATTCCTGAGTACATATTCAAAATAAAAAGAGTAACAAAACAATCTCTAAGGGCTCTAAGTTTTGAACAAAAAATGCTAACAACTACAAAAGGGAGTTATCTATGAAATATAGCCACTGTTGAATAACTGAAAAGAAAACCAACTAAGAAAATACTCTAAATTGCGGCCATCCTCAGCTTCATTAGGCTTCTCTTCTAGAATAAGGCAACTATAGTCCTCAGAGTTGGATGAAATTTCAGAAGTTTTTTCACTGGGAGTAGCTCAATTTTTATGAAGATGGAGAGGTACAAAGGCTACTGCTCTCCACATGCTTTCTCTTGATGCCACTTGTGGAAGTCATGTCCGTGTTCTTTTGGGTTAAATGGGAAACCGTTTTAGGCATATGTTCATGGTTCTCCATTGTCTTGTTAGTTTTTCATCAAATAAGCTAGCATTATGATCTTAGGATCTTTTCACTGAGAGAATAACAAGCACAGCAATAAAACATAAGCACGTCACAAGAGACAAGAGACACAAAG
>LPNX010332075.1:267599-546625 GCA_001517045.1 Pseudotsuga menziesii
GCCTAGTCAATGGCTCTATCAATACATCAGCTATTTGTACCTTCGTCGCAACATATTGGAGCTTCACTGCTCCTTTCTGCACCATATCCCTGATATAGTGATACTTGATCTCGATATGCTTCGACTTGTCATGGAACACTGGATTATCTGACAACTTCACGCAACTCTGGTTGTCACAATGTATACAAGTAGCATCCAACTGGAGATCAAATATATCAGACAGTAGCTTCCGCAACCATACTACCTCACAACTAGCTGAACAAGCTGCGACATACTCTGCTTCAGCTGTACTCAGTGCCACACAGGATTGCTTCCTGCTAAACCAAAAGATCACACCTAATCCCATACTAAAGTAACATCCTGAAGTACTTTTCCTGTCGATGGCACTACCTACCCAATCTGAATCAACATAACCCTCCAGGTTAATCTTTTGATTTGCATCATACTTGATCCCATAATCAATTGTACCCCTGCATTCTTTGCAACCATCAGGTGAACATGTCTCAAATGTCTTCACAGCGAAGCAAATATCTAGTCTCGGGTACATCAAGGACCCAATCATCGATACATCGTAGCATCAACCGTCTCTGATGAAGCATCACTTAACAACTTCAGGTTCGATGCCATAAGTGTGGTCATGCAGTCCATCATCCTGAACCTATTCAGGATCTCTACTGCATACTTCCCTTGTCCACATAACAGGAGCATCACTGGTCTTCCACCTTCAACCTTGAAGCAAAGGTTGGAATCCGCTTTACTCTCAGTAAAGCCTAGAGTCATTGGTGATCTATCCATCCTGTCGTACCATGTCAAACCTCAGGATATTCTATAGTCACTCCCTCTGAAGCGGAGCATCATACTCCCTCTGTCTTCTGTACTCTATGCACAGAAACATTATGTACCTGAGTGACAAGTAGCTTCCTATGCTACTAGTATTCTATGTATCCATCTAGTGTGTAGAACTTCATCTTCAACCTTGTAGCAAAAGGTTAAGATCTTCATCAGGCTCATCATGTATGTGTTTAAACTCTTACTAGCTGCAAATGTCTCTTCGTAGTCTAGGCCTTCTTGTCATGAGAAGCCTCGTGCTACGAATCTTGCTTTGTATCCCACGATGTTTCCATCTACTGCATGATGGAATTATGAACTTCTCTTCAGGTCTCGATATTGCACGATGACATCATTCTTCTTGAACGGGTTTTCCCTTTCTTCTTGGTGGCTGGAATGTTCTGCATCAATGATGTCACTACACTCGTCATATTATTCTTTGTCTTTGAACTGTCGTCACTTGCTCTTCGAAACAAGTCTCATTCTTCTTTGCTTGCAGGTGATTATGTATGCGATCTTTCCTACAAGTCAAATGCATTTTGATGGTTAGAACATTTCATAAATATATGCATCACACAACTACTTTAGCCAATACAACATTCATCCATATCTCACTGAAACTTTCTAGATGCCTTCCATCTCTACCAGGACAACATTGAGATTGTGCACTAATCCAATATGTCAGCAAAGAGGTTTCATTCTAGATAAGTAGCAATGGAGAATTTGTATAGCACCATGAGCTACTTACCCATCACATGCATATCAGTAATATACTGTCGTTAATGCAAACATCCTATCATGCATGATACATCAACTGAATATAAACAAATGCATAACAAAACAATATCATGAAATGACAATTGAATACTTATCTTTATTTGTTTCGTGGGTAGACTCCTTCTTGAGTCTTCAGCTTCATCGTCTTCTTCATTCATGGTAGCATCGTTTCTTATCCAAATGATAAGGAGGATAAGAAGTTCTTCAAGAGTCGAGTTCTTCATATTCCTCATTGCTTGAGGGATCTTCTTTGGATGGCGAGATCTTGATCTTCAATTGCTCCCATCTTCTCTTCTCTTCTTATGATTCAAGCTTCTTCTTCTTCCCAAAGTCTGCTGAAAGTGATCACTTCCTTCTGGCACACTTCCTCGCATGAATGAATCCCATGATCCTGGGAGGCCATTCAAGGTGGCCATCACTACTTCTGCATTCTTCACTTCTACTTCAAGTTGTTCTTGATTTGAGAGACTCTTATGACTGCATGGTCTCTGCATTCTAGATCTTTACATTCTTCAACTGGTTTCTTTAGGTCATATTCTGATTTTTGTTCTTCCCTTCAAATAGCTTGAAATTCTGGAAGACCTTCAATAGCTTTGCTTGCAATAGGTAGTGCTCTGTAATGCACATGTGCAAGCCTTTTATGCCAAAGCTCATTTGGCTCTACTGTGTCATGGATCAAGGCTTGTTCTGGATGGCCCTTCAATTTGTACAAGCCTCCTTCTTGTTCTCCAATCACTACTGCATCATCGATAGTCTTTCCTTTTGGCCACATGATGACTTGACCATCTATGAATGCAACCCGCATTCCTTTTGCATCAATGCTGAAATGGAGAGAAGGTTCTTCTAGAGTCCTGGAACAAACAATACTTCTTTCATTGTTAGAGACTTACCAGAGTCTAGATTGTATGAAGATTTCCCCCACTACCTTTTATTGGATATTGGTAGTCATCTCCTAGTTTCACCTTGTGAGGTGATTCATGTTCTGACAGTCTTACAAAGGATTCCTTGAATCCCGTCATATGTTTGGAAGCCCCACTATCTATAAGCCAATCATCACTTCCATGAGTAATGTTACCTGTGAGAGCTGATATCAAAACATATTCATCCTCGCTTGAAGAATCTTCACTTTCATATATGGATCTCTTTCTGGATGGTTCATCATCCTCTGCAGCATGAGCATGATGTCTTCTTTGGCCTTGACCAAGTTCTTCTTGTGAAAGGCTTCTAACCTCGTCTTCCTCTAAAACTGAAACCTCTATACTCATGTAGGTGTCCAATCCATTTTCCTCAGAGAGATCAAATACTTCTATGCTTGGAAGTTGTAAACTTCACCAAGCTTATCATCACGCTGTTGTGATAGATCACTTTGAAATGAGAACCTCAAATGAAAATAGCAAAGGATTAGATCTTACCGATTTGAGGTGTCCATCTTGGTTATGGAGCTGGCTGATCTAGGGTTTGCCACAGAAACCCTAATTTTCAAAACTTGGAATCTTTCATATTTGATTGGATAAATAGATATATCTCTTCAAATGGAGCTATCCAATGTACTCCTTTTCTGAAAACAATGGAGGGAAGCTCCCGGGACAGGAAGCCCTAATTTTCCAATTTCTTCTGCAGAAATTCCTGTTACTGTTTCTATGATATATCCGAAATTACTGCTCCTCTATGTCTTAAATTTCGCACTAAGGTAACCTCACATGACCTTGATCTAACACCATAGGTTTTAGCAGAATTGGTTTCACCATTTGGGATTTATAATCCTTTTCCCAAGGTGACCTCTTACAGGATTGTTCAGAACAGTGAAGTTGTATGACATGCCACATGTCACTGGTTCATCCTCTGAGTCTGATCTTTGGACCACCAAAAGAAAAGTTCATGCCCTCTCTGGAACATCTTCAGAAATTCCATTTGGACCTCTGTAGCCAAAGATATTGCAATTCTCCCCAGGTGTCCTGTTTAGGGATGAATTTTGGAAGAGGCTGGAACCCTAACTTGGAGAGATCATATCTCCTGGAATATAGTGAATATGAGGCTAAATTTGGGACACAGTGTTCTTCAAGATTTTATCTTCGGCCCCTGCAATTTTCAGCTTCTGAGACTTCGCAAACCTCTGAATATAGCGGCTGTACCAAAACTTATCAGTTTTAGTATTTAGGGTTTTTCAAGCTCGAGGTCAAACTGGGGTTTGACTTTCCCGGACTTTCACCCAACCAAATTTCTTGATCCAAGTCTCTAAACTTCGGTTTTGATGAGGAGAACAATCCTATGCTGGTCTCACTCAAAAATTCCTCTTCTGTAGAAAGCCCTAATTTCCGCATCGAAGACTGAAAATGCTCGGAATCAAATTCTGCTTCGACAGAAAGATGCGCCCTAAGGAGGAGAGTTGTTCCACCTTACTTTTGCTGAAAATCTATGGAGGAAGGTCCATAAACTAGGAAGCCCTAGTTCCCACAGCTGCACAGTGTCTTCTTCTCAGGTTAGCTCTGATACCATGTTAGTTTTTCATCAAATAAGCTAGCATTATGATCTTAGGATCTTTTCACTGAGAGAATAACAAGCACAGCAATAAAACATAAGCACATCACAAGAGACAAGAGACACAAAGAGTTTTCCTCGGGGAAACCATAAAGGAGAAAACCCCGCAACTTCCTTAGAGATAGAATCAACACCAAAATAGTAAGAGATCTCCCAAAACAGCAGTAGTCTTCTTCTTCTGTCTAGTCCCAGTATTTCCTTCTTCACTAGTGCGCCACACTTGAGTGAGTGAATGATGTGTGTGTTAAATAGAGAGTCTCACTCTCTATTTATATTATTTCGTTCACTTGAAGTGCACTCAATCATGTCGGCCCAACTTAACAATTACTTACTAGATCCTACACCTTAATGAGTGTATAATAACCCTAGTGCCCCGAAACTGTGGGGACTTTCACAATGACTTGAGAAGACTTGTTTACATTATTAATCCTCTCGATCGGAACATCGGGGCATGACAACATGACTCAAATACATAATAGAAACATCCCGGAATAAACATCGGGTTACAATATATAAGATACATCGAAGAATACATTCCGAAGTTACAAATACATCAACATGTCTTAGAGACCAAGGAAGGACTCAACGAGGAGGAAGAATGTAGCACTGGAGTAGGTGATGGAGAAGGATAGGGATTGTTGTTACGGAGAAAACTTCCAATGGCTTGGGGTGTACCACAATAGACAGAGTAACCGCCTAAATCAATCCCTTCCCAATATGCAAGAGAAATAACAAATCTAACACTAAAGGGTCTTGAGACACACCTGATTCCAGATGGTTGATGTAGATCCCCGTTGAGCTTTTTCCAATCCTGCTTGTGTGAACAATTTGCTCTCTCAACAACAGCAAACAAGACACGCATGCTATATAATGGTGTTAGACCTACTCTAGCATATATAATCAATAATGTATAAGCAATTAAAAGCATCCATGGATTTAATATTCATTTAAATGCACATCATTGGATAGGAGAAGATATTTCTATTAATATAAATCAGATATTACTTGAATGACAACCTCTGTCAGCTCGTCTACGAACCGGAGAAACTGAGTCCTCCACCTGGGCCTCCACCACTTCAATCCTCCATCTCTTGATAGCAAGCTCACAAGCAAAGGCAAGCTTGGGAAGAACACCAAGTGCTCTAAGGGACAAAGGGATGCAGGCTCAAGTATAAGCAATCTATGGCAACAATGGACTAGTTTTCTTGCTCTTCAATTCCTCCCCTTCAATGTACCCAAAGGGTTCCTTATATAGTGCTTCACTGGGGTAATGGAAGGTCAAATCCGAGCGATCTCAAGGCATATGGAAGGTCAGGAGACAAGTGACTCGGATCCACATCAAGGAAAACTCCAAAAATATTTGGCCTTTTGCACACATCCCGATGTACGCGGGTTTAAGGGTTATATCCGCGTGTATACGCGAGAAAGGGTTTAAAAGTAATGTACAACAAATAATGAGTGTTTTTAGGGATGATATTGGAAACATCAAAGGTACAAAAATTGTCCATGGGGTCCAAAGAGTTTGTAGAGGGATAGGGAAGGCCATAAATGTGTGATCTACCATGTGTGGTAAAAGCAGCTGTAGCAGATGCCCCCTAATGTGTGAGGTCAGAGGGGTGATACGATGGCCGAAATACATTATAAGTCCATCCCATAAGTGGAGTGATGAAGAACGAGCCATCCAACAGTATAGTACAAATATCTTTGCATATGACTGCAAATACATACATTAGTCCTGGATACATAAGAGTACAATGGCCATGAATAGGCATGATATAAAATATGAGATTTGTGGTCATCACCACATACAATATAGATAGATCAAAATATCCATGATGAAGATATACAAAGGACCAAGATCTCCATGAAAGTTGAAGATATCTGACATACACCGGAATCAAGTCACGAGAGCTGAAATCTCATGAACACTGGCACGATCAAGAAGGTAGCATATCAGAAATGCCACCAATCTGGAAAGTCTTCTACACAACCCACTACAAGTACATGTCCTACTATGTGAATAGAGGTGTCGAGGTTGAACATAGTAGTCCATCATATGATTACCGGTCATTGGTGTATACCGTTAATAGATGCGAGATCACCCACCGATAATGAAAATGGGAATCAAGGTACTAGAGTGCAATCTAACAAGTGCGAATAAATGTGTTGAGGTCGAACACTTGAAAGAATTCATTGATCAGGGGACATTGATGTATTCCCAAAACTGTCGATGGCGAGAGAACCTACCACTGATGACTGTAAGTCTCAAGGCACTCAAATGACTCTAGAATCCTATCCCAGAATAAATGATCTGAAGTCGATAGGATGGAATCCACTGGAAGGAGGGCATTAAGGCATCCCACATCATCCAACACGAGGTACTCAACAAAGTTGTAAAATGTGGAAGGACTCGATCATAATGAGCTCAAACTAGTACCAGTGCCTGGAATGGCTGACATGCAAAGTCAAGAAAACTGAGGAATGGCCAACTCAGGCTTGAACTTCCTTCGAACAAGAGCATAAAGGCGAACGGTGACTGAATGTAGGCAGTATAGACTCAACATACAAAACTGGGACATCTTTGCAACATAGGAGGCATCGACAGAGGCTCCATAGGGACTGGAAGCTTAACCAGTAAGTGGAGATAAATTCATAGAAACGAGTACAACTCCTAAAGTCAAACTATTAACCCAACCAAGAGATGTGATATACAGTGCTCTACTCGAAGGCGACATGACTCGACTGGTGCCAAAGATAACATCTTTTCTTGTCCGGCTTTTTGGTTTTTTGTTTTTTTTTTGGACTTTTTCAAATATTTTGAAAAGCTTGAAAAAGAATAAAAGTGCTTTATAGTTACAAATATAGGTGGAGATGAGTGTCAAGGGGCAAACAAACTAGTTCCAAGTAGTGGAACATACCTATTCTCAATGCAAGGAAACACGTGTAGGATAACGACACTTGGGGGAAATTCCCCTCCCAGTCAAAAATGGGTAATCAAGCTGCAAAAGATATATAAAATGGCTCTGCTTGGCTGAACATGAGACAAGCTCGGGCTATATGGCTGATAATCAAAGTCAGGGAAGTCGACATAAGGATCAATAAGGAAAGCAAAACTCATGATAATGTAATTACAACTTGACATAAGGGAGTCCTAGGGAAAAGGCCAGCAAAACGATCAAGAGGAGTATGAAGCTCTTGCGCAAAGTCATGGCGATACTATACAAAGGACTCCCACACCCTAAAGGAAAAATGTCGACATGGGCACCAAATGCAAAACAAGAGCTAACTAGGGTACCCATGTATGGTCAAGCTCTACCATTCACATCATGTCATTTCTAAAAGAAACAAGAAGGTTTCGTGACAAGATAGAATGGGTTCATACCTAAGGTTAGAATGAAACGGTCATAAGGTCATGCAAAGTGCCAACGGATGTGAAACCTAACCTATATGCCAGTTTAGACATAATACCTTAAATAGGCACAAACGAGTCAAAACCATGGTCAAACCACGCTCAAAACGGACTCCTACATCATCAAATTAGTTCAAACTGTCCAAAATCATCATAAATGGTCAAAAACTATAGAAAGTGGGTAAAAAATTTCAAATTTTTTCTATAAATAGTAAAAAATTTAAAAATTCCATACCATTTGAAATTTTTACCCAACATAGTGCATTTGAGCTTAGAACTTTCGACGCGAATTCCGGGAGCATCATCCAACGAAATCCGACCCCGTTTGATCCAGGTAACTTCTCATGTCCTGCTCTTCCCATTTCATGTAAATGTTTTAAGTTTTCATGGTCCAATCAATTTTTTAGGCCATCCATAGTTGTGCGTTTCGGCCCATGCGGAAATCAAGGTTTTTTCCGCGTATAGGGCTCGCCATACACGGAAAAAACACCCAAACCCACGTACATACGCGGCTGTTTTGAAAACAGTCGCGTATGAGGCCACAAATAAGGTTTTCAAAGGCAAATGCTAATCAAAACTCTGGTTTTTTGTGCAGGATGGTGTTAGAGTGGAGGGAAAGAGAACATGGTGATGTGGAGGAGGCCGTGCAAGTCGATCTTATCGCCCAACAAGCATTACGGGCGTGTGTTTTGTATAAGTTTTGGTGTCTTGGTAGCCTAAGGGCCAAACCAAGACTACTCCGGCTGCTAGTGGATTACTGGGATCCAGACTCTGAGACTAAAGGCCATACTATTGGCATTAGGCAGGATAACCGGATTAGCTTCACTCCACCAGGCCTCTCGGCCACTGATGTTCTATGCAGTGGAGTGTATGAGACCCACAGTGTATGACTAGAGCACGACGCTGTTGAGCAAAATGAAACATCAACTCAGTGACTGAAAAATGGGCAAGGTGCGGAACTTCGGTTCTGACAGTATACTGAGCATGTTCTTCTTTGAGCGGGTACCGGGGATAATCCCTAGAGTGGAAATTACTCCACACGGAGTTTGAGATCCAGCCCAATGATGTTGGAAAAATGTTATGTGCAGACTAGGTAGAGGTAGGGTGGCTAAACCCTACCCAGCAGACTTCTTTCCATGGTGGCTGAGGCATATCATCGTCATAGATGACTACCCTTATGCAGGGATAGACTTCCGTGGAGATCCGGACATGCCCCTACAACCAGGAGTGACATAGGTAACGAATCCCAAACCCACTTTTTAAGTTTTTTGAATTATTCAATTTTTTTTATTTTTTTGTTGTTGTTGTGTTTTTTGATATATTGACTCAAAAGACATGTTTTTGTTGTGACGACACATAGTGACAATCTGTCATGTGTATGCAGATGTAGGACCACAATGATTGGATGGTTTCCCTTGTCATCGACGAAGGGGAAGAGGAGACGATCTCATGGGTGCAGATGCGGAGTGGCCGCTCCAAAGCATTCACACGAACTTCGTACGCTTGATGCACAGGGTACCCATGGCGCAAGTTAAGGACTTTCCTGAGGATATGCAGTGCCAGTGGTTGGTGTACCACAAGCATGGGTTCGATTATTCCGACAACTAGCTAGAGCCATAGTGTGCTACCATGATCGGAACCCCCCTCCTCCTCAGGCTTAGAGACTTGAGAGGATTCCTTTTTGTATGACCGTGTATTATGTTTTGGTGGCTCGGAAGCCCCAATTTTGTATTATGACACTTATGTATTATGACGTCACTTTTTGGATATTAATGAAAAACTTTTATGATGATCGATTTTATTTATTTACATGTGTGCAAAAATGTATGTTTGTGAGATGTTCATGGTCTATGAAACAAATGCCAATCTAACACATAGTTAGCATATGAATCGGCAACTTGATTAAAATTTCTTGGAACATGAATGTATGCTATATTTTCAAATTGTCGTTCTAGCAATCTAACCCTTAAGAATCTTCGTAATAATGTCAGATCTCTAATGCGATACAAGCCGTTAAGCTATGAAACCACTAACTGCGGGTCAAGACGTACCTCAAGAGAATGAATGCCATGTGAAATAGCATCACGCAATAACTCAATGATGACACTATATTCAAGAAAATTGTTTGAAGAAGGTCGTAAACATATGCCTCCTGAAGACAATACCTGACTCGTAGGAATATAAATCACCCAAGCAGCTGAGGTTGAATTTTGAGTGTGGCGGCTAGCACCATCAATGAATCCTATATGCACAAAAGACTCCATTGACATCTGCCATAAGAAGCGAAAGCTAATCAATCAAACCCGATCACCATAAGAAAACCTAACTATGCAATGCAAGCTATACAGTAATATACAAAAATCAGCCCTGGCTGAAGATCATGCATAGTATTTTTTAAGATAGAGCCCATTTCTAGGCTCCACCAAGACTGTCCCTTCATAATCCACTAGCTCATAGGCGCCCTTATCTAACACACGTTTGACCACGTAAGGACCATGCCACATGGGATTAAACTTCCCTTCCCCCAAGGGTTCTTTAGCTTGATCCCACAAAAGGACCAAATCACCTTCACTAAACTTCCTCAGACAGACAGAATTGTCATATTGGAGCTTGACGCAATGCTTATTTACTTCTAGAGCCACTAAGGTATCTCGGCGCTACTCATCAAGCTACTCTAAGTGGACCAAATGTTCTTCCAATGTGGAAATGTCTGGTAAAATATCTATAGCTAGCTTCAGAGAAGGGATTTCGCATTCAACCGGCAAGACAGACTCTACCCCATGTACAAGCTGATATGGAGAGAAACCAGTGGTAGTCTTAACCACGATTCTATAGGCCCACAAAGCAGGATATAACATGATATGGCAATTCGTCTTGCTTTGTGCGATGGTTTATTGGAGAATGGACTTAAGTGATTTATTCACTGCTTCAACCTGTCCATTCGCCTGAGGGTAATAAGAAGAGGAGTGCTCCTGCTTATACCCTAACTTTGAATCCAACTCTTCCATCATTTTATTCTGAAAGTGCCTACCATGGTCAGTGACAAGCTCTTTCGGAATGCTTAACCGAGTAATAATTTGGTTGAAAATGAAAAGCACGGCTATCTCACCGTCGGATTTAACCGTGGGCATAGCCTTTGCCCATTTCATGAAATAATTGACAGCCACTATAATATGGTGATGCTCCCTAGCTGAAGTTGGGTTGCAATCCGTAAAGTCAAGCCCGTACTTAGTGAAGGGACCGACTGTGACAATAGGATGTAATGGGGCTGGATGCAAGCGCATATTGCATTCAAACACGTGGCAAGGGTGACACTTCTTGATCGAATTAACACAATATTTAAAGATCGATGACAAAAAATATCCTGCTCTCAAATTTTTTTGGGCTGTAGAAATCCCAGATAAATGACCACCACATGCCCCTCCGTGGAAATCATTCAGCACAACCTCAGCCTCTTCATGGGTTAAGGCAACGACGCAAAATTGAATCTACCCCACGGTGGTACAAAGTGTTATCCAATATAAGGTAGTTCTTAGCTACATGACGTAATCGTCATCGCTCATCCCATGTAAGGTGAGTAGGGACCTTCAATGTTTGCAAATATACAATGATATCCCCGTACCACAGGTCCAAAGTTGAGATAAGGAAACTGTGCTCATCGACAAATGTATCCTCATAAACCTCTTCCTTCTCCAAACTTGGAAAATCAGATATGAGCTCCGCAAAGATCAACGATTTCTTCGACTTCGCCGAAACGAATTCGAGATCGAACTCTTGCAAAATAACAATCCATTTATTGTATTTTCCCCCAACCATCCTTCTAGTGAGGACAAACTAAAACAGATTGATATGAGCTACAACCAAGGTTTGGCGAAGGAGAATGTAATGTCTCAATATCTAAACCTTATGAACGGTGGCCAAGGCAAGCTTCTCTACATGGGAATAACATATTTTTGCATCAATAAGGTTTCGGCTCAAATAATATATGACATGCTCGTGGAGCTCCTCATCCTCCTGAACCAAAACCATACCAACTGTCTCCATAGACGCGGCCACATAAATCAAGAAATCACGGCTATAGTCAGGTGGACAAAGCATGGGGGCCGATGATAAGGCTTGCTTAAGAGCATCAAGGACTCATGGGCTCACTCATCCCAATAAAAAAGAGTGTCCTTCTTTAAAAGACGCATAAATCCTTTAGTCAAGTTGGAAAAATTAACTACGAATCTCCGCAAGAAATTTGCCATGCCTTGCAAACATTGAAGTTGTCTAATATTACACGGGGGAGACAATTGAAGAATTGCCTCAACCTTTAAGGGCTCGACTCTTATACCCTCCTTGGATACAATGAACCCTAGCAAGTGACCAATAGACACTCAAATGATGCACTTATGAGGATTTAAACGCACTTGGTAATGGTGGCATCTTTCGAACACTAACCTCAAATGGTATGGATGACACACTCTCAAACGAGAATGAGCAGCAAGGTCATCCAAATACACTTCGATAATCGTTTTGAGATCATGAAAAATTAAGGTCATAGCTCACTGAAATGTAGCTCCGACGTTTTTAAGGTCGAAAGGCATCTTTCGATATGAAAAAGTACCCCAATGACAAATAAATGCGGTCTTATGTTGATGCTCGGGCTTGATCTGAATCTGATTATATCCGGAAAAACCGTCCATGAAGGAGAATACCTCGCTTCCCGCACACTCATCCAAAATCTGATCAATAAATGGTGTAGGAAAATTATCCTTATGACAAGCACGATTTAAATCATGAAAATCAGTGCATATACGGATCGCTCCTTGCTTCTTATCAACCGAAACAGGATTTGAAACCCACTTCGTCAGGGGAACGTGATAGATAAAACCAGCTTTTAACAGTTTCTCTATCTCAGCCTTAATGGTGGGTGCTTTTCTAGGATTCACCGCACGCAACCATTGTCGAACCGGCTTCACATTCAGATAGGTTTTAATCTCATGTTCGACAATACGAGGGTCAATACCTAGCATTTCCTCATATGACCAAGCAAAGATGTCACGAAACTCTTTAAATATCTCGATATACTCCTTGATCTCATCAGGGGAACAACCCGCCCCAATGTAGATGTTGTCAACTTTGCCAGGATCGCGAGAAATATTGACAGGAATAGTAGGTGATAAATTTTCCATGTTCCCATCGACCATCTAACCACGAGATCCTAATGGAACCACGGGACTACCAATCTTCTCACTAAGAATATCCCTAAAGTCATCACGCTTCATACGGTCGAGTTCAGGAAGAAAATATGATCGATGATGTAACTCTTCCCAAGGTGGCTCAACCCCAGACATGGCCTCAATAATGGCTTCATCCGATGGAAAAACATCGTCGAGGAAATCATGTGCATGAGAGGACTCAACTGCCCATGCAAGCAGCACATACGGGTCCACCTTCTCCATCCGTGAATAGGAAGGACTAGGATCTGCAACTTGATTAAGATTCGCTTGATATGCTACCATCATTGCAGGCAACGGCACATCCATTTCGATAGGTCCAATCGAAGGACTTGGTGAAGGAAGAATCCAAGGATCTTCCATATGGGTAGTGCGAAAAGACATCGAATTCAACGAGGATGAAGCTGCACCAAAACTAGATCCAATCATAAGAACAAGCACATGATAGCTAAAGGTTCCCATAAGAGACAGATACATACCCACACCCACACTCCAAGTTGTCGACTGAGAATGATCGATAATCAGGATAGAAGTTCCCGATGATGCATTAACATTCGGATTATGGAATGACGTCTGATCAATCATAACGATCTTCCCATTAAATGGAAATCATATCACTCAAAAGAGAGATGAGGCTACGACTTGCATACTATACATCCAATTCTGACCCAGCAAAAGATTGTAGTCAAGGGGCGAATCAACCACCTCGACCTCGATTGCGACGGTCTTCCCCCCCAATTGGACCTTAAGAGAAGGAAGAATCCCGTGCGGCCGAAATGATCTACCATCAAAAGTTGTCAACATAGTAGCGGATTGAGACAACTCGGGAGAACCCAAACCCTTCCAACATGACAAAGACATCATGGAAGCAGCAACACCTTCATCAATGACAGTGCGTTTGATGGTCATATTAAGACACTCTACATGAATCAAAAGAGACACGTAGTAAGGCAAGCGAGGCTGTATTCCCATGGTTTCAAATTTGATAACGAAAGAAGAGTTATCATCATTAACCCCAAGAGTAGAGAGCAAGGCTCTCCTCTATGGAGGACAAGTCTAAAGTACTTCAAGCGTGGACATCGCACAAGGAGTTTGGCCCAAATACTCAACAACGGAATAGTTCTGGGCGGCTCGGGCATTAGGATTGTGCCCTGAATTCTTTAGGACTCCCTTAGGAATACGAGGTGGAACTTCAGGTTTATTCGTAGGTTTTTCGATACGCAAAGGGCTCTCGGGTGGAGCGGGTTCCTTTCCAAGGTCCGGTTGCGATGAACCATAATCATTCCCCCCAGTCATAACCTTAGCAGTGCACACCATGTTGATGCAACCATGACCAGTATTGGCCTCCGGTGGATTTTAATCTCCACCCGATGCACAATGAGGATCAATGGTCCCCGAGTTCATATTTTGATTGTTAGGTAAATGATTAGTTAGCACGGTTGGGCCCTGTACTATGAACCTCGAGGCATCTTCCATACGAGGGAACAAGTGAGTGAGGTGGTCCTCCTTAGATAATTTGCAAAGAAACTTTACCTTTCGTTTAGTCTGCTTGTCCCTCCAGCATTACGAGCGTTCTTGTCATTATAATTAGCATTTTCATTCTTAGTCCCACCCTTATGATTATTTTTCCCTTTTTTCTTATTCCTTCGAGGCTGTTGGTTGCCCTTCTGGTCTGACGATTGCATGGAAAGTACACTCGTTGATTGGGTAGGTTGAGATGAAGTCGTGGCTTGTCCTGATGCAGATTGATTAATTGACAATTGGCTCACTTGTTTCACAACCGAATCCGCAGGTTTGGTATTGGTAGAGCCCACAATGCCATTGGCATGTGCCCCAAGCTTGACCTTGGGATCGAAAATAGATCACGGAGCATTAGGTATAATCTCATACAAAAGTCTGGATTGAGTGTAGATCAAATCTAACCCTTGTGTCCTAAATACTTCTTGTTCCTCGTTTTGGACTCCGTATGTAGAAACATCCTTCACGATGTAAGGTAACAACGACTTGAGGAACCACTCAAGGAGAAATTCCAGTGGTATAAAGGCTTTAATCAACCGCTTCCGTCTACGCCACTCTTGAATATGATCCGAGATATGTGTGGCTTTGTCTTGTCAAAATGTCGACAAGAGTTCGGTACCAACATCGTAACGTACGGGTAGTTGAAAGTGATTGAGGAAAGTCATGGCAAGGTCATCAAATAAAGTGTATGCCCCCCTTGGTAACTCTATATACCATTTCGCTGCAGGCCTAGTGAGGGTGCGTTGAAATAGCCTCAAATGGATTGAATCGTCATGTAAGGAATTGGAAGGGCACCAAAGGTGAAAAGTAGTGACATGCTCACTAGGATCTTCTCTAGCTTTACCCTTGAACTTGGGAATGTCCGAAGGAAGCTTGTTAGGGACGCCCGGCCAGGCCGGGTCATGAGATACCGTATCGTTCATAAGTCTCAATAAGTCAGATAAGTTCAATGTTGCGAGGAAAGGGAGCCTAGGTTGAGCCGGTCTATGCCATGCTCCCTAATAATTCTGGTTCATGTAAGTTTGATTACTGTAAATACCATGGCCATGGCCATAATAACCTCCTCCCATTTGACCTATGTAGGGCTGCATGGAAGCATTGTGATGCGGGGTGCATTGATTATGTGGTGCTATAAAGCCATAATTGGAAGAGTAAGCAGGTTGTTGATACCCGTACCCATAGGGTTGATAGTTCTGTCCATACTGCGGTCCATAATAATGTCCATGAGAAGCTCCATAAGGTGTCCAATGGGATGTCCCATGAGAATGTCCATAGTTAGGGATATGGGGAACTCCTTGAGATGGAACATAAGACGATCCAGAAATAGGGATATGACCTCCCGACACAATAGGAGGTACTTGACTCTGAGATACTACTGTGTGAGCAGTCGCAGCACGAGCATGTCTAGTAGTGATATTCTGGCCCGAAGGACAACGTGAATGAGGGGGAGGAAGGGTTGTCAAAAATGCATTTGAAGGAACAGGGTTTGAGGACGAAGGGACATGTGAAGGAATGTACGTGGTGTTCCCAATGTTCACCCGTCTCGGTTCTGGTATCTGCATAGAATTACTAACACTAGGTCTAGGACGAACATGTGAGGTTGCATCCACCATAGGGACAGAAGGTGTAATGTGACTAGTGCTCCCAAATCTCTCCGCATGGAAAGGAATAGGAGTGCCCCCAGGCGTAGTGCTAGGCTCGACTCGACATGATGTGCTGGATCGGGTGCAAGGATATCAAGCATGCCATAATGAACATGGCCAATGCTTATGGGTTCATAATGAGGCTCATTGCCTAGAAACCAATACCGACGACCTGTGAATGAGGGATCATAACCAGAATGTGAAGGTATTTCTTGTAAAGGATCATATACGGGACTAGGATCTTCCTCCCCAACCTCGTGAGGTGGAGAGGACATCTATGGAATCTCATCCTCATGATCTCCCACAGTGTGTGAATCAAAGTGAGAAGTAGTCCGCCCGGATTGTTTGTTTCTCTCTCCCAAAGGAGGAGGAGACGTGGAAGGAGGAAGTCCTACTAAACAAGGAGAATGATGAAGCACCGCACCCAAATCCACAATGACTCAAAACATAAAAAGACTCGATCTAATTACGCAAACCCTAGGCAATCTAGCGGTCACAAAGGCAGGTATGTCTCGCCTAGGAGAGGCTTGAGACTCCCATACACAACAAGTTGAGGTTTGTAACCAATTATAGTGACCCTCAACTTCAATGCATATAGTGATTGTGCCGTCCAACGCCTACCTGCCCAGGACACCTGCAGAATAACCTCTGCGAAGTACTCCCTCGATAACCTAGGTAAGGCAACTAAGGCCACCTCAATATAATCAACGCTCAGGAGGACAATCGCAGGCGGGATTGACCGTATGGGCAGGGTATCAAAGCCCGAAACTCTTGAAAGAGCCCCAAGATACGAATACAATCCTAAAATATCTTCGGTGCTACTCAGTTACAACCAGGGGTCATCCCAATCATAGCCGCTCACACTGCCTCGTGCTTAACTCCCTTGTAAGAGGAGGATCTTGAGAACACTAATTATATAAAAGAATTTCACACTCTCACCTGGACAGACACCTAATTGTTTCATTTAGTGGTCTTGGAGAATTTACTCACAATGAACTATTCCAAGACCCTAAAACCTAGTCTTGTTGGTGCACCCTATAAAAGAAAAGAGTGTAATTCATTTTATTATGCGTTGATTTTAATTGGCTTATTACTCAAAGGGCAAATGATCCTACAACTAATGATGTTATGACGCAACAAGAAGTAAAATGCACACCTAACAATCAATGCAAATGCACAGTGTCAAAAGAAAAATAGGGTATGCTACTACGTGAAGTGCACATTTTTTCCTTCAAATGAATATGCAATCATTCCTATATGAGGATCTGACTAATATTCTCCAAGCAAACCTAATGCAAGTACCATGCAAATGCAAAATGTAAACAATGCATAATGATGCAAAAAGCAAATGTTTTTGTATTTTTTGAATTAAATGAGATAAAAAGCAAAAGTATGACTCTACAACCCTTAGACTCTGCAAGCACTACCAGACAACACCAAGGCAAAGCACCAAGGTAAAAGAGACCTAATGCACTGATCCCAAAACAAAAAATAGAAAATGAAATGACAAGAACATTTTCAAAAATTTAAACTAACAAGGTGTCTCTTGTAAAAAACAGGGATGTATACAGACTCCAGAAGCACCCAAGAAGACTCAACAATCATCCAAACTCACCCAGCAACATGTAATCTTCCCAAAAGGCAAAAAATCAGGGTATACTATTCTAAGTAAATCCGCGTATATACGCGACTATTTAAGGAAAACCTGGGTGTACACGCGACTGTGAAAGTAAAACCCGTGTACAAGAAGAAAAAGAGATAAAAAGAAGGCAAACAGACAAGCTGAGACAAAAGTTACTCCTGTAAGACACTACTGGGCAAAAATGCCCCCAGAACTGACTCATAAATAGAGAAATTAGAGCAATTCAAGAACATTGAATGCCGACAAAACCCCCAAAGGAAATGACTAGGAGTTCCCTAGTATGGTCGCCAATTCTATTACAGAGAAAACGCCCTATGGCTTGGGGTGTATCACAACAGACAGAGTAACCGAAGAAATCAATCCCTTCCCAATATGCAAGAGAAATAACAAATCTAACACTAAAGGATCTCGAGACACACCTGATTTCGGACGGTTGATCTAGATCCTCGTTGAGCTTTTTCCAATCCCGCTTGTGTTAACAATTTGCTCTCTCAACAACATCAAACAAGACAAGCATGCTATATAATGGCATTAGACCTACTCTAGCATATATAATCAATAATGTATAAGCAATTAAAAGCATCCATGGATTCAATATTCATTTAAATGCACATCATTGGACAGGAGAAGATATTTCTATTAATATAAATCAGAGATTACATGAATGACAACCTCTGTTGGCACGTCTACGAAGCGGAGAAACTGATTCCTCCACCTGGGCCTCCACCACCTCAATGCTCCATATCTTGATAGCAAGCTCACAAGCAAAGGAAAGCTTGGGAAGAACACCAAGTGCTCCAAGGGACAAAGGGATGCAGACTCAAGTATAAGCAAGATACGGCAACAATGGACTATAGTTTTCTTGCTCTTCAAGTCCTCCTCTTCAATGTATCCAAAGGGTTCCTTATATAGTGATTCATTGGGGTAATGGAAGGTCAAATCCAAGCAATCTCGAGGCATATGGAAGGTCAGGAGACAAGTGACTCGGATCCACATCAAGGAAAATTCCAAAAATATTTGGCCTTTTGCACACATCCCGATGTACACGGGTTTAAGGGTTATATCCACGTGTATATGCGAGAAAGGGTTTAAAATTCATGTACAACAAATAATGAGTGTTTTTAGGGATGATCTTGGAAACATCAAAGGTACAAAAATGGTCCATGGGGTCCAAAGAGTCTGCAGAGAGACAAGGAAGGCCATAAATGTGTGATCTACCATGTGTGGTAAAATCAGCTGTAACATATGCACCCTAATGTGTGAGGTTAGAGGGGTGATATGATGGATGAAATACATTATAAGTCCATTCCATAAGTGGAGTGATGAAGAACCAGGTGGAAGAACCATCCATCCAATAGTATAGTACAAATATCTCTGCATATGACTGCAAATACATACAGCTGTCTCGAATACATAAGAGTACAATGGGCATGAATAGGCATGATATAAAATATGACATGTGTGGTCATCGCAACATACAATATAGATAGATCAGAATCTCCATGATGAAGATATACAAAGGACCAAGATCTCCATGAAAGTTGAAGATATCTGACATACACTGGTATCAAGTCACAAGATCTGAAATCTCATGAACACTGGCATGATCAAGGAGGTAGCATATCAGAAATGCCACCAATATGGAAAGTCTTCTACACAAACCGCTACAAGTACATGTCCTACTATGTGAATAGAGGTGTCAAGGTTGAACATAGTAGTCCATCGTCTGATTATCGGTCATTGATGTATACCGTTAACAGACGTGAGATCACCCACTGATAATGAAAATGGGAATCAAGGTAATAGAGTGCAATCTAACAAGTGCGAATAAATGTGTTGAGGTTGAACACTTGAAAGAATCCATCGATCAGGGGACATTGATGTATTCCCAAAACTGTCGATGGCGAGAGAACCTACCATTGATGGCTGTAAGTCTCAAGGCAATCAAATGACTCTAGACTCCTATCCCAGAATAAATGATCTGAAGTCGATGGGATGGTAGTGGATGAGCTGAATAATGCTGGGAAGTTGTTGCTGGGAGTCCATAAAAAAATGGGCAAAGGCAACATTTCGAATGTCCCAAAAATTGTGTTGTTGAATTAAATATCGCCGTGAGTTAGCGAAATTCCAAATGAGAGAGCCCCGGGTTGGAAGATTGTACCTGATGATGCCATGTGGGTCCTATTTTGGGGCATATTTTCTATTCTAGAGTTGGGCCTAAGGTTTTGAATTATTTGCAGCCCAATTCAACCAAGGATTTGTGCTTAGAATTTCATTACTTTTGGCAGGGCCTCTTAAACCTAAACCTCCCGCAGACTTGAGCTTGTAGACTGTATCCCACTTGACTAGGGACCATTTATAGTGTTTTTTGTCCCCTCCCCACAGAAAAGTGCGTTGTGTGTTTATGATTCTTGTTAGGACCCATTTGGTAGTAGCGAGAACTAAGAATAAAAAAGAGGCATTGCTTGTAGGACTCATTTGATGAGGACCAACCTTCAGATTTTGTTTCAGACTCCTAAGTTTTTGTTGTAGCACATACATTTTGGAGTACCTTGTGAATTTAAAGTTCATCCACCAATTTTTGGCGATGTCGTAGAAGTCAGGTGAGTGAGCAACAAAATTTCAAATCTTAAATATCTTTGAAAGGTGGTTTTCTCACCATGCCAACGTAGACTGACAGGCCATTGATTGAATCCCACTGTAGGAAGAACAAATGCTATCATATATGCACCAGACGCTATCAAATCTTCTGAGACTAAAAAATTATCAAGACAAGAGGCAAGTTGATTGGCTCCCCGTGTCTATTGTTCCAAGTGAATATGTCATTATTTGTTTCAACATCCACCAAGTTTCTATCCTATATGAAGGATTTGAATCTTATATCTTCTTGAGTAAGAACCTTGCATCCCCCCTTCTTTTCTTGAAGAGTGGTGATCATGTTAAAGTCCCTTGCGAGAATCCAAGGTTGTCTAGTAAAGGTGCTTCTATACCAATTAAGGTATTCAAGGAGATTTGATTTTTGCTCGAAAGATTGGGGGTCATAAATGTTTGAGATTCCCTCACAAAGACTAGTTCCTATAAGATGAAAGGAAGTTGAGATTGAATTCCTAGTTACAAGAAAATCATTAAGATTTACCTTTTGAGGCCTCCAGATGAGTGCCATACATCCTTAAGCTCCATTAACATCCACTGCAACTACATGGATTCCCTTCTAGATGCGTGCCATGAGGGTTTACAAATTGGTGCTGCTCCATTTTGTTTCTTGAATAAGGATCATTGAGGTTTTTTCTTGGAGAATATTTCTGCATAACATTTTGTGTTTTGAGATCCTATTGATACCTCTTACATTCCAAGAGATGATCTTCATTGAGAACATGGAATGTTTGAGGAGAAGAACTCTGTAAGTTGGGCATATTTCCCTAATTCTACTAAGTTGATGCCTAACGTGTTTAGGCGTTGGAGATATGTTTTCCTTCCTTTTTCTTGGAACTTTTGACTATCTTATTTTGATATTTTTTAGAGAGGTTTCATATGTGTAGTTTGGATTTATCTTTGGCCTTGGATAGAGCATCTTTTAGAAGTTGAATTTGCATAGCCAAAATAACATGGAAGGATTTGCAATGGAAGGATTATTCCAGGCTTAAGAGATCTAGATCTCCCAGGTCCAAATCATTCATGTATTCATCCATTACAACATCTGGATCTGGGTTTTCAATAGCTAAAGGATCCCTTGGCGGGTAGCTTCCTTAGAGGAGGAAGGTGCGTGGAGATCTAGATTTTGATCATTGTCAAGGTTTGTATGTTGATTTTTAGCCATTGGATGGTCCTATTCTTGTGGATTCTCTAGTTGATCTGTAAGTATATCAAAGTTGTTGCTAGTGGGGGTTGTTTTCGCTTTACTACCAATGGGATTATTGCAGTTTTGGCATCATTGAGAGGGCACTTTGGTGAAGCCATACTCACCTGCATCTTACATTTTCTTGGAGTATTTGGCTTGCTTAACTAGGGGGTAATCTCTATATTAGTGCCCATGTTCATGGGACTTTCGAAACATGAAGGGGATGTGCTCATAGTTTATCATTTGAATCCATTAGAGATATCATGCACTAGATAGATCATGTTCAACAGTGCTCTTATTATGTGCATGTAGACGCAAATTCTTGCATAAGAGGTTTATTTCCTTGCTTTGGTTTGATATACGATTTTGACAAACTCTCCCAGTGAATTACCAATTTCTTGAAGAGTTTCTTCATCATAGTAGTCTTGTGGGAGTGGATACAAGCGGACCTAAACTGGAGCCCATGAAAAGTTTTATGTATCTGGGTTAATTCTCTCCACTCAATTACAAATAAACAAGCCTGCTAAGTTGAAGGAACACGGGCCTTCATCCATGACCTTGTCCTTATCTTCAATTTTGGAGAATATGACAGTAAAGAAACCCTTGGAGTTGAGCTAGATATGAAAATTCACTTTGGGTTTCCATTTTGATGTGATCCAACCAATTAGGGATCTTTTAGTTGGCCATAGTCTGATAAATTTGCAAATCGAAGCATGATCCTTCATGAATTGGATCCTATTGTTTATCCGAGCTAGAGGACGTTCAATACGCGGGTGCTGAGCTAATTTTGCTATGAATGTACTAGTTGTTTTTGCCTTTTTCGTCATGTGTTTTTTTCGATGAGGGAATGTGCTCTTCTTCTGTCTCCATATCCTTTAACAAAAAATCATCATCCACCATTTCGTTGGAGGACTTAGGGTTTGAATGTGGATTTAGTTTCGTATCAATGGGGACGGGGGCCAGATGTCGGCTCCTAAGGGTGAGCATGGTCCTACGTAGGGCAAAGTCACTTACCAAAGATGGAGGGCTAAGGAATAGTTAAAGGGGTGGGTAGGGTTTTCACAGGAGTGAGGGAACTAATCATTGCAAATATTTGCATTTAAATTATTTTAAAATATAAAATTCAAAAAAATACAACCAATACAATTTGTTATTAAAAACTTCAAATTTAAATTTGAAACTTAAATTACAAATAAGAATCAACTAAATCATAATTTTTTTTCATGAAAACAATTATCTAATATACTAAAAGGGAGTCGTGGATGGAAGCCAAACCCGATGAAATACATAAGTAATTCCCTGTTCTTTTGAGGTCAAGAAATACTGACACACATCTACTTACAACATCCATATTCACCTTCTCCTTAAAGTTCAGAGATATCCAAAACCTCTACAAAAACTTAAAACCAAAAAGAGAAACCACTACCAGCATCTGCCTTGAGATCCCGTGAGGCAAGGATGGCCATGACGAGGGCCACGAGAGGGTAAGAAGGAGGTTGCATGACTCTGTGCTCGTTCACCATGAGAATGGAAGGGGGATGGAAGGGAGATACGCTGGTGGAGACGACATGTTTAAGGAGCTAGCCAAATCATGGTAGGACGTTGTTGCTAAGCAATCAAGTCGGTGTGGCCACTGGCTTCAATGACATCTTTCCAGAACCTAATCATCCTTCCTAAAGAGATCGAGAGCACCAACAATCCACTATGAGAGGGCCCAGTCATGCTAAGGCACTAGTTGAGAGAGCTGCTTGAGGGTTGTAGAAAGGAGTGAACCAAGAAGGAGGCTTACCCCTTTGTTTGCACCTTTGTCTGCTTCTTTGTTCAAATTTCTTAGGATGTTAAACAATTGATAAGAGTTGAATTTCAATAGGAGTAGAAGGATTCCTTCCAGATATGAGTTAATATTGACGTTTCTTGAGGTTCAACCATGGATTAAAAGGTCTAACAACATCTGAGAATCACAAAAAATAAGGATATCTGTGATCCCCAAGAGGAGAGCAAGATGACAACCTTTTAGGAGGCCCATAAAAGAACTCGTGGGTTTCCATTTTGAGTTTCCAAATCTGAGGTTTCCTTGGACTACTGAATAAATGAGGAAACTCTAGGGGGGAAGGTCCCCAATCTAGTTTTTCTCCATAATGTTAGCTGACGGATCCAGCCTCTTTTGTGAAGCTTTTATAGTTTCCAACATAAGGCCCTTTGCTTGCCCTGCAACTTGGAGAGGAGTGAGGATTTTATTACTGAAGATGGCTTGGTTCTTGGCTAGCCATAGTTTCCAACAAATAAATTTAGGAAGAGTCAACCATATTTTCTTTTAGACTGGTTTGTGTCTTAGGATGAAGGGTTATCTACTTTGCTAAGAAATGAAGACTTGAGGAATAGAGGAGGAGGTAGGGGTTGGGACTTGGAGCTCTTTGAGGAGGATATCCCAAACCTGAGAGGAGAAGTTACACTTCAAGAAAAGGTGATTTATGGTTTCTAGTGCTTGACAGCACAGGGGACATCGATGAGGACCAAGAATTCCTCTCTTCACTAGGTATTCTCCCATCAAGATTTTCCTATGCCTGAGCAGCCATAAGAAGAAATTAAATTTGGGAAATCCAAATGGGATCCAAACAAAATTACAAAGAGCATGTCGAGAGAGAGGATATTTATTTGTCTGGAGGAGCTTGAACCCCAGATCTGCATTGTATTCTCCTGTCTTACCCCATCCTTGCTTGTTTGAGTGTGAAATGTGAACTGGAGCACATATTGGGAGATGGATAAGGAATGAGTCCTTGGTTGTCAAAATATTAGGAGGCACATCCTGTATATTGCAATTTTCCCAACTGGAATAATCTGCTCAGCTTGAATGTTGTCCTTCCAAAGGAGGATCTTCTTCCCATTCCCTGGGATCCGAAACAGGTGTGGGAGGAAGAAGTCCACCCCTTTTCTGCACAAATTCCATAGAGAAGTTCCTTTAGGAAGGGGAAGATTCTCTAGGCTACTGTTGCCCCGACCTACGAGGTATTTTTTCCAAAGAGTTTGACCATCCCAATGTCGATTTTGGGACAATATTTGCCACAATACTTTACCTCCCTTTGCAATATTTTCCAGATGGGGATCTCTAATCCGCAACCCTCCCTCATTTTTTGATCTTCAGACCACACTCTAGCTAACTAGGTGGAACTTATTTTGATTTCCTTTCCCACCTCTCCATAAGAATCCTTTCAAATACTTAGAAATATTTTTCATAAAGAACTTGGGGGCCAAGGAAACTGAAGACTAGTAGACATGAAGAGACGTGATTACAGAGTTTATAAGTGCTAGCTTCTTGGCTTTATTCAACCACCTACCTCCCCAAGAGTTGATCTTGTTCTTGATCTTGATTTCGTCTTCACACCACTGATTTTATTTTGAGGTTGTAGAAGAGATTGGTAGCCCAAGATATTTGTAGCTTCCCCATTTTTCATGTCCTTGAATCCCTAACACTTTTGCAATTCTTGTGAGAGTTTGTTGCTCCACATTCCATCCATAAATGGAACTCTTGTTGTAATTGACTTGACCTTCAGAGACCAAACAATAATAGTTGAGAACACATTTGAAGGCTCTTGCAATGTTTCTGGAGGCTCCTCCCAAAAAAAAAGAATCATCCACGGACAACTAACGGTTTAAGGATTCTACCCCCTGGACAGTACAGATTCCTGAAAGGATCCCAGCTAGTTGTTCCACTTGCAGCTTCCTACTCATAGAATCAAACATTAAAATATAGAGGAACGGGGATAAGGGGAAACCTTGCCTTATTCCTCAAGAAGCTTGAAAGAAGTTAGACGGCCTCCCATTTATCAGAGGGGCTCTCCACGGGCTTCCAATGTAGGCTTTGACTTAATTGATGAAATTAGGGCTAAATCCAATTTTTTCCAAAACCCTGAAAAGGAAGGAGTGTTTGAATCTATCAAAAGCATTTTCCATGTCTATTTTTATTATCACACCTCTCTTGTTGCATGATTTTCTAGAGTGAATCGCTTCTTGAACAAGGATGGCGTTGTCTAAGATTTGTCTTCCTTTAATGGGGGTTATTATGAGAAACAAGCATATGCAATAGAGGCTTTAGACGATTTGCCAACAACTTGGAGCGGATTTTGTAAGAAGCATTGCAAAAAAAGATCGTTCTGAACCTGCTAAAAGAGTTAGGGTTGTTTTCCTTGGGGATTAGACCCAGAAAGGTTGAGTTTGTGCCCCCCCTATTCTGGATTTTTGTTGGAAATTTCTTATAATTCAGAACAGATCTCTCTTTATGATGTTCCAACAGGCTCTGCAGAACTGGATAGTAAATCCATCCAGCCCGGGGGCCTTATCCGGATATATACCCCAAACAACATTTATAATTTCCACTTTTGTGTATGGCTTCAGAAGATCCTCATTTTCCGAGGGAAGAATCAGTCAGGGGATGTCTTTAAGAAGATCCAGAGTGTCTTCCTCATCAACCTTTCCCTCTTAAAGGAAAATATTTTTAAAGTGGTTGTGGGAAGCCTCTTTTAGTTGATCTTGACCTTTGGCAGTATTTATGTCTTCCAAATGAATTTGATTGATGTCGTTGATAGATTGACGTGCCTTTGCTTGTTTATTGAGAAAGGTTATGTTCCTATCCCTATATTTTAGCCAATTACTGTGAGATTTTAAACACCAATATTCTTTTTTTTTTTTTAAATATTGAAAGGAGTTGGAATGAAGCTTGACTTCAGTTTCCATATCCTTAGCTGCCACTATCTTGATTTCCTAAGCTAACTGTGTAGTAAGGAAAGTGGAGACTGGTGCTTGTCTTGCTTTCGAGGGGGAGTGCGAATTGGCTATGGACCAATCCTTTAGAGATGCCTTGGTGTTCTAAGATTTTGTTCCGAAACAAACCCAGGGGAGCCAGTTATAGGGATGGTCCAAGATTTTTCAATAGTCTCGGAAAAACTTGGGTTGAAAAGGCACTAGGTGTGAATCTGAAAGGAATCGGCCCTAATGTTTAGACATCCTAGATGGAGAGGAGAAGTGGTTTATGATCAGAGGCTAGATTGGCTAAAATTTGGGAATGAAGAAGCTTCCCTTCCAAAACGAGGGAGCTTTGGATGAGAAAGCAGTCAAGGCCAACAACTATATCATTTTTTCCTACACTTTTATTTGACCATGTTACAGAGAATATTTCCTAAGGCTTGGGGTGGACCACAACAGACTGAATGACATCAGAAATAAACCCATTTCAATATGCAGTAGAGATCAAAAGAACTAACACTAAGGTATGGAAGGCATACCTTATTCCAGAAGATTGTAGTTGATCCCCGTTAGGATTTTCAACCACTCTTACACCTACAATTCATCCTCAACAACAAGGAACAAGAAAAGCATGATCTATTATAAAGTTTTAGGCCTACTCTATCATATATGAAACCAACATGTATAAATCAAAGTAACTACATCATCAATAGATAAAGATCATGCATAGTTACACACATACAATGGATGAGAAATGGATATTTCTATTAATTATAAACTTAAATACAAGTTACAACCTCTGTCGGCACCTCGTCAAAATAGAGAAACCGAGTCCTATACCTGGGCCTCCACCACTCCAATCCTCCATCTCAATGGCAAGTTCACAATGCAAAGCCAAGCTTGGGAAGAACAAGAATGGATGCTCAAAAGGACAGAGGGGATGCAAACTCAAGCATATGTGAATGAGGCACAAATGAACTATAGTCTCCTTGCTCTCTTCAATTCTCCTCCTCCAATGTATCCATGTATCCAGGGGCCCAATATATAACCCTTCAATAGGAAGTGAAGGGTCGAGTTGGAGCGTTTCTAGGCATATGGAAGGCCAAAGGTCAAGTTAGTCGTGACTCTATGAGGAAAACTCCAAAATATTTATTTTTGGGCACATTTCTCGATGTACGTGGGTCATTATGGGACAATATGCATATACATGCAGGTTGTAAGCTTCTGACCCGCGTATAGCAATAATTAGGGATTTTTTGAAGTGTTTCTTGGAACATCAAGGTATATTTTGAGCAAAGGGGGTCCAAAGAGTCTGCAGAGGGACATGGAAGGCCATACAAGTACGATCTACCAAGTGTGGTAAAATCATCTATAACAGAATCCCCCTAATGTGTGAGGTCAGAGGGGTAACACGATGGTCAAAATACATTATGTCAATCCCAGAAGTGGAGTAATGAATACCCAGGTGGAAAAACCAGCCACTCATTAGTACAATACAATAATAAGTCTCAGCATGTGACTGCAAATATGAAGTACAACAGTCCCGTATACAACATAGTACAATGGCCATGAATAGGCATGATAAACATATGAGTCATGTGGCCATCGCCATGTACAATATACAGTGAAATAAGGTCTCCATACTGAATGGATAAATATGATAATACACTGGAGTTTGGTCATGAGAGTTCATATCTCATGTATACTGGCACGATCAAAGAGGTAGCATATATGGAATGCAACCAAGCTCGGAGGTCTTCTACACAAACCGCTATTGGTACATGTCCCATTATGCGAATAAAGGTGTCGAGGTCGAACATGATGGTCCATCATCTGATTACTAGTCATTGATGTATACCGTTAACAGACATGAGATATCCCACTGATAATGATAATGGGAATCAAGGTACAGAGTGCAATCAAACTAGTGTGAATAGATGTGCTAAGGTTGAACACGAGTGAATCCATCGATCAAGGGACATTGATGTATTCCCAAAACTGTCAATGGCGATATAACCTGCTATCGATGACTGCAATCCTCAAGGAAATCAATGGACTCTAGACTCCTATTCCATAATAGATTATCTGAAGTCGATGGAATGGAAGCCACTAGAATGACGACATTAAGGAATCCCCCATCAACCAACACGAGGTACTCAGCAATGCTAGATAATTTGGAAGAACTCAAACGAACCAGATGTGTACAAACTAGTAACCGTATCGGGAATGGTCGGCATGCAAAGACAAGATAATTGAGGAATGGTCGATGCAGGCTAAAACTTACTTCAAATAAGAGAATAAAGCAGATGATGACTGACAAGCAACATACACTCGACATGCAAACTGGGACAACTCTGCGACACATGAGGCATCGACATAGGATCCATAGGGATTGGAAGCCTAACCAATCGGTGGAGAAAACTCATAATAACGAGTACAACTCCTAAAGTCATACTAGTAACCCAACTGATGGATGGAATATACAATGCTCTGTTCGAAGGCGACACAACTTGACAACTGCCAAAAGTAATATCATTCTTGTCCGAATTTTTATGTTTTTTTAATTTTTTTGATCTTTTTCATATTAGGAATATTGAAAAAGAATAAAAGTGCTTATGGTAGATAGCTATCCTGGAGACGAGTGTCGTGGGCAAGCAATCTGGTTCCAAGTAATGGAACATACCTATCCTCAATGCAAGGAAGCATGTGTAGTATAAGGACACTTGGGGGAATGTCTCCTCTGGGTAAGGGATGAACAAGATGCAAAATATATACAATAAGCTCTGCTTGGTTGGAATTGAGGCAAACTCGTGCTATATGGATAATAAAAGTGAAGCGGGGACTCGGCATAAAGCTCAATACAACAAGTGGGCGCATGAAAAATGCATTTACAACTTGATATAAAGGGGAGTCCCTATGGGAGATGGCCATCATAAAGTTCAAGAAAGAATATGTGGTTCTTGCTCGAAGACATGGCATGACTATAAGGGACTCCCATACCTAAGGCAAAAACCACAGCATGGGTACCAAATGGCAAAGCGGGATCTAACTAGGGAACCCATGAATAGGAAGGCTCTACCACTTACGTAATGCCACTTCTAGTAGCAGTGTGAAGGTTCTGTAACATTACGAAGTGGGTTCGTACCTATAGTTAAGGAGACATGGTCATAGGATGATGCACGGTGCATACGAAAAAGTGATCATATCCTATATGCCAGTTCAAAATTATACCTGCCATGGGCACGAACATGTCAAAGCGTCAATGAGAGTGTAATAAAAATGGACCCTACATGACACCAATATTAGTCCAAAACAACTGGAAACAGTTAGTAAAGAGTCCAAACTATAGGATGTAGGGAGGATTGATCATGACAAGTGCATTCAAAGGAAAGAATGCGGTGGACGATGGGACTTAAGAAGGAATGTAAGGTGGAGACCCAATGTTCACGTATCCACTACCATCCCCGTGAGAATGAACACTGGTGTTAAGACCAGGTGAATGAAGTGAAAATCCTTCCAAAAATGGAGTAGAGGGTGGAATATGACCACTACCAAATCTATGAGCAAGGTAAGGGGCTATGGTTCCCTCCAGTCCAACACTAAGGTCCGCACTAGGACCTGGAGTGGGTGACGGGATACCAGTGGTGACATCAGGCATGCAGAACATAAAAGGACCCGAACTCAAGACAACATAAATATACTCAAGTAACCGTGATCCCTAAAGCCAACTAGTGCATAAACATCACACCCCTAAGCAAATATAGTCAAATGCAAACAAGCCAAGAGGGTGGATAAGTGAGCTCCCGAATGCAGCAAGTATGTCTCGCCTAGGAGAGGCCTAAAACTCCTGTACACTATAAGCGGAGGTGTGTAACCAATTATATTGGCCCTCATCTTCAATGCATAATGCGACTGTGTTGTATGACCCCTACCTGGCTAGGACACTCACAGAATAACATTTGCAAATACCCCTTGTGATACCTAGGTAAGGCAACTAAGGTCACCCCAATATAGCCAATGCTCAGGCAAACAGTCGCAGGTGGGATCTACCATATGGGCAGCATAACAAAGGCCGAAGCTCGAAATAACCAAAGTTACATCAAAAGCCCGCAGATACGAATAAGATATTGGAAGTATATCCGGCGCTGCACAGAGAGTGGCAAGGGGCTATCCCCACCACAAACGTGTACGATGCCTCGTGCTTAACTCCTGTGTAAGAGGAGCCTCCTGAGAACACTAACTATACTAAGGATTTCTCTCTCTCACCTGGACATAAACCTAAATGTTTTGTTTTGCAGTCATGGAAAAATTTACTCACGACACTCTATTCCAAGACTCTACAACCTAAGCTTGTTGATACACCACTATTAAATAAAAAGTGTAATTCATTTTAAATTAAGCGTTTATTTTAAGGCTGTGACTACTCAAAATAAATGATCATGCAACTAGTGATCTTATGACTCAACAAGTAAAGTAAATATGCACACCTAACAAACAATGCCAAGTGAAAGTTGTATTTAATGATGAAAACAGTGCATGCCACTACATGAGATGCATAAATTTTTCCTTCAAATGCCAATGCAACTTTACCCTATTTGAAAGCCTGATCACTACTCAACTAAGCAAAACCTAATGCAAGTACTACTTCATGCAAGTGCATCATGCATAAACATGTCAAAAACAAAATATTTTTGTAATAAATGATATGTAAATGCAGTAAAAAGACTCTAAAACTCCCAGACCCTGCCACAAGTTTCAAACACAAGCCAAGAAAGACACTGAGATAAAAAGGTCTAATGCATTAATATCAAAACAAAAAGGGTAAAAGATGACAAGAACAACTCTTAACTAAAAAGCAAGAGAAAAAAGGTCTTTGGTCATAACAGAAGCAACAAACAGACATCAAAGGCACCCAAGAAGACTCAACAACACTCAGAACCCACCCACTGTATCTCTCAAACATCAAGCACTCACTAAAAAATAGGGGCAAATGTGATTGTTCAAAGAAAAACCGCATGTATACGTGACTGTTAGTACAACCGCCTGCATGTATACACGACTGATACCTCTATGACCTATGTATAGAAAGAGTAAGGTGGAAAAAATAAGGATAAGATACAAATTACTTCAAAAGGACACCAAAGGGCTCACACACTTCATAACCTAACACAAACTCAGAGAAATGGATAGCAATTCAAGCACATCGTGCACTCAAACCCCAAAGAAAAATAAGGAACTTCCCTATCGGAGTCGCCAATTTTGTAATAGAGAATATTTCCTATGGCTTGGGGTGGAACACAACAGAATGAATGACACCATAATTAAACCCATTTCAATATGCAGTAGAGATCAGAAGAACTAACACTAAGGGATGGAAGGCGTACTTGTTGTTGCTGCAACAACTACCCCAAAAAATTTCCATGTTTTGGCCCCCCCCTTTAGTTTTTTGCTTTTGGTTTTACTTAGAACTTTTTGCCCTTTGAAAGATATCATTCATGGCTTGGTTTCTCCTTGAGTAAGCTCAAAAAGTTTTGTTTTTTGCACTAAGTAAGAAAGTTTTTTTGACCCGATGTATCGGAAGTATGTTCATGTTTCAGCCGACACAGCGGACAGGTTTTTCTTTTTGAACCGGCGTAGTCCAACTTATATTTTGATGTTGTTGGCTCGATGTGTCGAAACTTTTCATAGTTTTTCATCGACACAGCACAGACTTTATGCTTTTACTTTCGATGGTTCTCTAGCCAATTTAACAATGATTTTTTGACCCAGTAGCGAAGTGGTTTTGTCTTTGTCGTGCATTTGTTTGAGTGTGTTGGTACGAGGCTTCGAAGAGTTTTTGTCATTCTGCCGACACAATGAACACCTTTTGGTTGTTGATCTGATACACTGCCTACTAACCGTGCGATTTTGTGCTACAGTGTTGTTCAAGCTTTGCCGAAAATGTGTTCGAGTTCCAGCCACAACTAGCAGCAAAGGTCTTTCCCTTGTATCTGATGTCCTTTGTTGGATCATTTTAGCTGGGGAGGACAGATAGCGGCAACTATCTTTCCTTCTTGGGGCCAATGTTAGTGGGTCATTTTAGTGTTCTTGTTGCCAACTATGTCTTGCACAACAGCGTTGAGAGAGTCATGCAAATACCTAGGCTGCTAATTTCTCATGGAGAATGCCGATAGTTGTGGCAAAATTGTTTGTTTGAAACCACTGTAGTCAAAGATTTTTCTCTCGCCCTAGCTGATACAGTTTCCATCGATGAGGTCTTAGGTGTGGGCACCAAAACGATGTTCTACCTTGCATGTGTGACTTTATTACCCCACCCACTGATTTAATGTTTCCTCATCATGTATTTATATAGCAATTGGGGATTTCTTTGGTTAATTGTGGTTTTAAGCGTTACGGGTTGTTGAAGACTGTGGAGAACATGTTGTTTTGAGCTGCGCCTACCAAGGATCGCCATCTAGAGCTTACAAAGTTTTGGGAATCATGCTCCCAACCAACCATCGAACCTATCCCTGCCAGGTAGGATATTATCCTGCCGTGACTCATTTAAATTGGTTAAGTGGCACTCTCTTTGGATTTTTGCATTTAGTTATCGTTTTACGAAGCTAGGGTTGCCGTGTTTGTCATGGGATTTAAAAACCCTCTCCTCATGCTTTGTATTTAGCAAGCATTTGGTCTCATCCATCTAGCTTACTTTGGTCGTGGTATTATTTTCTACCTGCCCTAGCATGTTCTTGCCATTTCTATTCAGACATGGCTAGCTTAGGGCTTTGGTTATGCAATGATGAAGTCAGGAAGACCTGAGTTTTGAGCCAGCCATTCCTTACTTGATTTTTATCTGCGGCGATAGGGGTTTGTGAGGTATTGAGCCATGGAAGCCGTGTGTTCATTTGGTTCTTTACCTCGTCTCCTCGGCAGAAGTTTTGGTCCTGGTGGTTAGCGCCATGGTTTCACCATGTTTTGCCTCCAGGTTGTTATCTTGTGGGTCGTGGGTCTCATAGAAAGGGTCGTGCGTTAGTTTTGGAGTTTGTTTTGGTAAATACCTTGGGTTATGATTGCGAATGATAGATTTAAACCATCAATGCGACAGTCAGCGCTCGCCAGCGAACTAGGGTTTTTGATCAGTTTTTTACCTTACATTAAAGTAGGTTTTGCCGTACTGTTTTCAAGTTCGCCTTAGTTGGTTTGGATGGCATGCGAGGTTTTATGGTGCTATTTTGTTTCCGATTGGTAAAGATGATATGGTAAATAATATACTGGTTAAGCTTGTTCTATGAAGAGATGATTTGTCAAACAAGATATAGCTCCTATAGTGGTTCTTCAGTTTTATAATACACATTGAATGCATGTGATTTCTAATAGTAGGGATGCTAAGAAATATTTTATTGTGTTTGCTACAGGCTCAGTCTGTATCCGATACCATGCCTAAGAAATGCAAGAAAAAGGCCAAAGTTGTAGACGAAGAATCAGATGTAGAAATCAGGCCTCGAGTAGAAATAATATATGAGGACACTAAATCTGTCATCGGGGCCGAGCCTGAATTCAAGTGGGGGGAAATTTATTATATGCTCCGGGATCTGAAAGTTCCAGAGGCAGGCTTGGAGGATCTAACCCTGTTTGAAAACATACTGAGATCAAGAATTACAAAAGTATCCACACGACCGGAGTTGTTTCCTTGCTCCGAGGTGATTGAATGGATTTTATCTAAGGCTGATGCGAAAGGGATGATCATGTGCAATGTTTAAGATAGCTAAAGCTTACGATTTGCTAGTTTCAGAGGTTAACATGATCAATGATTGTCTAAATAGCCTGACTATTGATTACATTGGAATTGCGAAGATGATGACAATGAAAGGAAAGTCCTTTTGACAAAGGGCATCTGGGGAGTATGAGACTACCAGTCTGCGCACCCCATATATGCTGGTAACCCTAATGCTGAATAGGATCTTAGGTAGAGTTGATGGAAGATTTTACAATATTGGGTTGATACCACTAATGTGCCATGTAACGATGGAGGGGACCGTCTTCAATAGGGTAGATATCATAGCCAACAGTTTGTCCTCGTGTATAATTACAGCACATGAAGGATTGCACCGATGAAAGTCTAAGTTTTATATGGGATCCTTTCTGATTGATTGTATACTCTGCTTACATCCATTTGAGAAGCTAAACTGCAGTTGGAAGGAAGGAAAAGCACCCATCTATGCAACATACCATATTTTATGGGCTCACAAATATCACGGTTATTACAAACTCATTTATGAGGAGTTCTTAATGCCCCTTTACCAACTATTCTTCCTTGAAGATGTATGGGGAACCAAAGCCCCTTCACTGCTTCCCAAGAATGCCACTGATTATGTGGTACATAAAGAAGCAGTAAGGCAACTCTTCTTAGATGGTTTTGGGAGTTATTTGTTTGACATGAAGAAGGTTGTGTTCCCTCCAATGCCATTCTATGTCGGTAGCTATAATTTTTCCAAGTTTAAAAGCACACTATATTTTCTGAAAGATTTGAAAATATTCCATTTTGGTGAAAAGAGATTTCATGGAAATGATGCCCAGGGTAAGGTGGCTGCATACCGTGCAATTGTGAAAGTAAACTTCGAATACTCTGATCATTTCGATAAGGAAGAAGAAGTACATCGAAATTCTTGTAATATGACTGCTCTAAACAAACACCTAAAGAAGAAAATCACAGTAAAGGCAGCAACAACGGTACCTCCAAACAGAAAAGACAAGAGGAAGAAGACGCATAGAGGAAAAAGGAAGAAACAACACGAAGAATAGTAGAAGGTGCAAGAAAATTGTTGGTAGAAGAGGCTACTAAAGAAAAGGAAGAAGAAGAAGCTACTAGAAAAAAGGAAGAGGAAGAAAGAAAACCGAAAGAGTTGGTTGAGCGGGAAAAAGAAAAAGAAGATAGGATAGCTCAAGAGCTGAGGCAAAAGGAGAAAGAAGATCAGGATAGGGAAAATCAAGAGCAAAATACTGCTCAAGATAATCTTGAAAGTTTCCCTTCCACGTCAGGAGGTCACCTTCCTATGGTTGAGTTAGGGTTGGTACCTTTCACTCTGTCGAAGCGGCATGAGGTTTCATTAGAGGAAATTTCAACTCAAAATGGGCCTTTTAACTTTTATTCAAATTCCATGTCATCATGTGTTAGCCAATGAAATTGCTTTAAATTTGAAATACCGTATAGGTCTTAAACACTTTTTTTAATATAAATTTGGGGATAGGTATCATAAAAAAAACTACTTTTTTTGTTTGTATTTTTGACATATCTCCCTGTGTTTTTACTCAAATTTCGATCGGGAGAGCTCGTGGGATGCGGAATTAAATTACGCATCCAACGAGTACCTACTCGGCATACTTTTGACGGACCCTGCTACCCCAAAAACAAGAAATACCTGAAAAAACAAAATGATGATGTCATCATTTCATTTTTTCAGGTATTTCTTGTTTTTGGGGTAGCGGGGTCCGTCAAAAGTATGCCGAGTAGGTACTCGTTGGATGCGAAATTTAATTCCGCATCCAACGAGCTCTCCCGATCGAAATTTGAGTAAAAACACAAGGAGATATGTCAAAAATACAAACAAAAAAGTAGTTTTTTTCTTTTCTTCCTCCAAAATTAATAAATATTATTTTATTATTTTAACTATTATTTTATTAGTTCATTTTAGGAGGCCCATTGTGAGTTGAAATTTCCTCTAATGCAAGTTTGGATAATGTATTCTTTGACCCCAAATGGAAATCAATTGTATGGAGATCCGAGAAGACACTGAAAATGGGTACCCAGCCCGAGGTTACCACAGTGACTGAGAAAACTATTGTAAAGAATGTAAAGGAAGATCCTTAACAAATGGCCTTAATTGGTATTGCAACTGTAGAGGCGAATGCTTATAATGTTAGCAAGATGAAATGAGCAGTTGACCAACATAAAGATAAAATGGCACAAATGAAGGAGACCTTGAGGAAAGAACAAGGAGTAGGTTGAGAAACAAAGAGGAAGTATGATGCCACCCTTTCGAATTTAGAGATGCTACATGAGGCCTATCAGATCCCGGAAGTAGAGAAAGATTCCTTGGTATTGTGAAATACCATTATCAGTGGAGAAAAGAAAGACTTAGAAAGCAAAATTTTAGAGATGGAAACATAAAGGGCCACAACTGATACTCAAACAGAGGAGTTAAGCACCTGAGTTGTAGAGCTGGAGACACAAAACAGTTATTTGGAGACTTTGTTGATAGCAACAATTGAGTGAAAAATGGATATCACGTAGTGCGTGAGAACGCCCTCTTGCTCAAGAGGAAAATTTATCAAGTGCAGTTAAAACTTACAGAGGAAGTCTACAAGGTTAAGCAAGCCGAGATCAAATTACAAGAGATCTCAGTTATATCGACTGACTTCAAGACAAGAACTCAAGAAATTATGAAAGTCCTCCAAGGTCAGCTGACTTAGTTTGAGACCAATGCAGAACTTCCAGAACATGCACCTCAAAAGAGTATAGAGAATTTGCATATCAAGAATGAACTCATGGATTTCAGCAGCAAGGCTGCTGCAAAATTGACAGCTGCTGTTGGGAAATCATTGGATAAGTGCATGGACTTTTATAAAAGAGTGCTGACCACGCATAATAGATGCCAGAATTCCTCAACCAAGAGACTTCAAGAATTTACAGGACACAAAGAACACCTGAAGTACCTGCATGATAGGCTGCAAGAAGATGAACTCATCATACAACATGTTAAATGCTTAAATGAAAATATAGTAAAGAGTTTGGTTTCACAAGTTGCAGTCAGCAATTGCTTGCTGGAGGACCAGCTTAGAGTCACTCCTCAGAGGGTAGCAGAGATAAAATCATAGCTGGCTATACATGAAGTGTCAGTCAGAATACTAGAGCCTATGGATTTTAGGACTATAGTGGAAGATGCAGCTGCATGGAAGCAATTCGTGGATGGAGTGGCTGGGCCCACATAGGGGGTTTTGTCTTATTCACAAGTGGAGATTTTTTATGTAATATTTGTATTTATTCCATTTTTCTAGTGAGCACACTAGGGGACAAAAATTTTGTAACCAAAGAGTTNCATAGGGTGTTTTGTCTTATTCACAAGTGGAGATTTTTTATGTAATATTTGTATTTATTCCATTTTTCTAGTGAGCACACTAGGGGACAAAAATTTTGTAACCAAAGAGTTAGGGAAGCCCAAAGGGCATGGATAACCAAAATCCATTTTGTAAATGTATAAGTAAAGGTAGAATAGAATAAAGAGAGGACTTTTTCTATCTCTCATATGCTGAAACTTTTTGTAAGGAGAACTATTTATTTTTATAATAAAGAGAACCGAATTTTTGCTAGAGGAAGGACTATATGAGATTCAAGATGGTTGTGTGGATCGATGAATGAGGAATTATTTTTGTTTTGGCATGCTGTACAATTTGTGAGATCATTCTAAACTCCCTGAATTATTTTCGTGTTTATAAATGATTTCATTTTTCTGCTATGAATCTTATGCAATAAAATGAGTAATAAATGTTTCAACTTCACAGAGCTATCTTTGTGTTATTTTTCTGCTGTATTTATGTATGGAGAATTTAATGGCTATCTGTAGGATTCTGTGTGCAAACAATATAGTATATTTACTCATTTCAATATATGTTTGCTCCCTGAGGATAAATTAGATTAGACTAGTTGTTCTTTGCTTTGGGTGATTGAGGGACAATTGATTCATGTAAGGCGAGAGATAAGACCCTGCGTAGCTCACTACGCAGCTAACTGCTTATGAGGTTCTTGTTTTGGCAATCACCTGCATTTAGTTTAGGCACTTGCATATCATTCATAAAACATAAAATTACATAAACGATGGACCAGGCCGCAACCAGTAAAATAGACTTAAACATTTCTTTAATTCTATGATAGTCGGGCCGCTAACCAGGTAGATTCCCCATTCCAAATGATAAACAATCTAATTGGGCATGATTATTGGGGAGAATCCCTACTGTCGGTACATGGGATTTTCTAGGAATCAACAGTTTTGGTTCTAAAAGGAGGGCTACCAGTGCATGGCTGGCAAAGGAAATCTGTTTACTTGAAACTATTCCATTAGTGATAACTCTGAAACTAGTTTTTTTTTTTTTTTCCGAAAAATGAGTATACCCGGAAGTAGAAACTGCAGAACACCTTTACCACATTCATTTGGAGGTAGTTGATCACTTCAAAAGACACACAAGGTCATATGTGAAGAACCTTGGAGGATTGCAGACAATCCCTGAATTACCGAGAAGGCGAGCTCCTAGAAGAACACTCACTTACACAGAAGATTCAATTTTGGTGGGAAATTTGGAAGAAATGGTGAATTTCTCCTTAAAAGAAATTGTTCAACCACTTGATCAGTTGGGACTGGATTCCACGGTTTTTTCACCTTTGCAGTCACCAATTTAGTTTTCACCACAATCTCCTCGCAGAATCATGGCTAGGAATGTACCCCCGAATGCTAATTAGCCTAATTCACCACCAGCTTGGAGAGCCAGAACTCCATTCAACCTGACTCCTCCATTGCATGCTTTGCCTCATAATGTTGATAAATCATTGCCTAAGTTTGATCCGGGAGAAGGAATTTCTGTGGATGATCACTTGCAGAGTTTTTTCTTGGCTCTAAAGCTTTTAGCAGTAGAGCATGAAGATGTAGTGTGTAGGTTGTTTCCACACACTTTCAAAGCTAAAGCATCATCCTAGTATTTTGGTTTACAAGCCAATTTTATAACAAATTGGGATACTTTTTAAAGATTGTTTAAAGGAAAGTTTGGTAGCCAAAGAACCACTGCTGCTCTCATGAAAGAATTGCTTGCTCTAAGGACGAAAAAGAAAGAGAAAGTTCATGATTTTAGTTAGAGGTTTTCTACCCATTTAAATAATTTCAGTGCTGCCATAAAACCTGCTGAAGAAACATTAATGGAATATTACACTTCAGCACTTTCCCTTGACATAGCAATGTTTGTTAAGAGGTTAGTAAAGCCTTCTTTGGTAGAAACTTATGAAGAAGCCAAGAAAGTAGAGTCTGAACTTGAAAGTATAAACAAACAGACTACATAATCAGATACAAGGACTTTTAGCAGTAAGAAACCTTTGTTGCTAACTAGAACCAAAGAGGAGCGTTCAAATGAATTAGAAAATGTTGTTAAAATTGTACAAAAGCTATCAAATAAGATTATTGGCTTAGAAAAAGATAAAGAAGCCAGTTCATCCAGAAAACAGTTCAAACCCTTCTTCAATAAAAGAGATGAAAGTGGTCCATCCCAACCACCTATGCACAGTTCTTCTATTTTGAATTTCACTGAAGTTGGAATGGATAATTTTTGCACTTTTCATCAAGAACCCCATTTTGAGAAAAGCTGTCCACAATGGATAAATTCGATGACTCTGGTGATGAACCAAATTTTGAATGCTCAAATAAACGAGCCTAGAATAAAAGAAGAAAGGACAAATGAACTAGAGGAACCAATTAAAATAACAATGGTATTTTGGGACTGTGCACCTATGTTTGGGTTAGAAGAAGAAGAGCCTACTGAGGAAATTCAACTTTCAACAGTTAATGTTATAACAAGAAGCAAGGGACCAATAATGGATGATAGTTTATTACTGCCCAAGATTAGGAAGATTCAGGAAAGTATGAAGAAAATCAACAGTAATACTCAAACCCCATCTACACCCGATTTAGTCATAACAAGGCAGAAATCTCCCGTGGTTAGTAAGCCTATGAAGGTTGTGGAAAGTAAAGTGGAAAGCAACAAGAAAAGTTCAGTAGAAGGTGATATGGGATATGACATAATAGAAGATATCAAGAAAACAAAGGCAAACATTTCTTTATTTGAAATGTGTAACTTACCTCAACAAAGAAATAAGCGCTTGGAATCCTTTGATCCACAAACCAGTAAATTGCAAGATGATGTTCAGTCAGAAGAAGAGATCAATGAAGCTAGTATTGGGGGGAAATCTAAATCCTAAACACTACCATTTCTACTTTCTTTTGAGTTTTTCAATCACAATGTACACAATTGTTTGGTAGATTCTGGAGCATCCTCTAATGTTATGCCTCTTTCGGTTTGTAGAAAGATAAATGGTCAACCCACACCTTCTTCATGTAAAATCATCCAGTTGGATAGAACAACAGTTAAAATGGTAGGAGAAATCAAGGATGTGTTGATATGATTATCTGCAGATGAAAGGGTTTGCCAATTTATAGATATCATGGTCGTGGATATACCAGAAGCATATGGATTGATCTTGAGCAGGGACTGGTCAGCGAAACTAGAAGGATACTTTGTAACTGACTGGTCTCACATGTGGCTGCCCTAGAATAATTGTCATAATCAGATCAAAGTGATGAGGGAGCCACATATGAAACACAATGTGATGCAACTAGAAGGGAAAAATCAACCTGTGAATTTTTTACATTCAGTTTTGGGTAACTATTTCATATAGCTTGAACCTGGAAACTATCAAGTGGAAGAAGTCGGTGATGAATTAGATACACAGTCCGAGTTCCTTCAATTTTCACAGACTGATAAGATTGATTGTAATATAGTTAATTTAGTTTCTAATTTAGAAGTAGTTCTGATAATATAGAATTAGAAGATAAATTTTGGTTGTTATATTTTGATGGTTCTAAAACTCAGGAAGGATCAGGAGCCGGTTGTATCCTATTGATCCAGAAAAAAAATAAACATCTTCTTTCTTGTAGATTAGAATTCGAATGTACTAATAACACAACAGAATTTGAAGCTTTAATCTAGGGCTTAAAGAAGGTTATTGAATTCAAAGTAAGGAATCTAAAAGTTTTTGGTGATTCTAAAAAAATTGTCAAACAGGCTCGAAACACAATTCATTGTTTGTCACCACACTTGAAAGGTTATCATAATGAAGTTTGGGTACTTATAACGAATTTTATTGCATTTAATATCATTTCGATTTCTAGACTGCAAAACACAGTAGCTGATTTGTTAGCTACTTATGCTACAAGATCAGTGCCTACTAATAATAGATGCTCAATTGAATTGATTTTCAGGCCAACTGTTTCAGACAATATCACCAACTTGAAGGTATTCGATGACGATCTGCAAATATTGGAGTTTTTAACAAATGGTGAGAATTTCAAAGACTTCGTGAATGATGACTAAGAACATCAAGCCAAGCTCCAAAGTGGGAACTTCATACCTAAAGGGGCCAAAACATTGGAGGGAATTTTTGATTTGAATAACAAATTCAGGAAGCTAGCCAATGTCAAAACACATGGTTCATCTATGCAGTATGAGCTGGTTAATTTTGGGACAGAAGCTGTACCCAAGTATGTGAACTTGGGGAAATGTTGTTCACTGGGTGAGAGAAGCAAATTCATCAGTGTATTTCAACAATATAAAGATGTCTTTGCTTGGACTTATGAATATTTGAAGACTTATGATACCCGCATCATCCAACACGTTATTCCTATTAAAGCGGGTGTGAAACCATTTCAACAACCACTAAGGAAGATGCATCCCAAGCTGGAACCCCTAATTCAAAGTGAAGTAAAAAAGTTACTTGATGCGAAGATTATTTTCAGAGTTAGACATTCAGAGTGGGTGGTGAATTTGGTACGGGTAAGGAAAAAGTCTGGTGAAATAAGACAGTGTAGATTTCAGAAATTTGAATCGTGCCTCAGACAAGGATAATTATCCAGTCCCGCCAATGGAGAAAATATTACAGATGGTTTCAGGCTTTGAATTGTTCTCCTTTTTGGACAGGTTTTTAGGATACAAACGAGTCTTGGTAGCAGAACAAGATAGGATGAAGACCACATTTCGTACGAAGTGGGGGACTTTTTTTTTACAGAAGAATGCCTTTTGGTCTCATTAATGCTAGAGCAACCTTCCAAAGGGCAATGGACATAGATTTCCGTGATTTGATTGGCCACAACATGGTAGTCTATCTGGATGACGCAACAATTTTCTCCAAAAAAAGAGAAGAGCATATGTTCCATCTAAAACAAAATTTTGATCGCTGTCGGAAATATGGCATCTCTTTGAATCCTAGGAAATGTGTTTTTGTAGCATTAGAAGGAAAGCTATTGGGTCACATCATTTCTAAAAGCGGGATCTCCATCGACCGAGAAAGGATAGAAGCTATAGCACAGATCCCTTTAACCCACAATAGGAAAGGCATGCAATCTTTCATGGGGAGTATAAATTTTGTGCGAAGGTTTGTGCCTGATTTTGCTCAAATAGTCAAGCCTTTGCAACAGATGGTTAAACAAAGTGTACAATTTAAATGGACTGACATAGAAAATGGTGCATTTAACAAAATCAAAGCGGCTATAGCCCATGCACCTTCCCTCAAAATTCCTGGTTTTGAGAAAGATTCTATCCTATACACTTTTGCTTCTAGTAACTCACTCGTAGTGGTGCTTACAAAAAGAGAAGAAAGGGCAGATGACTACCCCATATCCTTCATGAGGACTGGTTTGCAAGGTGTTGAATTGAATTACCCTACTATTGATAAACATGAGTTTGTAGTGTTTAAGGCAATAAAACAATTTAGGCCATACATCCTCAAGAATAGAACCAAAACGATTGTTCCTCACCCGACGGTTAGAACCCTTTTCGTGCAGAAAGAATTGGGAGAAAGACAAGGAAATTGGGTAACAAGGGCTTTGTAAGTTAATGGCTAAAAGTCAAAGCAATGAAGACGATGATTAGGAGAATGAAGCTAAGTTGCATATGATTGATATGTGTCCTATATTTATAGCCCTAAAATCTTGGTACAGAGATCTGATATACTATCTCCAACATGGATATTTACCTGAACACTGGAATTCTAAAGAAAGAAGGGCACCACCCTTGAAGTCAACATCTTATCAGATAATTGATGGAGTTATTTTTAGGAAGAACTATGATGGAGTATTTCTGAGATGCCTGGAAAGGGAGGATGCATCTAAAGTTGTTAAGGAGTTACATGATGTCCCTGCTGGAGGTCATTTTTCAGGAGATACTACGACACATAAGATTCTAAGAGCTGGATATTACTGGCCAAGCTTGTTTAAGAATGCTCATGCTTACGTAAGGAAGTGTGACACATGCCAGAGAAGTGGTGGGAGACAAGCAAAGGTAGCTGGGCCATTGCAACCAGTCATTGTTTCAGATCCATTTGAATAATGGGGAATTGATATTATTGGAGAAATCAATCCAAATTCTTCATTGCAACACAAATATATGGGTGGAAGCAATTCCATTTACGGAAAGTGAATGAATATGCAGTCATAGACTTCATACAAGAGAATATTATGATTAGTTTTGGGGTTCCAATTTCCCTGGTTTTTAATAATGCATCTTACTTTTCATCAATTAAAATTACTGAATTTGCTAATGAGAAAGGAATGAAATTACATTATTTTGCTAACTATTATCCACAAGGTAACGGATTTTATGAATCAACTAACTAAAATCTCATTAGAATTTTAAAGAAAACCGTCATAGAAAACCAGAGAAGTTGGCATGTAGCTCTTCCAAATGCATTATGGGATGATAGGTCACACCCAAGAATTCCTTATGTGTGTCACCTTATACTTTAGTTTATGGAAAGGAAGCTATTTTACCCCCTAACATTTTGTTTCCGTCCTCTCAATTATCCCAAGCATCCAGAGAATCTGGTAGTGAGGTTTTGCAAGCTCGAATCAATACCTTGCTGAAGTTAGAAGAGTCTAGGCTCAAGTCTAAAGTTAGATTTAAACACCAACAAGAGATTGTGAAGAAGTGGTTCAACAAATGTAATTCCAAGAACAGAAGATTTGAAGTAAGAGATTTCGTTCTCAAGTGGGATCACCTGCATGACGAAAAGGGCAAGCATACTAAGTTTCAACATCTATGGATTGGTCCATTTCATATTGTTGCAAAGTTAGGCCCCTCAACGTATAAGTTATAGGATTTACAGGGGTGGGAAGAGAATCTGCCTATAAATGGTCTGGTTCTTTGCTTTATTTTAGTTTTATTTTAAATAAGCCAGCTCAGCTTTTGGTGCTTGGGGAACATTGGAATTTGGACAAACTGCCAATATTTTAACTAAAGAACTGCTCATTGGGATTTATCTATGTCAAAATTTATCATGAAAAGATTCTTTAATTTGATGGACTATTAAAGGGAGGTTATTTTGAGAACACATTGATGTCCTATTTTAAACCTTGTTAAATAACTGAGGTAGGAGAAGTCGGGAATACTATTTTGGGGCTCCATCCACTTCACATTAATATATATCCTAGGAAGCTTACAACAAAGGCCCCACGGAAAGGAAGCAGGATAGACAGGTGTATGGTATTCAAAATAATCCCATGCCACAAATTAAAGCCAAAAGGCTTAAAGAGCATGAATCAGTAAAATGATTGGATTGCTCAAAGGTTCTTCTTCGTCCGTGAGTTGAAATAAATTATCACTCACACAAAAGAACACCATGGATAGAAGAACCTAAATCAAATCTCAAATGCAAAAGAAGCAATCCGGGAAGACTCAAAAAACAAAAGTATGAAAGCATCAAAAGAATGCAAAGGCATGGGAATGAAGAACAAACGAATACGCCTGCCCACACTCTGTTACAATCTTGTGTTGTCTCAACCGACAACAACCAAATGTAGAGGTAAATGAATCTCATATTTTGGCCTCATAAGAGTTATCAGGACTTTGAAAACCTGGTTGCCCTGTTGGACTAGAATCAATGATAAGTTCTGAATCTTACATTCCTAGAAAGGTCTGGATTTTTAAATAAACCTTGAAACGAATTGGGATGAGTTGGTTTAACAAAATTCCATAAACCAGTTTTGGGTTTCAAAATATTGTTTTTCCATAGATCTGTGTTCACCAGCTAGTCACAAATTGTTGTTGTTGCAACCACTACCCCAAAAAATTTCCATGTTTTGGGCCCCCCTTTAATTTTTTAGCTTTTGGTTTTACTTAGACCTTTTTTCCCTTTGAAAGTTATCATTTAAGACTTGGTTTCACCCTGAGTAAACTCAAAAAGTTTTGTTTTTTGCACTAAGTAAGAAAGTTTTTTCGACCCGATGTATCGGAAGTATGTTCATGTTTCAATCGACACAGCATATAGGTTTTTCTTTTTGAACCGGTGTAGTCCATCTTATTTTTTTATGTTGTTGGCCTAACGTGTCGTAACTTTTCATAGTTTTTTTCCAACACAACGGAGACTTTATGCTTTTACTTTCGATGGTTTTCTAGCTGATTTAACGATGATTTTTTGACCTGGTAGTGGAGTGGTTTTGGATTTGCCGTGCATTTGTTTGAGTTTGTTGGTCTGACGCTTCGGAGAGTTTTTGTCATTCCACTGACACATTGGACACCTTGTGCGATTTTGTGCTACGATGTTTTTCACCCTTTGTTGAAAAAGTGTTTGAGTTCCAACCGCAACTAGTGGAAAAGGTATTGCCTTTGTATTTGATGTCCTCCGTCAGGTCGTTTTAATTGGGGAGGGCTGATAGCGGTGGCTATATTTCCTTCTTGGAGCCGATGCCGGTGGGTCATTTTAGTGTTCTTCCTGCCAACTATGTCTTGCGCCACAACATCGGGAGAGTCATGCAAATACCTAGGTGGTTGATTTCTCATGGAGAATGCCGATAGTTGTGGCAAAATCATTTATTTGAAACCACTACGGTCGGATATTTTTCTCTCGCCCTGGCCGATAAAGTTTCCACCGATGAGGTCTTAGGTGTGGGCGATAAAATGATGTTCTACCTTGCATGTACGACTTTATTACCCCACCTACATATTTTAATGTGTCATTTTAGTGTTCTTCCTTCCAACTGTGTCTTGCGCCACAACATCGGGAGAGTCATGCAAATAGCTAGGCGGTTGATTTCTCATGGAGAATGCCAATAGTTGTGGCAAAATCGTTTATTTGAAACCACGACGGTCGGATATTTTTCTCTCGCCCTGGCCGATAAAGTTTCCACCGATGAGGTCTTAGGCGTGGGCGATAAAATGATGTTCTACCTTGCATGTGTGACTTTATTACCCCACCTACATATTTTAGTGTGTGATCATCGTGTCTTTATATGGCCATTGGGGTTTTGTTTGGTTAATTACAGTTTTGGGCGTTACGGGTTGTTGAAGACTGTGGAGAACCTGTTGTTCTGAGCTGCGCCTACCAAGGATTTCCATCTGGAGCTTACAGAGTTTTGGGCATCACTGTCTTAACCAACCGTCGAAGATATCCCTTCCAGGTAGGATATTATCCTGGCATGACTCGTTTAAATTGGTTAAGTGACACTCTCTTTGGATTTTTGCATTTAGTTGTTGTTTTACGAAGCTAAGGTTGCCACGTTTGTCATGGGATTTAAAAACCATCTTCTTAGCCTTTGTATTTAGCAAGACTTTGGACTCATCCATCTATATTACTCTAGTCATGGTATTATTTTCTACCTGCCTTAGCCTGTTCCTGCCATTTCCATTCAGACATGGCTAGCTTAGGGCTCTGGTTATGCAATGATGAAGTCAGGATGACCCGAGTTTTGAGCCGGTCACTCCTTGCTTGGTTTTTATCCGCAACGATAGGGGTTTGTGAGGTATTTATCCATGGAAGTCATGTGTTCATTTGGTTGTTTACCTCATCTCCTTGGCAGAAGTTTTGTCCCTAGTGGTTAGCGCCATGGTTTCACCATGTTTTGCCTCTAGGTTGTTATCTCGTGGGCTGTGGGTCTCATAGAATAGGTCGCGCATTGGTTTTGAAGTTTGTTTTGATAAATACCTTGGGTTATGCTTGCGGATGATAGATTTAAACCCTCGATGCGACAGTCGGATCTCGCCTGCGAACTAGGGTTTTTGCCTGGTTTTTTACCTTACATTAAACTAGGTTTTTCCATCCTGTTTCCAAGTTCGCCTTAGTTGGTTTGGATGGTATTCGAGGTTTTACGGTGCGATTTTGTTTCCTATGGGTAAAGATGATATGGTAAATAATATACTGGTTAAGCTTGTTCTATGAAGAGATGATTTGTCAAACAAGATATAGCTCCTACAGTAGTTATTCAGTTTTCTTATACACATTGAATGCATGTGATTTCTAATAGTAGCGATGCTAAGACATATTTTATTGTGTTTGCTACAGTCTCAGTCTGTATCCGATACCATGCCTAAGAAAGGCAAGAAAAAGGCTAAAGTTGCAGATGAAGAATTAGACGTAGAAATCATGCCTCGAGTAGAAATAATATACGAGGACACTAAATTTGTCACCGGGGCCGAGCCTAAATTCAAGTGGGGGGAAATTTATCATATGCTTTGGGATCAGAAAGTTCCAGACATAGGCTTGGAGGATCTAACCCTGTTTGAAAACATACTGAGATCGGGAATTAAAAAGTATCCACACACCGGAGTTGTTTCCTTGCTCCGAGGTGATTGAATGGATTTTGTCTAAGGCTGATGTGAAAGGGATGATCATGTACAATGTTGAAGATAAAGGATTTTCCTCTTTCATTCCCCAATTCATAGCTAAAGCTTACAATTTTCCAGTTTCAGAGGTTAACATGACCAATGATTGGATAAATATCTTGACTATTGATTACATTGGAATTGCGAAGATGATGACAACGAAAGGAAAGTCCTTCTGATGAAGGGCATCTGGGGAGTATGAGATTTCCGGTCTACGCACCCCGTACATGTTGGTAGCCCTAATGTTGAACAGGATCTTCGGTAGAGATAATGGAATATTTTACAAGATTGGGTGGATACCACTAATGTACCATGTAACTATCGAGGGGACTGTGTTCAATTGGGCAGATATCATAGCCAACAGTTTGTCCTCCTGTATAACTGTAGCACAGGAGGGATTGCACCGACGAAAGTCTGAGTTTTATATGGGATCCTTTCTGATTGACTGTATACTCTGCTTACATCCATTTGAGAAGCTAAACTACAGCTGGAAGTAAGGAAAAGCACCCATCTATGTAGCATACTAGATTTTATGGGCTCATAAATATCACAGTTATTACAAACTCATTTGTGAGGAGTTCTTAATGCCCCTTTACCAGTTAAACTTCCTTGAAGAATGTAAATGTCTGTATGAGGGCGCTCGGGAAGTTATAATGGAGTATGGAGACTATTTCTTTTCTGAATAGGGCACCTACTTGAGGATGTATGGGGGAACCAAAGCCCCTTCACTGCTTCCCAAGTATGCCACTGATTATGTGGTACATAAAGAAGCAATAAGGCAGCTCTTCTTAGACAATTTTGGGAGTTATTTGTTTGACATGAAGAAGGTTGTGTTCCCTTTGATGCCATTCTATGTCGGTAGTTATAAGTTTTCCAAGATTAAAAGCGCACCAAATTTTGTGAAAGATCTAAAAATATTCCATTTTGGTGAAAAGAGCGTTCACATAAATGATGCTCAGGTTAAGGTGGATGCACACCGTGCACTTGTGAAAGTAAACTTTGAATTCTCTGATCATTTTGACAAGGAAGAAGAAGTACATCAGAATGTTTGTAATATGACTGCTCTAAACAAACGCCTAAAGATTAAAATCACAGTCATAGGTGGCAAAGGTAGCAGCAGCGGTACCTCCGAATAGAAAAGACAAGAGGAAGAAGCTGCACATAGGGAAAAGGAAGAAACAACACAAAGATTAGTAGAAGGTGCAAGAAAAATGTTGGCAGAAGAGGCTACTAGACAAAAGGAAGAAGAAGAAGCTGATAGAAAAAAGGAAGAGGAAGAAAGAAAACAGAAATTGTTGGTTGAGCAGGAAAAAGAAGAAGCAAATAAGATAGCTCAGGAGCTGGGGCAAAAGGAGAAAGAAGATCAGGATAGGGAAAATCAAGAGAAAAATATTGCTCAAGATAATCTTGAAAGTTTCCCTTCCACGTCAGGATATATATTGACAGGAGGTCACCTTCCTATGGTTGAGTTAGGGTTGGTACCTTTCGCTCCATCGAAGCAACATGAGGTTGCAAGTTTGGATACTATATTCTTTGACCCCAAACAGAAATCAATTGTATGGAGATCCAAGAAGACACTGAAAATGGGTACCCCACCCAAGGTTACCACAATGACTGAGAAAAATGTTGTAAAGAATGTAGAGGAGGATCCAAAACAGATGGCCTCAATTGGTATTGCAACTGCACAGGTGAATGATTATAATGTTAGCAAGCTGAAAGGAGCAGTTGACCAATATAAAGATAAAATGGCACAAATTAAGGTGACCTCAAGGAAAAAGAAAGGAGTAGGCTAATAAACAAAGAGGAAGTATAATGCCACCCTTTCAGATTTAGAGAGGCTACAAGAGGCCTATCAGATCCTAGAAGAAGAGAAAGATGCCTTGGTATTGTCAAATACCATTATAGGTGGAGAAAAGAAAGAGATAGAAAGCAAAACTTCAGAGCTGGAAACACAAAGGGCCACAGTTGATACTCAAACATAGGAGTTAGGAGCCCGAGTTGTAGAGCTAGAGACACAAAATAATTATTTGGTGACTCTGTTGAAAGCAGCAAATGAGTAGAAAATGGATATCACGCCACTCCGTGAGCACGCCCTCTTGCTCAGAAGGAAAATTTATCAAGTGCAGTTAAAACTTACAGAGGAAGTCTACACAGTTAAGCAAGACGATATCAGATTACAAGAGATCTCAGTTATATCGACTGACTTCAAGACAAGAACTCAAGAAATTACGGAAATCCTCCAGGGTTAACTGACTTGGTTGGAGACCAATACAGAACTTCCAGAACATGCACCTCAAAAGAGTATAGAGAATTTGCATATCGAGCATGAACTCATGGATTTCAACAGTAAGGCTGCTGCAAAATTGACAGCTGCTATTGGGAAATCATTGGATAAGTGCATGGAATTTTATAAAAGAGTGATGACCATGCATAACATATGACAAAATTCCTCAACCAAGAGACTTCAGGAATTTCCAGGACACGAAGAACACCTGAAGTACCTATATGATAGGCTGTAAGAAGATAAACTCATCATACAACATGTTAAAGGCTTAAATGAAAAGATAGTAAATACTTTGGTTGCACAAGCTGCAGTCATCAATTGCTTGCTGGAGGACTAGCTTAGAGTCACTTCTTCGAGGTTAGCGGAGATAAAATCGTAGCTGGATATACATGAGGTGTCAGTCAGAATACTAGAGCCTATGGATTTCAGGACCATAGTGGAAGATGCAACTGCAGGGAAGCAATTCGTGGATGGAGTGGCTGGGCCCACCTAGGGTGTTTTGTCTTATTCATAAGTGGAGATTTTTTTATGTAATATTTGTATTTATTCCATTTTCCTAGTGAGCACACCAGGGGAATTTTTTTTTGTAACCAAAGAGTTAGGGAAGCCCAAAGGGCATGGATAACCAAAAGGAATTATGTAAATGTATAAGTAAAGGTATAATAGAATAGAGAGCGGACTTTTTCTAGCTCTCATATGCTGAAACGTTTTGTAAGGAGAACTATTTCTTTTTATAATAAAGAGAACTGAATTTTTCGTTGGAGGAAGGACTGTATGAGATTCAAGATGGTTGTGTGGATCGCTGAATGAGGAATTATTTCTATTTTGGCATGCTGTAGAATTTGTGAGATCGTTATAAACTCGCTGAACTATTTTTGTGTTTATAAATGATTCCATTTTTCTGTTATGAATCTTATGCAATAAAATGAGTAATAAATGTTTCAACTTCACAGCGCTATCTTTGTGTTATTTTTCTGCTGTATTTATGAATGGAGAATCTAATGGCTATCTTTAGGATTTTGTGTGCAAACAATACAATATATTTACTCATTTCAATATAAGTTTTCTCCATGGGGATATATTAGAATAGATTATATTAGACTAGTTGTTCTTTGATTTGGGTGATTAAGGGGCAATTGATTCATGTAAAGCGAGAGGTAAGACCCTGCACGGCTCACTACGTGGCTAACTACTTGTGACGTTCTTGTTTTGGCAATCACCTGCATTTATTTTAGGCGCTTGCATATCATTCATAAAACATAAAATTACATAAACTATGGACCGAGCCGCAACCGGTAAAATAGACTTAAACATTCCTTTAATTCTACGGTAGTCGGGCCGCTAACCGGACGAATTCCCTAATCCAAACGATAAATGATCTAATTGGGAATGGTTATTTGGGAGAATCCCTACTATTGATACCTGGTATTTTCCAGGCATGAACGGTACCTTATTCCGGAAGGTTGGATTCAATCCCCATTGAGATTCTCAACCATGCTTATACCTACAATTCATCCTCAACAACAACGAACAAGACAAGCATGATATATGTTAAAGTGTTAGGCCTACTCTAGCATATATAAAACCAACATGTATAATTCAAAGTAACTACATCATCCATGGATAAATATCATACATAGTTACACACATACAATGGAAGAGAAATGGATATTTCTATTAATTATGAATAGAGATACAAGTGACAACCTCTGTTCGCACCTCGTCAAAATGGAGAAATCGAGTCCTCCATGACTTTAATCCTCCATCTCAATGGCAAGCTCACAATGCAAAGGAAATCTTGGGAAGAGAAACAATGGATGTTGACAAGGACAAAGGGGGTGCAAAATCAAGCATATGTGAATGATGCACTATTGAACTATAGTTTCCTTGCTCTATTCAATTCTCCTCCTCTAATGTATCCAAGGGGCCCAGTATATAGCCCTTCAATAGGAAGTGAAGGGTCGATTCATAGCGTTTCCAGGCATATGGAGGGCCAAAGGTCAAGTTATTCATGACTCTATGAGGAAAACTCCAAAATATTTAGTTTTGGGCACATTTCCCGATGTACGCGGGTCATAATGGGACAAGTTGCATGTACATGTGGGTTGTAAGCTTGTGACCCGCATATAGCAATAATTAGGGATTTTTTGAAGTGTTTCTTGGAACATTAAAGTATATTTTGAGCAAAGGGGGTCCAAAGAGTCCACATAGGGACATGGAAGGCTATAAAAGTATGATCTACCAGGTGTGGTAAAATAATATATAACAGACCAAGTGAACTACCCTTCTTGGGTTTGACATCTAATAGATCCCAATGAAGGATGGGATCTTCTAGTTGATTTTTGTAACAATCCCTCCCGAAGAAGCCACGTTTCTTTTCTCTTGGGCTAAGAACTAGATTTAGATCTCCAACGAGGATGATGTTAGGAGGGGCGTAAATTTCTAAAAAACCTTCAAGTGTGTTCCAATAGTCTTTTTTTTCCATGTAATGAACATGAACATAAAGATTAACGAGGGAGATTTTGATCTTTGAATGAATGTGTTGAAGTTCTATAATGATCCATTGTAGATTAGAAAAGGAGTTGAGAAGGTTAAAGTCCTTTTTGTCCAAGAGAGTGGCTAGATCTCCTGAATCTCCCCTAGCACTGATGTTAAGACTTATTGCTTTTTCCATACCAAGCTACTAAGAGAAATAAGAGATTATTCCTCTAATTTGGTCTCTTGGATTAGAAGAATATCCGTGGGTTCCATTCTTAACAAGTATTTTACACCAGTTACCTTGTTCGGACTCCCCAGTGCTTTGCAGTTCCAAGAGACAAATTTCATTCTTTACTTTGAGTGAAGAAGGAGGTGACCCCTTTGAAGCTGCGGGTCCTGGAATTCTTGGGAAAGGCTCTATCCGAATTTTTTTGATTGCCTTGCATTTTATGCCTTTCTGCTTCCTCTTCTCGTAGTTCCTTGTTGGATTTTATCACTTGTCACTTGGTATATTTCTCGAAGGGATCCTCTTCTGAAGTGGATAAAACTTCGTGCGGCTGTCTCTTGGCCATTTCTGCATAAGAAGGGGAAGAATTTTGACTTCTGGTGGGAGAGGGTGAGGGAGAGAGAGGCGTGGGGTCGGGGTTAACAGGAGGAGCTTCTAATTCTTTTTCCAGGGTATCCTTGGAGAATTCACCCTCTTCCAGTACTTCCTGAGCTTTAACCTCTCCTTGCGGATCTTGAACATTATCAAATATAGTAAAGGGATTCGATGGTCCTTTTGGTTCTTTTTCTTGTGTCTTTTTGGGGCTCGGGTGAGCCTGTTTCTCTGTGGTCGGGTTGGGCTTGGGAGGTCCTGTCATTTCTTATTGTCCACCTTTCCCTTTAGATCTAGGATTGTTCTTACCCTCTGTAGCCTTTTGGATTTTCTTCCATTGATATAATTTGATAAACTTCGTCGTTTCTTCCTCTTTCTTTTTGCAATACCTAATGAAGTGCCCATATTCATGGTAATGTTTGCATTTGAAGGGGAGATGTTCATAGTCAGTTTCCTGAATGTGAGACCAATCTACCACTGTGAGCTTGATATCTTCAGGAAGACCTACTTCTAGATCTACTTCAACGTAGATCCAAGCACATGAGTATTGATCTCACATCTCTGCTACATCTATGAATTTGCAAAGTGTATTTCCTATGGCCTGCAAAGACATTGGGTTCCATCAATGGAGAGGGAGGTGCGACAATCTTACCCAGACCGAAACTGTCATGGGAACATCTTGGGCTGGATCAAATTCAGGGGACCATTTGTTGAGATACAGGCCTTGGGTCCCATGAAATAAGGCCCATTTATGAATATGATATCCTTGTCCTCTTTACTTTCAAAGACAAAAATGAATAATCCTTTGCCAACAAGGAAGTTGCTTACCTCCTCCTTTATCAAGGGTTTCCAGTTCCTTTTAACCTGGGCCTCAACCGCCTTGGGGATGACCACAAGCCTATGAACTGATCGATCAGTCCTTTTTTCGCTAGGCTTAGGGTCGTTCTGCAAGATCTAGCCGGTGGGAGAGCCACCATCGGGATTTCTGTGAGTTTTTTTAACAAACTTCTGTTGCTTTGTGGACGCGATATTCTTCCCTTGCATTGCAATAAGCCTCCTCAAGTATGCAATCTCTGAGGGAATGGAAGGAGACATGGGTGGAGGCGGATCCGATCCCCCCCCCCCCCCCCCCCCCCCCCCCCCCCCCCCCCCCNTGCCATCTTTGTTTGGGCTCAACTGACAATGCTCAGATTCCCTTTGGCAATCCGATCGTGGGCTCAGATTATGTGGGCTTAGTGATTGGTTTTCTAACATTTAATTACATATTCATAATTACTTTATTTCAAGAATCAATTAAATCATAATTACAAATACTAATGAAACAACTTATCTTCTTCTATAAATAATAGTCCATAATCCAAAACTCAAAGTATTTTTTGAAAGGAACAGATATTCAAATCTTATATATATATATATATATATTCAAAATTAAAATGGAAATGATTTTTTACATTATCGTTATTTCATATTATTGAATTATTTATATTTATATTTTAAAATAAAATGAAATATTGTTTATTGACTTGTAATGCAGTAAACAATATAATAATAATTTACTATTTCATAATTCAAATTTTGGTTTATAATTTATTATTGTAATGTAGTAAATTTAATATTATCATTTATCATTTCACAATTCAATTTTTAACATGTTATTTATATTAATATATATATTTTAATTTTAAAAATATTAAACTATAATTATGTTTATTATTTTTTTTAGAATTTTAAAACTTAATTTAAAAAACTAGTTTATATTGTTTATATTGAAAACTAGTGTAAAGAGAGTTACCTTGATCAATGTTTTTTCCCTCCAAGAAGATTCAAACAATTGGACCAGTGAAGCCCTCGGATCTGGTTCAATCATCTTAAATTGATTGGATCCGATGATCTGGAGACCAAGCCCCTCGTGGCTGCGTTGCTATTTTTGTTTTTTTGTAGGTTGTTTTGATATGGGAATTGCTGCAGAGTTCCTGGTTGCTTCGTTTGGTGGTGTGTTACTCGCACGAACGATTTGACCTGCCGATTTGTTCTCTGTTATGGCCCCAGGGGGGGTTCTGAGACTCCCCATTCCTTTTCCCCAAGCTCTCCTCTTTCAAGAATCTGGTAGCAGCTTGCAGTAAGCGTCCTGTCTCATCTTCATAGCATAAATTTGTCAAGAAACTGGATGCCATTCCAACTGTTGCTCTTCCAGTGGAAGAACCATGTCGTGTTGCCTTGAACCTTGTTGAACGAGGCCTTATAGGTCAGTTCACTATCTTATGGCCATCTCCAAGAGCCATTGAATCGTGGGTGCAGAGGAATTGGCGACTGCTGGTCTCAGAAGGAATTAAAATTCATTTCGTCGGGAAGGGTTATTTCATCTTCATCTTTGAAAGCATTGAAGACATGAATCTCATCTTCAGGAATGAGCCATACTTCATGGGCCCTCAGGGTCTGTATCTAAATAAATGGACACCTGATTTTGACCCTGCTCAAGATGTCCCTTTGGTCATCCCAGTCTGGGTTCACCTACCTCATCTTCTCTTGCATTGCTGGAGCCCCAAGTCACTAGAATCAATTGGGAATACTCTTCGAAAATACATTGACAAAGCAGACAGGAAGGATCAGTTCTCTTGAGCAAGAATTTGTGTGGAGGTTGATATGGAAATAGGACTTCATGAAGCCATCAATTTAACAGTAGAATATTGGTCTCATGCCATTTAAGTGTAGGCACTGCCATCGATATGGTCACTTTGTGAGGCATTGCAAAAAGAAGGCTAAGGATGAATCAAAGAAGCGAAAAGGAGATCACTGGAAAAAGGTTTAGAAACGGGTTTCAATAAAGCAAACCAACAAATCCAAAGCTAAAGGGGATTCATTAGGATCTAGTGTGCACATTCCAGATCAACCCCAGGTGGAAGGGATTGCAGCCTCTTCTCAGGAAGAAGCATCATCGAACCCTTTTGAAACCCTTAGCACTTTAGATTACCCTCATGTCTCTGCCAATTATACTGATCAACAACCTCTCTTTATAGACATTGAGTAAGTTAATGCAGGAATTCTTCCAGCTCAACTGGAATCCCCAGCTAGAGGTTATTCTCCCTCTTATGCTGATATGATAAGGAAGAAACCTCCAGAATTGTTCAGCTCATCGGAAGATGAGACATTCGAAAGACTCTTGAAAAAGGCAGGGAGGAAATCTCTCAAGGAAGCAAGAGAGGAAGAGGCGGAGAGGCAAAAAATGCAGGCTATTCAAATCACTTTAGAAATGTCAATTAGACGGAATACTAGAGAAAGGCCACCCAAGGGAGGTCTTTCGACTTCCATCCCCAATAGATGATGTAGATACTTTCTTGGAATTGCAGAGGTTTGGGGAACTCTATGAAACCTGGAGCTGTTAAGGATATTTTGAAAATAGAAACTCCAGATATCCTCATGCTTCAAGAAACAAAAATTGAAGGGAGAACTCTTCTTGATCTAAGTCGTACTAAATGGAGATTAAATTCAGGAAATGTTGTCAATGCAAGGGGCTCCTCTGGAGGGCTTTCCACAGTCTGGTTGGAGGATATGTTTGAGCTGGTAAGTTCTTTTGAAACACAGCATTGGATTCTTACTGATTTTTGTAATAAATTAAATAAGTCTTCTATTGCCTTGTTTAATCTTTACAGTCCTGTCCATCCGAGTGAGAAGAAGGAGTGCTGGCATACGCTCTATGATTTTATGGAATCCACCACTCCTTCGAATATCGTTATTGTCAGAGATCTAAATCTTGTTTTTGACTCAAAGTTAAAAATAAGAGGCAACACCAGTCGTGATCAATTGCTGGCTTACGTTGAGGTTTTGATACAACAGTGGGATCTCATCGATTTTAAACCCAAGAAGGGATTATACACATGGACCAATAATAGAACCAGAGTTGCTCACATCTCAACCCGTCTATATTTGGTTTTTAGTACAAAGTTCTTTTTTATTGGATAAGAAATTAGTTTCTTCTAAAATCCTTCCTAAGCTTACCCTGGATCACAAACCCATCATCTTGTAGCTGTATGAGGAAGAAAACTTGGGCCTGATTCACTTCAACCCTCAATGGATTGAGTAGGATGGTTTTTTTGGAGTTGTAACTAAGGCTTAGGCCACATCAGTCATTGGGTCGCCTAGCTATGTTTAGGAGTAGAAATTAAAAGCAACCAAATTAGCCTTGAAGGAGTGGGTTAAATCTCCATCCAACACTCCCACTGCCCTGAGAAAAGTGGTTGTCCAACAGTTAGTAGATTTACAGCTAGAATTGGAGAGTAGAAAAATAAATCTACAAGCTTTGGGGAAGGACCAAGCAGCCCAATTTTTCTCCTTTAAAACTTTCAGACATGAAGAAGAATATTGGAGGCTTAAGTCACGAAGTTTGTGGCTACTTTCTGGAGATCATAACACAACTTTTTTCCATCGACAATACATAGCCCGTCTCTCTCGAAATCATATTTCTAAGATCAGCTCAGTAGATGGGAATGTTTCAAAATGTTTAGTCCAAGTTAAAGAAGCAACCGATTTTTACTTTCAGCACCTTTTCACAGAGGATGCGACTAGCAATGAGGAGCTCACTTTTGATTTTCTTTCTCATATGCCTTCTCTTGTTAGTGAGGAGAATAATCTAAATCTAATGAATCCCTTTTCTGAGGAGGAAATCAACAATGTTGCGTGGGCTATGGAATCTGACAAAGCTTTAGGCCTGGATAGATTTTCTTTTCACTTCTACAAAGTATGTTGGAACATCAATAAGACTGGTTTATTAAGAATGGTCATTCCAGCAAAATACCAAGGTGGGAGGAAGCACCAATTCCACCTTTCTTGCCTTAATCCCCAAAGAAGTTAATCCGATTACCTTTGATAGATTAAGGCCTATTTATTTATTTAATGGATCCTACAAAATCCTCTCGACATTCCTTGCAAACAAAATAAAACCTCTATTAGATAAGCTTATTTTGCCAAGGCAGTTTCATTAAAGGGAGACATATTTTGGACAATGTGATACTTGTACAGGAAGCCATGCATTCTAGTTTCCAGAGGAAGGAGAAAGGGATGCTCATTAAACTGGACATGTCAGATTCATTTGATCGAGTAAATCTCTCTTATCTTTATAAATTTTTACTTTCATTTGGGTTCAATCTAGCATTTGTTAATTTGATCAAATCCTATACTGATAAACCATGGATAGCCCTGCTCATAAATGCGAGACCTGCCTCATATTTTCAAGCAACTAGGGGGATAAGGCAAGGCTTCCCACTATCTCATTTTTTGTATATTATGCTACCAGACTCTTTGAGTTGGAAATTGACTGCTGAAAAAATGTGGGGGTAATCTCAGGAATCCGATCGATGAAAGGAATTGATCCAATCACCATGCTTTATTTGCTGATGATTCCCTACTTCTGGGAGGAGCTTCTTTGAGAATTTCTAGGGCCTTTCATTAGATTCTTCAGATCTTTTGAAGCATCTTAGGAGCTATGATCAACAAAATAAAAAGCGATGTATACGAATGGAACACTAATGAACATACCATCCTTTGAATTTATCGATTTTTGGGCTTTTCTGGGTTTGCTACTTGGGATAAAATCAACTATCTCGAATTACCTTTAACATTGGGGTTCAACAGATCTTCGCTATGGAGTGAAATTATAAATAAGATCAAATCTAAGATAGTAGTATGGGGAGGGCATTGGTTGAACAATGTTGGAAAGTTAATTGTCATCAAATCAGTACTTTCTTCGTTTCCTATCTACCAGACTTCTTTCCTCCTTGCCGCAAAGGAAATTGTAACACCCCGGTTTTGACCCCGTTTGCATTAAATGTATATGATGTATATATTGTAATTAATCGTGATGTGGATCTAAAGGCAAAATCCCCACCATCGATTAAGCGTTTAATGTTTCAGTGATTAAAATCGTTGCCGATGTTATTTTGTGCTAGCCCGCACATTATAATTTTGACATCATGTAAATATGCATTTTAATTAAAATAAACCCCAACCAGCTATGTCAATGCAACATGAAAAGGGCATGATTTTCCTAAGGATAAGGAGGGGGGAATATTTAACCTTTGGATCCAATGGAGAAAAGCCAAATGTCAAAAGGTGAGCCCATCTAGCTGTCAAACATCTTTTGTCTTACTCACCTTTCCTTGTCTCATTAAACTACCAAATTAAATCCTCTGATGTTAGTTGGGAAGTTATTGCATGGGCAATGGTGTGTGGTAGGACTATTAATCCTTGCCCACATGCAAACTCCACCAGGGAGCTCATTCATCCTCACGTGGGCAGGAGGAGAAGGGACCACGACCCCATTATTCTATTTCTCTCTCACGCAGAGAGCTGGGGAGCTATTTTTGGACCTTCACGATTTTCTTGTTTTGGAGTTTTCCCTCATGCAGGCATACAACGACTGGTTCTTATTCTTTCCTAATTTTTGGCTATGGATAGTTTCTCTTCACATTGTGGGTCTAGGCATGTGAATCCACCTTCACGCAGGTTGCATTCCTTTCCTCACACAGCTGAGAAATCGTTGTTGGTTTCACCATGAATTTTGGGTTGTCATGGGTGGTTGTTGAGTTGTTTTGGCCACAATAGGGCCAAGAACGACTCTGGAGTCAAATTGCTCAGTCTGAACTGTGTTTTACCCAAATTGCCATTCCAATTTTATTTTGTGGTGTTTTATTTTAAACCCCAGAGCTGTGAATTGTTGTTTTGCTGTGTGTGCACAGTGGATTGGTCTTTGGACTGTGTAGGAGTGGAAAGAAGTCTATTTGAAAAACCTAGTGTTTTACAGGAGCCTCATAGACAGAGCTAGAGGGTTGTCTCTCTTCTCTACACCCCCTGTATAACACTGGAAGAGAAGTCAAGGCCTGAGGGACTGTGCAGCAGAGAAGGGAATGATTCCTGGTGTTGGGTGTGTGTGGATGTCTTAGGATTCAAGCTAGTTTTGGTGTAGGCATCCTTAGCTCTTCAATGATCCCACTAGCTTAACAGACAGTCCTTCCATCTCCTGATAACCTGATAAACCCAACCTATTGGCTTGGTTATGTGTTGTTGTGTACTCTTGGTCTGATAAATCCAACTGTGTTGGCTTGACTAAGTCTTGACATATCTTTGGCTATGTGTGAGCCTGCTTAGTTTCCTTATTCCTTGTGGGAATCATGCCCAGCTCGGGGGTGGCAGTGTTGCTGAGAGATTAAAGAACACACTGGCTTATTGTTGGGTGGAACGTTGCAGCAAAATAGCTGGTTGCAATGCATTCTTCTTCATAAGATAAGTATGCGTTCTTCTTCATAAGATAAGTATTCTCGTCTATTTCATCTCTGCAATTGTATTTGATGTTTAAGGAAAATTATGAACATGCTAAATGCTTGAATGGAATGTAGTTTGCTTCCACTGTATGATAAATAATTATGCACCTATGCATGTTTTAGTTCAAAACATTTCAATTTTATCATGTGTATGTTCATGGGGCTAGTTTCCTGGGTAGATAGTAGCATCAGTAGCGTCCTCTTCGCCGATCGAAGGGTCGGGGACGTTACAGAAATCATGGAGCAGGTTTTGAAACTATTCAGAGACTTTTTGTGGCAGGGTGGAAAAGGAAACCAGAAGAAATTTCATTTGGTAAAATGGGATATCGTGAAAAGACCAATGTTGGAAGGTGGACTTAACATTTGAGATCCAAGTATGGCCAATTTGCTTTAGGTGGTAATATTTTCTAGAATATCTATTCCAACAACTCTCATCCTGTAAGTCAGCTTCTTCAGCAAAAATATCTTAACGGTGCTTCACTGAGAAACCTTCAGCTTGACAACATTCCTAAAGGTACTCGGCTATGTAATATATGTAGGCAAGGTTTTGAATTCTTCCAAAGACAACTAATTCATGTTCCTGGGAATGGAAAAAATACTCTGTTTTGGTCAGATAAAATAATGGGCAATCAACCCCTTGAAAACATAGTTGAATTATTACCTATTCGTGAGTGGTCCACGCAATGTGGAATGCTAAAGCTTTCTGATATCTCCTCTTGGGATATTAATGTCGATCGGATGGAGTGGGTTTTCCTATCACTCCCAGTTCATCTTATTCACCAAAAACACTTGCTTCTGGAGATGCTGAAGGGGATGGATCCTGTTAATATTCACACTGTTGATCATTGGAGCTGGGGGAGGACTAGTTTCTACACCTTGGAGTTTGGATTTACAGCATTATAGTCGGCTCACCCCCATATTCTGAAACAATCAATTTGGAAGCATGTTTGGTTTTCTCACGGGTTACCCAAGATAAATTTCTTCACGCATGCTCTTGCAGAAAAGAGTTTTGACAGGTGAAAATTTAGTAAAACGTGGAATTTTAGGTCCCCACAGGTGTATCATGTGTCGTGAAGCTTGTGAAAATTCAGATCATTTGTTTGTGGACTATGTTTTTTCCCAATTGGTTTGGGTGTTAGTGCTTTAGGGACTTAATACAATTGTTCTTACTAAGATTTCTGTCATTACTCTTTTCTCCACTTGGAAAATAAGATATCCAAGGATGTTGAACAATCACATTCTGTGGAATCAGGTATGGCTCTCCATTCCCAAATTTATTTACTGGAAGCTGTGGCTGGCAAGAAATGATTTGATATTCAACAATTTCGAGCATTTTCCTTTGTCTGTTGTAGCCAAATCCAAGGCTCTTTTAATTGAAGCATTGGGAAATTACTCCTTTGAGTCGGACAACTCACTTGCATTAGAAGAAAGAAGTTGGTTGGGATCACTGTTGATATGAGACAGGAAGAAGAATTTAGCATGTCCAATTTATAACCCTGCTTGGAAAATACAAATGACCGAAGTAGAATTCCAAGTATGGTGGAGAAAACAAGGAAAAGTAACGGTTTTCTTTTATCGCGCCTCAAAAGGAAATCTAGGAATCTCAGGTGCAGGCGAGCTGATTTATTCTCATGATGGATTAACTAAAGACAATTTCAACTAGGGATTAGGACCAAATACAAATAATTAAGAAGAAATTTATGGGTTGTACAAAGGATGCCAAATTGCACAGGATCATGGAACCACGACCCTCCAAGTCTTCGGTGATTCAGAAATTTTAATAAACATCCTAAATTCTAAGGATTGCTTTAACAATTCGACACTCAATAATTCTCTCCACCGACTGAGGGGGTTATTGCATACCTTCTCTTCTACTGCCTTTTTTCATATTCTTTGTATTTTGAATAAGGAAGCAGATATAAAAGTTAATGAGGGATGCAGATTGACACAAGGAGTATATAGAAAGAACATTGAAGCTTCCTTGATTATCTATATTCCGTAAGTGGTTTGCTTCTAATTTCTGGAATGCCAAGTGAGATTATAACACAGATAAGTGAGCTTAGACTCCATGTAACTATGGTTTCTTAGGCTAAGGCCTAACTGATGTCTTTCCCAAAAAAAAAAATTAACCATTTCAGTTAAAAAAAAATTAGTGTAAAGAATGTATAAGAGAAGATTAAGGATGTTAATGGTACTATTTCAATATAAACATATGGATTTAAGTTGTATAAATATTTAGAATGGATAGGGAATATATATATATATATATTTTCAAAAGAAAAAAAATCGCTTTATTCACACTGAATTAACATGGGCTGCCCTCTAGGAGCATACATAAAGTGCCTCAAAATTGCCCCATATTTTTTCACAAACATTTTGTGGGATTCTCTTATTCTCATCGAGATACTCTTGTTCATATTAATTTTTAATTTACAAGCTTACATACTTGTTAACTTCTTGGTTATTTACAAACTGAGTCACCTCCATTAAACCTGGAGGGAGGGCAAGAGCCAATTTTGAGAGTTTATCAGCCTCAGTGTTCACCTCTCTGTAAATATGATGGAAAGAGATTGACTCGAAAGCCACTATTTAATCTCTTAGTTCTCTTGGCAAATGCTGAAGGTGAGGAGAATTTATCTGAATGTTGTGATTTTCCCTATCTGTTGTCATCTTAGAGTCCCCAAATATCTGTAAATTTTGAACTCATTTTTCCTGAGCCAATTTGAGAACTACCCAAAGAGCTACATGTTTTGCTTTGTTGTTTGTTCCTTACCCCAGTGCAAATTTTATCTCAAATATTTTGTCCTTGTTGAGGTATAAGATGGCTCCATCTCCTCCCAATGGTGGACCCCTTGACAGGCTCCATAATAGAAGCCCCATGGTTTGCTTTTATCTATTTCTGGAGCTTTAATGTTTCTTGTTGGTTTTGGGTTGGGAAGTGCTTGATGTTCATTCAAATTCTGCAATAAAACAATTACCATTATCTCTGAAGGTGTCGAAGTGTTTTTTAAGAAAACTTTGTTTCTCGTTTCCCATATAGTGAAAACAAAATGTGCTAGTAGGGCTTCATGGGTACGTACCCTTTCATTCCCCCACCAACACTTTATTATGTTCTTAAGAGAATTGTCCTCATCTAAATTGGAAGAAAAATCCAACATGTGGCTGACTTCTTTCCAGGCTGTGCCTACATAATTACAATATAAAAAAAGTGTGAGCACATTTCTCCTTCAGCTCTGCATAAAAGGCAAATTCCAAGCCCCATGAATCCACATTTTAGTAGTGCTTCCCACATTAAAAGTTTATTTTTCATGGCCAACCATAATGTTACGATGGATTTGAGGGAAGCCTGTAGTTTCCATATTCGAGACCACCACCAGCATTATGTTTTTTTATTCTCCAGTTGAACTGTTGCTTCGTATCCCAACTTAGCTGAGAACTTTCCATCCTTATTGTTCCATGTCCATATTAATTTATCCCTATCCTCTATTAAAATAATGTAGTTGTTTCCAAGTTGGTTTATATAACCGCTCCATTCTACTGCTTCATTCTCCTCTAGCCCCAACTCTTGTGTCGTTCTCCATATTGTTCCTCTGTAATCCTCTGTCCGAGAGCTTGCATCTGCTAACAATCTGACTCCTTTGTCTGCTAGCTACGTAATTAAGTGATTTGTTAGTCTGAAGTTATCACCTGACCCTACCCACGGATCTCGTCCAATATGGATGCTCCTCCCATTACCAATTTGCCATGCTACCTAGTTCCCTATTAGGGGGAATGCCAATACAAACACTTTCCAACATACCGATCCTCCTTTGTGAGTTTTGGTCGGTTGTCTGAACCATTTTTCAATTGAGGAATCAGGGCAGTATTTAAGTCTCAGTGTTCTTCCCCACAAGGACTCAAGATTCTCAATAAAGCGCCACAAAGATTTGGCTACTAGAGCTTTGCTAAAGAGCTCTGGATTTTTGATCCCCCAGCCTCCTTTGCACTTGGGTAGGACTTTGGTGGTCCATTTCACTAATGGAATCCCCTCTGCTTTCTTACTTGCAGTCCATAAGAACATGTTATCACTCCAGGAAACTCCTCTAGGTTGTAGCTCGAGGATGCCTGGTAACTTACAATGTTTTTAGGATTTGTTGATATGGATCAAGTCAGGTGACCTATATAACCTTCCACTCTCAAGACATGCATGAAGCTCACTCAATTACAATTCTTTTAGTTACAACTTGTTTAGTAGTTTGACAATAAGGTGCAGGGATGGAAAACTCATCAAGTTGGCAGACTTACATACAAAACAGATGCATATAAATGGCTAAATCCTGATAAGGATGGTACTTACAAATCAAATCACATCAACACACCAATAGGATGACAGCTATTATTTATTAATCAACTTGAAAATGACCTAAATACACATTCAGGCATAAGTATAGTAAAGACAAAGATGATGGCTAAACAAATCATAAAAAAAGAGCTTATATTCCAGAATGAACAAGATGAGAAGTTGTCAATAGTATAGGCTTATAAATCCCTGAAGTCAAACCTTTTTTATAAAAATAGTCTTAGGCTTTATAGCCTTTTACAAAATATACAGATCCTAAAAACTTGGATCTGTTTTTCCAAAATTAAACAAAGTAAGAGTTTTTTGCAAATTAGGGTTTGAAACCATACCTAACTACTTGTCTAACTCCAATGAAGATTTAGTTCACTGACTAAATATTAAATAAATGAAGCAATGCTGGTGATCACTGCTGCTGGTCCTCTGCCAGTTTGACCACTGATTTCTCTTTAATAGCTAGGGTTGGTGTCCTTTGGCGTGGTTATGTCATAGTGGATCTCACACAGACCTTTTCTGATGCGTCCCTCAGCGCCCTTTGTCTTCAGATCACGTCCATGAACCATCTACAGTCACCCAAAACCAGTTTTGTCTGCCAAAAACTTGCTTTTAATCCTCTGTCCACTTTCGATGGTTAAGCAGCCAGTCTACCGGACCCATTAGCTACCGAAAGTGGCGCTTTCGGTGGCTAATAGACTGTTCCATCGTCCGCCTAAGCCACCGAAAGCCCTGTTTTACCAAAATTATTAGGTTTTCATCAAAAATGTCTTTTCAGTCCTGTTGGATCAGCTTTCCTCTTCTGCAGGCTTCATGCTAGGGGTGTTAACAACGCCTTGGCTAGCTTCAGGAGGCTGGAGACTAATGGCTGCTTCAGCTAGGGTTGATAAGGCGAGGTGGATGTCAGGGTTTGCTTTGGCTTCCTTCAGTTGCAGCCTTTGGAGCCTCACCATCCTGTATAACCTGGTATTGTCCCTTAGGTATCTCTTGTTCAACCTTTTCAAGAAGATGCATCTTTCTCTCTGCTCCACGTAGGACTTGTGCAGTAGCTTGTTTCTCCTAGTCAATGTTTCATTATTTCTCTTTAGTTCTCTTTCCAAGAACTCCATTTCATAAACCTGCCTCAGTAACAGATTGATCTTTTGACTTCTAGGCCTGCTGGAGGAAGCCCTTTTTGCTGGTTCTTCTTGCTCCTGTGGTGTGGGGGATGGAAATGCTTCAGATACTGGTACAATTTGCAAAGCTAGGGCTACATCCTCTTCTTTTTCTTCCTCAGAATCTAAACAGGGTAGGTTTAAGACATTCATCGTGGTGGTGAATTTCTGCTTTCGACATATAATGACCTCGTCAGAAAACCTTTTTTAACTGTTGAAAACCTGTTCTTTCAGTGGTTAATAAAATTCCCTAGCTTTCGCCTAAACTACTGGAAGGGTTTTTCACCTGATGTTTATCTTCCAGCTTTTGGTGGTTAGCATATGTGTTGCACCCTTCTCTAATCTACCGAAAGCGACCTTTTAGGTGGTTAATGAGATGTTCCAAGCCTCACCTAAGCCACCGAATGTACTTTTCCCAATGTTGCTCGCCACTCGCTTTCGGCGGTTAAAACCTTTCTTGTTTCTCTCTCTAATCTGTCGAAAGCGCCCCTTTTCGGTGGCTAATGAGTTTTCTTCAGTCTCTCCTAAGCCATTGAAAGTGTTACTTTGACTCTGCTTGCTCAGACCGCTTTCGGTGGTTCGCCTTTGCCCCGCGTTCAACTGTTTAGCCGCCGAAACATAGCTTTTCGGTGGCTAATGAGCTGTAATAGTATTTTCCTAAGCCATTGAAAGCTATAACTTGTAAAATTTTCATCCAAATAAAAAATAGAGGCTTTCAAATTGTCAGTGATACTCATATCTTTCATTACACAAGAAGATTCTTCCTACTTTCAAAATAAATTTATTTGGGAGATAACAGAACGACAAACATTTTTTCCTTATTCTCGACAGAATTCCTTTTGGTATGTGAGAAATTGAGGCCCAATAAACAGGGATGCTCTGCAATACTACTTTCAACAGTACCAAACACCCTCCTCTTGAAAGAAATCTATTGGTCCACATAGAGACCCTGTTATCATTTTTTTTATACACCCATTCCCAATCCTTGCATGAATATGCATTTGGTTTCAATTGAAACCCTAGGTATTTGAAACCTTCTGACAGAGGAGCTGCTGACACTCAGATTATCTCCTTGGCTTGAGCTAGTATTTCCTCTTGGACATTGTTGTGTGAAAGTTTCGACTTCTCCAAATTGATCTCCATCCTTGTTGTGTTCTGATAGTTATTAAGAACTCTAACCAGATTTTCCAGATTTCCCAAGGTTCCTTCTCCAAATATTAACACATCATCTACAAAAAAAACATGAGTAAGTTCAATCTAATTGTCAATTCTTACTCCCTTTATCCTCCTTTCTTCCTTAGCATTGTGTAAGGACCTGCTTAGAGCTTCTGCTAGTAATAAAAAGAGAAAGGTTGAAAGAGGATAGCCTTGCCTTAGTCCTCTTGTTGGGCGAAAGAAATTGGAGGGGAGACCATTGATCAGGACCATAAATGAGGTCGACTTGATACACCCCATAATCCATTCCACCATCTCTAATGGCATGCCTATCTTGATTAAGAGAAATTGGAAGAAGGTCCAACACACTCTATCATAGGCCTTGGATAGGTCCAACTTTAAAGCAAAGGTTGATTGCTTGTATTTCTTGATGGAGTGCATAGCCTCTTGGGATAAGGATACCACATCATGGATTTTCCTATTGAATAAAAATCCAAATTGTTCTTCCATTATGAACTGACTCAGGATAGGTTTTAGTCTTTGTGCTACTGTTTTTATTATAACTTTATAAATCATGTTGCAAGAGGAGATTGGTCTGAAATCCTCAAAGGTTTCCCATTTATGTTTTTTGGGTATGAGAGTGATGAAGGTGGCATTCATTGCCCCTAAGACCTTTCTAGTCCTCTGCGACTCTCTTACCACCTTCAGGATATTAGTCTTGAGCAATTAATAAAAACCAATAAAGAAGTCTAAGGTGAACCCATCAGGGCCAAGGCTTTTGCCTTTTTGGAATGAGTGCAGTATTTTGCTAACCTCTTCCTCTTACACTTCTTCCATTAGACCTTGTTTCATCTCTTCTAAAATTAAATTGGGGAAGAGATTCAGAACTTCTAAAATTTCCTGAATGCGGCACCCTAGAGGAGCTGTAAATCTTTTCTGGAAATGATTTTTTGTTGTTGTTCCCTTGTTTTTAAATGTTTGTGCTAATCCATCTTCTTCATCCTTGATTCCTAATATGGTGTTGATAATTTTTCTGTGAGAGGCATGTCTATGGAAGAATTTTGTATTCTTGTCACCATCCACTAACCAAAGTGCTCTACTCTTTAGTCTGCACAGTTTCTCTTCATCAGCTAGTATTCGGCTTCTCTTATGTTCCTAAGCTTTTAAGGACTGAAGTTCTTCTGTGGAGAATATCCCTGTTGTGTTGGAGTTGTAGAGATTTTGGATTTTCTGCTCTAATTCTTTGAGCTCAAATTGTTGTGACTCTCTATGTTTCTTCCCCCACTCCTTTGAAAATTTCTTGATGGTTAATAGATTAGCCATCATCTGATACATGAAACTATACGAGGACTTCACCTACAACGGTTTCCAGCTTCTCTTGACCATCTCCCTATAATCTTAATTCTCTAGCCAATCCGGGTTGAACTTGAAAGAGGTTGGTGGTTTATCCTCAGGAATAGTGATAGATAGGGAGATAGGCCTATGATCAAATAAGCCCCATGTTTCTTCTACAAATTTTAACACCAGATGATCCTGGAAGAGCTCTTCTGAGGTCAAGAATCTATCTAATCTCTTTGATATTGCCTGGTCTCCACTTCTGTTATTCTTCCAAGTATGTTCCAAACGAATTGGTTGGAGGTCTATAAGCTTCTTTTGTTCATAATAAGAGTTGAAAAAGTTAGCTAACGCATCCAACCTTGCATTTTGTCCCCAAACTTCAGATGTAGACAAGGTTAAATTTTGGGTCCCCTGCCATTATCAAGTTTTCCTGATCTAGAGCTCCCGCATTAGATAAGGTTTCCCAATAAATCCTTCTATCATAAAAAGGGCCATATACATTGAGGATAAAGAAATGAATCCCGGTTTTAGGGTCTTCTAGCTTTGTTCCAAGAGCATCCTTATACTCAAATTTAGCATAAAAGGTTATTTATGGGCTCCGTGCTGTTAGAAGACCTCCAGAGTGACCTTCTACATCTATGGTCTCCATCCGTGAATCCTTTAGTATGGCCCCCATTACCTCTTTTTCTCTCTCACTGTCCATCATAGTTTCTTGAATTTCTATAATTTTAGATTGTTTTAGCTCTATAATCCTATGGAGGGCTGTTACTTTGGAGGCCCCTCCTATCCCCCTCACGTTGTTGGACATGACAAGCATCAAGAAACCCTGTTCGAGGTTTTTTCACTCTAAGAGTCTGTCCTATAGTGGCTTGTTTTCCCTCCATAATCTCTTTAGCCGCTTCTATCTATGCTTTATTCAAATAGGATTTACGTCCCACTGTTGTTTTAGGGATGTGACTGTGGGATAACCCACCCGTTGAACACATATTATACTCTAGTCTCTTCCTTTGCCTCAAATCATAGCCCTTACTTTCTCCCGAACTATCCTGTTCCATTCTCGGCAGTAATTTCACTTCTTTCATTTTAACGTTTGTTTCATTTTCTGGCTTTTCCTTATGACTTTTTTCCATAATGGTTTTTGACAGAGAACCAACAGGTAATGGAATTAAGGGAATATTGTTACCTTGTTTTGTCGACATCCCGCTGGGGTCCTCCATTCTGCAACCTTTTTGCTTGTCTCTCGTTTCTGATTGTTGCACGCAGTGCTCTTCCTCGACTAGTACATCCAACCTATCTTCCACGTCGGTGTTCAGGGGATCGTCTTCAATTTCGTGGACTATGATTTCTGGCTCGTCACTTGTTGTAGGCACCTTCTCCACTGACTTCTTCTTTTTCACCCAATTTTTCTTGTGGGTTGGCTTTGAATTCTCGCCTACCGTCACTGGGCATGATTTTTGGAGGTGGCCAACCTTATGACAGTTGAAGCACCTGAATGGCAGCATCCAATAGTCAATTCGTTGTATCCAGATGCTCCCATGCAATTTGATTATTATTTCTTTAAACAAACCTTCTCTTACATCCAACTCTACTAATATCCATGCACATCTTCTATCAACCTTGGTCTCCCAGTCATATTCAAGATTGATGAATTTACCAATCTTGTTTCCTATTGCTTCTAGGATATGTTGCTTCCAAAAAACCATCGGTAAGCATGGGAAGATTGCCCATATTTGTTGGACATTGTGTGGTTCCTTATTGGCATTAAAATCTATGTGCCATTTCCTGAGAATTAAGCATGAATCTCCCCAATTCCAGCTCTGTCTTAGTAGTAGGGAGTTGTCTTCCTCCTTTGCCAACTTGAATAAGAACCACCCTCTTGGCAGGACGTGAAATTGGGGGGTATAACCCAAAACTAGATTCCAATTTCTCTCCATCCACGCTTTCAATGCTAAATCTCATAAGAATTTGTCGCAGAACCTACCCACCAGCACAAGTTTCAGGTAAGATGGTATGTCATCTATCAGGATATCCTTTCCCACTGTCAATTCTGGAAAACTCTTCTTGGGTTTCATGCTCTTGGTTTTTGTTTTTCGCTTGATTGATGTTCCATCATTCACAGAAATTCCTTCGCACGGAAACGTACCATCGTTTCTCGCATCCATTAGTATTGTTCTAGGTGGGGTGATGTTAGCCCCTGTCATCCTTAATTCTTCCTTTGTGCGGAAGATTGATTCTTAGACGGATTCTGAATCGTAACCATAATCAACCTTGTCGTCATACATCATGTTCCTGTTTTGAGCACCCTACTTCTTCTCCAACTTCTAGTTATTCAAAACATAAAAATGAAAAAAATGTTCTATGTTCCTCGCCACCTTCACTTCTTCACTCCTCTACTGTTCCTTCCTTCGCATCCTCGAACTATTTTGTTGTCTAAAGCCGGAGATCTCAATGCAATGTAACACTCCAAAAATCACAAAAATTTAAAATTTTTCTGTGCGGCATTTAATGCTGAGTCATAGCTTAAAAGTGTTAGTTTAACCACTATCTCTAGTTTAATTTATAGATAGATTTCAAGATATGACAATAAGAGCAACTTAGCAGTTAAAAATTCTTAACTAACTGTAACTAGAGATTCCAGACTTACTTACTACTTATAATACATCTACTACTAACAAGATTCAATCTGTGTTGATTTTCAGTATTTGAAAGTTAAAGAGTTAGAGGCTTAATGAAATCAGATTGTTTGTTTATTTTACAGCATGTGCATGATTATGATAGTCGTTTTTTGTCTTACTAAAGGGGCTTGAGGTTGGCCCGAGGCATACTTAGCTTTTTCAAGCTAATGCAGATTCAATATTGTACAAGATTATAGGTAAAATCTTTCTTCCATGTCACGATGTAAAACAATTAAGGCCAGAAGACTGAGCGAGTAAGCTAGGCAGGATCCTCCACTCTATTTAATGTTTAACTTAATGCAGTGTAAAAATTTTAGGCCTATATCCAAAATTATTCTTTCTAGGTAGCAGATTTAAGTTGTTAGTGTGATCATTGCTCTTAATCCATAATTATAAGAACGTTGGTATATACCTTATAACCATTCTTTTAATTATTTTTTATATTAGAAAAATCCTAATACTTTCCATTTGGTTTAAACTATGACCTATAAATTCTAGAACTTCTTTAAGCCCTGTAAAAGTCATTATCATCTTTATTTAGTAGTTAGATGTTAACTACAATTAAAAATAAACCTATCCTAGGCTTATAGCTCAAACTTTAGCAGTAATTCCTTCTTTAATTGCAGAAATAGAAAGGCCTTGAGGTGCTTTTGGTTAATTCAAGGCTATTGGAAAACGGTCTTGTAAAAAATTAATTTAACCCCTGGTTTTGTTTTAAAAAGGCAATAATTTAAAGTTAGGGTTATCTTCGTACTTCGAAATGTTTGTATATTTTATAGTTAAATTCCTTCTGTTTTTTAAAGCTTTTTCTTAACATAGAGAATTGGATTTTGATTCTAAGATTTCCTTAAATGCAGGATAATTGTTTGTGTTTTAAGACTAACCCTTAATTTTTAAATACAAAGTTGTCTTATTTTAAGTATTTTTTAACTAAGGTAATCTTTCTTATTCTGTAATGGATATAAAAGTTTTTTATTTAAGAGTAGTGTTATAAGAACACAGTTTGGGTTTTTAGTTGTGTACTATTTCTTATTTTTATAATAATTATTTATGATGTGGGACTTATAGAATTTGATTAATAAATGATTTTTCTTATTAAGTATAAGTTATTAATTGTACTACCCTAAGTATTATTGTATTAGGTTAAACACAGTTTTTAAGTCTGTGTAACTCAAGTTTAATATAAAGACTCTGTGTAATATTTTTAAAGAATTTGAAATAGATTAATGCGTTTTTAGAATAAGATTGATATGATGCCTTAATTAATCTATAAAAACTTCTTGAGTAGAGCAGATTCAAATCATCTTGTTTCTATGTAATCAATCTTCTAATCCAACATTCTGTACTAGAGTACTTCATCAATTGATGAGTGGAAAAATATAGTAAGGGATTTTATTCATTAATCCGTCTTATCTAATTCTAGGTTTGTTTATTCTATTAAACAAAATACAAGTAATTTCCTGAATTAAAGTGCAGACTTAAACTACTTATTTGCAGCTACAAGTATCTAAGAAGTAAAACAAATCTTGACTACTTTCATTTCAGAACTTTTACTTGCATAAAGATAAATAAAATAACACTTTGAAACCTGATAACTTGCAGAGGAGACAAACAACCCAAGGAGCCCGTTCCACCCAACCTTTCCTGAAGATAGCTCATTGCTTGTCTTAGGACCCCCAAGCCTGTCCACTGATCCACCAAGCTGAAAGCACTGTGTAAAATGATGGGCTTGAATACCCTTGCAACTCCACAGAAGTACTTAACAACAGTACTTCTACCCTCTGCAGTAAAGAACTCAGCTAACAAGATGCACTAGTTCTGAAAAAATAGTCTTAATCACTCAAAACCACTTCCTCCTTTCCCCTCATTGAATCTCTTTTGCACAATTCTCAACTTCAGAATTTTCACAAGGTAATCATTAAACAACCTCCTGTTGAATTCGATGGGTAAATATATGCATGCCTAGGTCTTTTGGTCAGTTTTTCACTTAATGAGCCACCTGCTCTTCTTCCACTTTCTTGGGGAACATGACCACAAAATTAGGGAAGTTGCCCCCTGCAACAGCTAGAAGTGGTTGAGGATGCTGCCATGTATCAGTTTTCTCTCACCCCAGTCTATTCCACCTAGTGGGCCAGTGGACACTCATTCAACAGCCTCCTTAGGCTATTTGTCTCATCTTTTATTTATTAACTTATAAAATATTCAACATAATTAATTACAATCATCCTTAACCCCACATGGTCAATAGTCACAAACTTTACAATTAAAAAAAAATGTCTTCTTTAAACATAAAATGTTATTGGAATTGGGGTACGTGACAGTCAAATCCCTTGGTTGGTTGTTGATAGCAATGATATTAGGGGGCGCTCTTGAGTCCCCACCGGGTTAGGTCCCGTAATTAGAGTGAACGAGTTTACCCGTAAAACACTTGGCTTCCCCATGTTCTGGAGTTTTCCTGTGGATGTAGCAAGCAACTGATACTTCGAATTTGTGAACCACACTAAGTATATATATATATATATCTTCCAATAGTAAAATATCCATCACCCTAAACAAAGAGTGATCATGAACTCTTCCTGGGGATCTTTCTTTACATCAAAATTGTTACAAGGGATGTCACCCTTAACATTTCAAAGACATACTTGTCCTATCTTTACAAAAATTTCACAAATTTTCTTGTATTCATCCTTATGGCAATTTTGGCTGCAGTTCTCTTCTTAAGATGTGTCAGCTTACACAAAAAAAGGTTTTCAAAAATGTACATCATCCTTATGTGAGTGTTCTTCTATTCTTCCGTTACTTCTTTTGTCTCCATATGGCTTGGAGCTAACAACAGTGCAATTTAGACAGGTTGTCTGCCTCCATGTTTAATTCTCTCTAAACATGAGTTATCCTGAGGGCTAAGAAGAGATTCAGAAGCCTTCTAATTGCTCTCAAAAGTTGTTGTAAATGAGGAGATTTTATTTGAATATTGTTGTTAACCCAGTTCACTATCATCTTTGAGTCCCCAAAGACCTGTAAACTAGTGACATTTTTGTTTATAGCTAACTCTAGAATAACATGTAGAAATGCTAGCTCTGCTTTGTTATTCATGCAATGTCTAGGAGCATATCTCACTTGAACCTTGAATTTTTCTGAGAAGTATAAAACACCTACTGAACCTCCCAAAGGGGGTTCTCCTTCGCTTACTCCATCAAAGAAAGCCCAGGGGATTGCTTTGTTTATTTGTGGAGGTACCAATTTCCTTGTCTTGTGCTATTTTTCCTTTGATTTGTGTTCTCTGGTCCACTGCACCACAAGTGCCATCGTCACTTCATGAGGAATTAGTCTATTATTAAAAATCGTTGTATTTCAAGCCCACCAGATTCCCTAAGAAAAAGAGGAAGGGAATGTACTAAAGAGACGTGCCAAGCTATCTTCCCACCATGCAGAGGACTTTTGTTGAAGAGAAGCCCCTACATGTGACCCTTGATATTTTAGCTCTTTGCTAGCTTCCTTCCAGACTGCTTCTGCATAAGAAGAGAGAGAAAACATGTGAGATCCTATTTCCTCTTCCGAGTGGCATAAAACACACCAGCTTGGACCATGTGAACCACGCTTTTTAAGATTCTCCCATGTTAGATGCTTATTGCTCAGTGCCAACCATAGGGTAATTTTAGCCTTAAGAGGACCTTCATTTTTCCATACTTGTTTCCACCAATCATCCCTTTCCCCCTGGTGTTGTTCTAAATCCCAGTTCTTGTAACCTAGTTTGGCCATGAAATCCCCTATTGAAGGTTTTTTAGTCCACACCAATTTATCTTCCACATCTTCTTCCAGGTGAATATAGCAAGACTGTAATAGTGAAACATATTCATTCCATTTTTCCTTAAGCCCTCCTTCTAGCCCTAAATCCTCAGCTTTCTTCCATAGAGTTTCCCTTTGTTGTGTGTGAGTGGAGGCCTGATTGAGATTGGATATCCCAAAGCTTCTAAGTTTTTCAATTAAAGCCCCCAAAAGTTTGTAACTTCCCCCTTCTCCTACCCATGGATCCTCCCCTAACCAAACTTCCTTCTTGTTTCCTATAGACCAAGCAATCCAATTTCTTAATTGGGGGAACGCAAGCACAAATGCCTTCCATCCAATAGATACATTCTTATAAGTTTTATCAGGTTTCCTTATCCACTCTTTGATGGATCCATTAGGACAATACTTGGACATAAAGACCTTCCCCCAGAAAGAGCTAGGGTTCTCTATTAATCGCCACAGGGATTTTGCAGCCAGGGATTGACAGAAAAGAAATGGATTCTTTATTCCTCAACCACCAAGTTCCTTGAGATTAGCCAATGTTTTCCATTTGTCCAAAGGTATTCCTTCCAATTGTTTGCTTGCGGACCATAAAGAGGAAAAAAAAAATTCCTGATTTTCTGAAGTATACCTTTTGGAATATATGCTATTGTATCCTAATATACAAGTATGCTTTGTAAGATCACATTGAGCAACACTAGTCTTCCTCCTCTTGAAAAGAACTTGTTTTTCCAGCACCCAATTCATCCTTTGATCTTTTTGTATAACCATAGCCAATCCTTAAAAGAATAAGAATTAGGTTTAAGAAAAAACCCTAGATATTTAAAACCTTGTGAAAGAGGCTTTATAATATAAGGGACCTCTGAGGTTAGCCTATTCCTTACCATTTCAAAGATAGCATTCTCTGAGAGAAGGACTTCTCCACATTAATGTGTATCCATGTTGCCTTTTTGTACAGATCTAAGATCTGTTCAGCTTCTCTAAGGTTCTCCCATGTCCTTTCGCCCATCATCACCACATCATCCACGAACAAAATGTGGGAGAGTTCTTTGGATCTCATGACTATTATTACTTTGTCTGATCCCTCCCTCTTGACAACTTGAATTAGTCTACTTAGGGCATCTGCTATAAGAAGGAACAAAAAGGGGGAGAGCGGGAACCCCTGTCTTTAACCTCTTGAAGGTATGAATAAATTAGAAGGTGATCCATTAATAAGAACTGCAAAGGATGTCGACTGTATACATCCCATTATCCAATTGACTGTCTCTACGCCCATTCCAATCTAAATCAACAACAGCCTTAGAAAAGTCCAATTGACCCTATCATAGGCCTTTGATAGATCTAACTTCAGAACAAAGACTTTGTTCTTATTTATGTTAATGGTGTGGATTGCCTCCTGTATTAAAGACACCATATCATGGATTTGACGATTAAAGAGAAAACTAAACTGTTGCTTTGAAATAATGTCGCTTAAGATCAGCTTAAGACGATGCGCTATAATTTTTGCAATAATTTTATAAACCACATTGCAGCAATAAATTGGTCTAAAATATTAGAAGGAGGAAGAGTTTTATTTTTTGGGAATGAGGGATAAAAAATTTGAATTCAAGGTTCCCAATACCTTTCCATCTTTTTGAGATTATTGAACTACCTTCAACAAGTCTTCTTTTAACAATTCAAAGAAACCTTGATAAATTCTATAGTGAATCCATCAGGGCCCGGACTCTTACCTTTTTGGAAGGAGTAAACTATTTTCTCCAATTCCTCTTCTGTCACTTCTTCTGACATGGAATTGTTCATTTCTTCACTTATCAGTCTTGGGAACATGCTTAGGTTTCGTGAAGAGGTTTTTGAAGTATCTCTCTCGAGCCTCCGCTTTTTCCTTGAAGGAATATATCATCTCCCCATTCGAGTTCTTAATTGTTGAGGTCGTGTTTATGTTTTTCTATGCATTGCATGTCTATGGAAAATTTTTGTGTTGTTGTCTCCTTCCTTGAATCAAATGGCCCTGCTTTTTAACCTCCAGATCTATTCCTCCTTTGCTAGTAACTCTTCTTGCTTTAATTTATACTCCCAAACCTCCTTCAATTCCTCCTCTGAGAAAAATCTTGAGTTGTTAAGACTATAAATATTCCTTAAGTTGTTTTCTACTTCTTTTAGTTGGCTTTGCTGGTTGGCCATGAAGATCTTGGCTCATTTATTCGTTCTTAGTAGATTCTTTGATAATTGTTTCATAAAGGAGACATTGGGGATGTCTTCTAAGGGATCCAAGAATCAACTACAATCTTACGATAATCCTCTTCCTAGAGCCACGAAGGGTTGAATTTAAAAGGAGCAGTGGTATTTTGTTCATGTCCTTGTAGCCCCAAGAGAATTAGGAGGTGATCAGATAACCCTCCAACCTCTACCCATGTTTTCTCAATCAGAGGCCTCAAAAGCAGATTTTCTGAAATCTAAAATCTTTCCAACCCTTTGGAGATAGCTTGTTCCCCACATCTGTTATTCCGACACGTTAGAGTTAGCTTCAGAGGTTGTAGATCCATCAATTCCTTAGAGGCAAACAGTGAGGCAAGGAAGGCACTAAGGAAATATTGTCTTGCTGTAGCTCCCCAATTTTCTTTTTCTGAAATCGTAAGATTCAAATATCCTCCTAATATCATGTTCTTAGGTTCCAATAGACCTGAAGAGAAGAATGCTTCCCAAAAAACCTTTATATTATGATAAGGGCCATATACATTGTAAAAAGCATAAGATTCTCTACATATTTTTTCCTTTAACATTGTTTTTAGCACTGTATTGTGTTTCACCGTCACGATTTTAACAAATTTAGGGCTCCAGGATGTTACCAGTACCCCTGAATGTCCATCCAAGCTAATATGCTCAAAACTCCATTCTTTAAGCCAAGGTTTCAGGGATTTTTTGTCTTTTATTCCCTCCATCATGGTTTGGAGAATGACCGTGGGTTTGGAGGAGCTCCCTAACCCCCTCGTGTTGAAAGAGAAGACCAACATCAGGGAACCCTGTCCTATGCCTTCCTTGCTCTAAGGGCCCTACTAATTGTAGTTTTTTTCTCGATTTTTACCTCAATCTCAACTTGATTTTTGGATTTCTTAATCATCAACTTCCTACCTAAGGAAAGTTTTGGCACCTTTTCTAACACTAGCCCACCCGTCGACACTTGATCTTTCTCTGCTAGCGATTTCGAACGCGTGTTGTATATTGTATGTTTTATCCAAGAGGGGGGGTCCTTTATCACCTTTTAAGGGGATTCCACCTTTCCTACGACCTTGCCAGGGATTTTCCACATATCCTTGTTTTCCTGAACACTTACAGGTATCACCGCACCATCTATGATACTATCGACCTCCGTCCTTGGAGAGTTAAGATCTTGCTTTAGGATATTTAAAGCATTGGCATAAGGGAGAATTTCAAGGGGGGGTTCCATCTTACCAAGGGATGAACGTGTAACTGTTTCTGCATGAGGCGCTCCATGTTCACCACCTTTTCGTTCTTCGACGTTGTTCTGAACCTCATCGCCGCTTTGAACAACCTTCTTCACCCACCTTTTTTTTTCTGCACCTGATTTACAAAATTGGTTCCAGTGTTCGGGAAATCTCTTACAACATGGCCAACCTATCTGCAAGAAAAACACCGAAATGGTATCTTTCAATAATCCAACCTTTGCTTCCACGAACTATCGTGCAACTCTAGCAAGATTTCTCCGAACATGCCATCACGTAAGTCGACTTCAATCAAGATTTTTGCACATCTTCTATCTACTTTTTGTTCCCAAGTTTCTTCCAGATCTATGAACTTACCTATCTTTCCTCCAATTGCTTTCAAGATTTGCTTCTTCCAAAACATCATCAGGAGACTAGGTAAAATGACCCATATTCGTTGTACGTTATGAGATTCTATGTCTGCTTCAAAGTCAACCTTCCATTTTTTTAGTATCAGCCTAGAGGGCCCCCACTGCCATGAATTGTTCAGTAACTTTTGTCTTTCTTCCTCCATTTTAACTCTGAAGATAATCTATCCGCGCGAGAGAATATGGAAAACCGATAATTTTTGCAGGTGGGAGCTCCAATTCTCCTCCATCCACCTATGCAGGACAACCTTGCCCACAGTTTCCCCACAGAAATGACCGACCAGAGCCAGGGACAAACACTTTGGTAAGTCTGTTAGCTCTATGTCATTTCCAATTGTTAATGAAGCAGAGATTTTCCTTGCTTTGGCTCTAGTTCACTTTACTTTTTATGATTGTCGCCTTTGCTATCGATTAATGAGGTATGGACCTCCGTGCTTGGAATCCCGAGCTTTGACGTTTCAAGCATGGATGGTGACCTACCCACCTGTTGAGACGTCACCATATTTAATGGAGTATATGTGTGTATGTGTGTGTGACGTGATATTAGTACAACACGGTGAAGTGACAATGGTACAACACTCAAACATAAATATTTCATAAATTTTGTGAAGTTTTCATAATGTATGTAAAAAAAAAAATTTAGTTTTATCTATATCTGGTCAATGATAAAAATTAGTCTTGTCAAGGCCTATAGGCCAATCAAAATTCAACACATGAAATCAAATCAAATAAATAAAAATATATTAATATTACTTTTCACACACTTTAAAAATACCTTTGGTTTCTTTGTCTCATTATTCAAATTAATATGGTAAACTGAAACATATACTCTTTTCCTGCGGCAGGGACTCTAATAAGTGAGATGCACTTTGACAATAAAGTAACTCAAAAATAAAAGTTACATGCACTTTTTAGAAAGAGTAACTACCGAAGAGAATACTTGAACCCAAGACCTTTAATCTAATAAAACAACTTTCAACCAAGTGATCTAATAAAAAATATATGTAAAAATTGGAAGGGAGGAAAATGTGTTTTTTTTACTCTTTTGCCTTGACGTGCGTGCTGACCCAAAAAACCATATTTTTGGCCTACAACACACTACACAACAACAAACAAAAATAAATTAAAACTAAAATGTCTTAGATTTTGGGTTAGTCCTTTAATAACTTTCCCCAAAAATGTGAGTTTTCTAACTGTTTTTTGTTTACCGAGTTCGCACAAAGAGCATAGATAATACATAAAACATTTTTCACTATGTTTATGGTTTGCCAAATTCACATAGAGTGAACGACAAAAAGCATACGTGGATTGAAAATGTTATAAACCATAACTAAAAACAAAAAACAAGTTAAAATATGATATATTTTTTGTAAATGTGTAACTGTAACATTATACCTCTAGCTCTGATAAAATTGTCATATCTTGGGGAAAACAAAAACCGCTTTTTAGTGAAACAATAAGTGTTTCCAACTAAAATAAGCGCTTTAAACGTAATGGAACACCTCTCTCAACCCATAAATGTACAAAAATATCAAAATAAAAAATATTTTAATGCATATGGCAACACTGGTTCAAGATCTCAATCACCAATGGAAGCAAAACTTCATAAGAGGTCTGATACCGTGTTTGACTAACACAAGATATTTCCAAGAGATCGAATACCTTTGGAAGCCCCTTACACAGATAGATCACATATCAACACATTGACATTTTTACGTGGTTTAAACCCTTAAAGAGAAACACTCCACAACCCCAACCAAATAGCTACTTAAGGTAATATTATTATGCATAATAAAAAGAATGTTACAATGAGCTTCTCATCATCAATCATCAATAAAATGACCCTCCATGCTCTTTAAATGGAGATCATGGACCAATCGGGTGTTCAGTCATAGATCAATGGCAATTCAGATCGAGGTGAGAATGAATCATCAAATCATTCTATGTCTATAACATATCATGATTATCAAATTACATATGCACAAATACATATTATGCTTACTAAATAAACACTTTTTACATAAAGATACATTATAACAGGTTGATCTTAACTAACTCCTAATTGTCTAAATATCGTAACACACTTCCTGGTTCCAACTGAATGGCATAGTCATGATCTCCAATAGGAAAATACCTCTAGGCATATCTCCAACTATATTAGAATGTTTGCCAATAACTTGTTGGAGATCCATTGGAATAGAGGATAAAGATGCTTGCACATCTAATGAGCACAATTGTGTAATTACTCCATAGTGTCCCCTTTCTAACAATTTTTTCATGTTGTTAGAGTCTATCACTCTATAAGATTTCCCTGGAATACCTTTAAGTTCAATTTTATTTCCTTATAAAGAGAATCTCATGATAATATTAGGAAATTTCAGAGCAATTGTTCTAAATGATTATAGCCATTGGACACCTTGTACAACATCAACACCACCCATTTGAATTGCAATCATTGGACTATCCAATAAATATTCTCCCATAGTAAGCTTAATACTATGGCATTTCCTTAAACATTTTATGGTAACTCTGTCTCGAGTCATTATTTTAAATTCTGGTGTTGGATATACAAAGAAACTAAGAAGTTTGGTTAATTTACAATTATTGAAGTTATGGGTACTATGAGAATCAATCAAAACTATTACCTTTTTCTTTTTGATATATCTTTCAATCCCAAGAGTTTGAGGAGATTGTTATGACTCTAAATCATCTTCCTCCTCACAATCTATGTAGAATCATTTCTTTTCATTGCACCTTTACATCGTGCTATACTTATTATCACATCTGAAACATAGTCCTTTTGTTCTTCTTTTCTCCACTTGTTGAGATGTCAATCTTGTAGGCTAAGTGGTGTTATGAGTGGAAACATTTCATTCTCTATATGTGTTACTAGCAACCCTTCTATTAGTCATATTTTATTTTCAACTTTCCTTGGCAACTGTTGATGCCTAGAAAAAATCCCAGGTATCGACAGTAGGGATCCTCCCCAGTAAACAATCCCAATTAGATCATCCACCGTTTGGTGTGGAGAATCCGTCCTGTTTGCAGTCCGACTACCGTAGATTAAGTTGTTTAAATATTTTACCTGTTGCAGCCCGATCCACCATTTATGTAATATTTTTTTTAAATGGATGAAATGCAAATGCCTAAGCTAAATGCAGGTGACTGATGAACAAGAAACTCAATCACTTCTTTAAATCTAAATCTAAAACTAATCTATTCTATCCCTGCATGGAGCAAATTTAGAGTTCAAAGTAATATACTAAAAAAGTTCATATAAGTCTAACAGATAGTTGTTCCAACAGAATAATCACATTCACAACATAAAGAATACCAAATAGAGCTCTAATATAATTAAACCATTTATTACCTTTTCATTACACAGACATTTATACAGACATCAAACCATTCATAACCAAAGAATTAGTTCCAAGAAGTTAGAACAATCTCATTGTATGATGTACATAAGCAAGAAGAAATAGTTCTACAAGATGCATTCCAAACATTAAGAGTAAATCTCTGTGCATGCCTTTGTTCCAGCAAATTGATCCTTCTTATTAGCAAAGAGTTAGTTCTTTTACAAAATAGTCTAGCATTATTTTCACTAGCCAAAAGTCCTTTCTATGGTGCTCTGCAGCCCTATTTATTACTATCTCTATCCGTCACGTTGTGACCTGTCATCTCCCCTAACCCTAGAGATTCCCAAGCTTCCTAATCGCTTAACCTAGGAGAAATCCAACGGTTTCATAAAATAAAATAAATTTATACGATCCTTTCCCTGCTGGAAATACACGCGGCTTATGCATTAGCTTCTCAACCGATTGCATCGTATTCGGTTGGCTCTGGCATCAGTCACATTGTTGCGCCTCCACGTGCGTTGTCTCTTGGTGATGAATCCTCTGCTTCTGCGTCCGTTTCACGCTTCCCGTATTCAAACTTGGTGAGCAATAATACCTGCGATACTTAAAGAAGACACAATGAGAGATATATTTGATCTGGAAACAACAATAATTTTCCAATTGTAAGTTTAATGGTAAGAAATTTGACTAAATTTAAGCTTTGAGAGAAAGATTTCTAAGCTTCCCCAATGGTTCATAGTAAAAAACAAAACAGAGATTGAAAAACTCAGATCATCTCAAAATATGGATCGGGTTTGATTTGGTTTGTTATATCATGCGGCCCTAACAACTCCTTGCCATGCAATAGCGGAAAGAGGAAATCAGAAAGTGGTATGTCATCTTTTCAAATTTAAACTTAATCTTTTTGCTTCCGCTTTTTCGCTTTTGCGGATTGCGGAAAGCAGAAAGCGGGTTCGCCAACTTTCATCGAGATTAACTTCTATCTTTATGTTTTTGCTTTTCCACTTCCGCCCTTCCGATTCCGCCTTTTGTTGCGGGGTCTTTCTGGACTGTTGATCTATGCGGAATCTCTCTGAACTGTCTATCTTATGGCTTTCGAAAAACAAAAATCTAACTTTTCACAACGAGATTTCTGTATTTACACTTTTCCACTTTCTACTTCTTTCCCGAGATGTTGATCCTCACAGAATCCTTATGGGACGTCGATCTGAAATCAAAGCAGATCACGGACTTCGAAAATCAGAAAGCGGGATGTCAACTTTTTTGAAATTAAACTTTGATTTTTCCACTTCCACTTTTCTTAACCCTTGATCTTTGTGGGAGCCTTTTGGAAAGCGAAAATCAGAAAGCGGGATGTCAACTTTTCGAGGTTAAACTTTATCTTTCCGCTTTCGGCTTTTCTGCTTCCGTGGATTGCGGAAAGCGAAAATTGGAAAGTGGGTTCGCCAACTTTCATGACCAAAAACAAAGTAGACCATGAACTTCAGAAATCAGAAAGCGAGATTTCAACTTTCTATAGGTTAACTTTGATCTTTCCGCTTATGCCTTTTCCTTTCTGCCCTTTTCCTGGACCATTGATTTTTTTGGATTCATCCTTGGTTGTTGATATGAAATTGAAAGCAGATTTTTTCATATAAGCCATGTTTCCAAGGTCGTGCCTAAGGATTTTTACCAAATTGACACTTCAGGCTTAGGGAATTTCTTATACTCAATCTTCTAGGAAAGACTAGGTATGCAGTGAGGGCTTATCTGAGTTGGGCAACAGGTGTAAGTGTGCTTTTAAAATAAAAAATGGAAGGAGGGGCCCTAAACTGTAAATTTTTTAGGGGAAGCAGTTGTAGCAACAACAATTGGCGACTAGCTGGTGAACACAGATCTATGAAAAAACCTTCTTTGAACAACAAGATTGCCATATGGTAATGTACTATGAATTTTCAGTGATTACTTAAATGTATTTCTCGAGACTTCTTTAAACCAGATTTTTTCAGGGATGCAAAGTTTCAAGCATCACATTTGATACCATTCCGTTCGGAGTAAGGTAACCAAGAGTTCAGTGTCTTGATAAATCTTCTGGGGCCAGAGTATGAAGTTCATTTTACCCCATGTCTTTAAGTTGCCACCAGATACGACTCCACAGGATCGTAACAGAGTAAGATGGATGTATTCATTTGTTACTCATTCCCATGCTATAATCATTTTTTTTGTGCTTTCTTTATGACTGAAAATGTCTTATGAGTCTTCCTTGATTGCTTCTTTTACTTTGAGAATTTGGTAAGGGTTTTTCCATCCACAATGTCCTTTTGTGTGAGTGACAAAAAATTTTGCTCATCATGCTCATGGACGGAGAAGAACTTTGCTGATACTTGTTGTTTTGACAACCCTTTTGGTCTGATGATTTATTTCTTCAGCATCATTTTTTTTCAATGAAGACTGAACATTTCAGAAAATTGACTTTTCAATCTAAGCATTTTGGCCTCTTTGATTTGTAGCAATGGAATCATTTTGAATACCATACATCCATCATACCTGCATCATTTCCATGGCTCCATCATGATATGCTTCCTGAGACAGGTATTAATGTGATAATGGATGAAACCCCAAGATAGTACTCCAGACCTCATGAGTCTTGGTTATTTCATAGGGGTTATAATGATTCAAATGTGGGCTTAAATAATAGCTTCCCTTTCCATCGTATTTCAATAATTAAAGAATCTCCTCATGATTGAACTTTACCATTTTCTCTTTCCCATAAGCAGTTCCTGACATCCAAAAATTTCGAGTTTAATCAGATGCCTATACTTCCAAGCACCAAAAATTGAGTTGGTTTATTAAAAGCAAACAAACTAAGGCTATGAAATAAGGTGAAACAAACATGAAAATAAACAAACTAAAATAATCAAGAAAAACATAGTTCTAAATATGTACAAAGTGTTTCTACAACTTAAGTGAAGTAATGTTTGAGACAAAAGCCATTTACAAGAAGGATTTCTTTATGTCCTTGAAAATATTGCAATTTGTAAGTTGCAGGGCCTAACTTTTCAGTGATTAGATAAGGGCCAATCCATAAATGTTGGAACTTTGTGTGTTTGCCCTTTTCTGCATCCGGATTATCCCATTTCAAAACTAGGTCTCCTACATAAAAGTTTCTTGTACCCGATTTTCTTTTGTCGAACCATCTTTTGATGATAACTTGATGTTGATTGAAATTATATTTAGTCGTTTGTCATAATCCCTCTAGTTTTAATAAAGTGTTAATTCGTGTTTGTAAAACTTTGCTACTGGAACCCCTTGAGGCTTGAGCTAACTGCAAAGATGGGAGCAGAATGTTTGGGGGCAGGATAACTTGTTTTCCATATACCAGAGTGTAGGGATACACTCCTAATGAATTCTTTGGGGTCACCCTATATTCCCATAGTGCATTTGGAAGGGTTGGGTGCCAATTTCTCTGATTTTCAATAACGATTTTCTCCAAAATTCGAATAAGGTTCTTATTTGTTGATTATGCTAAACCATTTCCTTGAGCATAATAATTTGCTGAGTAATGTAACTTGATTCCATTTTCATAAGAAAAATTAGTTATTTTAACAGATGATAAATAAGATGCATTATCATAAACAAGGTAAATTGGAACTCCAAACTTGGTCATAATATTCTCTTGGAGAAAGTTGATGACCACATCCTTGTTCACTTTGTGTAGTGGAACCGCTTCAACCCATCGTGTGAAATAATATATAGCCGTAAGGATATACCAATGTTGTAATGAAGAATTTGGATTGATTTTCGCAATAACATCTATGCCCCATTGTTTAAATGGCTCTGAAATAGTAACAGATTGTAGCGGTCCCGCCGCTTTTGGAAGTTTGCCACCACTTCTATGACATACATCACATTTTCTTGCATAGGCATGTGCATCTTTAAACAACATTGCCCAGTAATATTCAGCTCTAATTATCTTATGAGCTATGGTAGCCGGAAAATAATGTCTTCTCATTGGTCTGTCATGCAATTATTTGACTATTTTAGAGGCATCCTCTTTCTCCAGACATTTGAGAAAAAATACATCATAATTTTATATAAAAAGCACTCCATTCATTATTTGATAGGAGCCTGACTTCAAACGAAGTGCCCTTCTCTGCTTGGAGTTCCAATGCCCTAGTAGATATCCTTGTTGAAAATAGTACACTTTATCTTTGTACCAAGATTCGAGAGCAATAAATATAGGACATACATCAATCAAGTTCAATCCAGCTTCATTCTCCCAATCAGAATATTTACCAGTGTGAGTTTTTGCTAGCAACTAGCACAACACTTGACCTTTGATGATAGTGGTTGGTTTGAATTCCAGGTCATACTCCTATAGGGCACTCACCCAATTCCCTCTTCGCTCACCCAATTCTTTCTGCACAAAAAGAGACCTAACAGCTGGGTAAGAAACTATGAATTTTGTTCTATTTTTTAAAATATAGGGTCTAAATTGTTTTTTTGCCTTGAAAACTGCATATGATTTTTTGTCCATGGCTGGGTAATTCAATTCAGCCCCTTGTAAGCCAGTGCGCATGAATGATATTCTGTATTCATCTCCCAATTCTCCTTTCTGCGTAAGCACTAGTGCGAGAGAGTTGTCTGAAGCAAAGGTATATAAAATAAAGTCCTTTTCAAAGTCTGGACTGCTCAAAGAAGGTGCATGAGCTATTGTTGTTTTGATATATTTAAAGGAAACTTTCTCAATGTCAGTCCACTTGAACTGTACACTTTTCTTCACCATTCGCTGCAGAGGTTTCACAATTTGAGAAAAATCAGGGACAAACCTCCGAACTAAATTTATTGTGCCCATAAATGATTGCATAGCTTTCTTATCATGGGTCATGGGAATATGATATATAGCCTCAAATCTCTCTAGATCTATTGAGATTCCCTTCTTTGAGATGATGTGTCCCAACAATTTTCCTTCAAGAACTGCAAAGATGCTCTTCTTTGGGTTCACAGATATACCATATTTTCTACAATGGTCAAAAATCCCTTTCAACTGAAAAACATGGTCTTCTCTTCTCTTAGAGAAAACTGTTACATCATCTAAGTACACTACTACACAGTGGACACTTAAACCTCTAAATGCAATGTCCATGGCCCTCTGAAATGTGGCTTCGGCGTTCATGAGCCCATAAGGCATTCTTATATAAGTGAATGTTCCCCACTTTGTACGAAATGATGTCTATAATCGGTCTTGTTCGGCCACTAATACTTGATAATAACCTGAAAATCCATCTAATAGGGAGAACATTTTTTAGCTTGAAACCATTTTTAAAATTTGTTCCATTGGTGGAACCGAATAGTTATCTTTATCTGATGTTCTGTTTAAGTTCCTGAAGTCAACACATAGCCTTATTTCTCCTGAGTTTTTTCTCACTGGGACTATATTGGCCACCCATTCGGAATGTTGAACCTTGAAGATGATCTTTGCGTCTAGTAACTTCTTTACTTCATTTTGAATCAGAGGTTCTAACTTTGGTTGCATATTTCTAAGTTGTTGAAATGGTTTTGCTCCTATTTTGATGGGAATCACATGATGGATCATGTGAGTGTCATAAGTGTTTATATCTTCATACGTCCAGGTGAATATGTCTTTATATTGTTGAAACAACTTAATGAACTTACATCTTTCTCCAGGCAAGCAACATTTTCCCAAATTGGCATATTTGGGTTCGGCTTCTAATGCCATATTTACTAGCTCATATTGCATTGATGAACTGTTCGTCTTCACATTGGCTGGTTTCTAGAATTTACTCTGCAAATCAAGCATCCCTTCAAGGGTTCTTACCGCTTTATGCATGAAATTTCCCTTAACTGCATCTTCATTTTGTAAACCTTACAAGTGTTCTTCTTCATCAATTATTGATTCTTTAAAGATTCTTCATTGGTGAAAAATTTGATAATCTGCTCATCATCACTGAATACCCTCATATTTGTAACATTGTAAGGTATTGATGGCCTGAAAATCAATTCAATAGAACATTTGTTATTAGTTAGTACTAATCTAGATGCAGAAGTAGCTAATAAATCTGTTGCAACGTTTTGCAATCTAGGTACTGCATTTATATTGAAAGCATTGAAGTGCATAATCAAATTCCATACCTCATATTGGTATCCTTTAAGATGAGGAGATAAACAATGAATGGTGTTTCTTACTTGTCTAACAACTATTTCAGAATCACCAAAAACTTTCAATTGTTTTACTTCTAACCCAATGGCTTTCTACGCACCTTGAACTAGAGCTTCGTACTCAGCAGTATTATTTGTGCATTCAAACTCTAATCTACAAGAGAGGAAATATTTATTCTTTTCAGGATCAACAAGGACACAACCAGCCCCTGATCCCTCTTGTGTTTTAGAACCATCAAAATACAAAACCAAAAATCTATCTTCTAAAACTATAGAGTTAGTAGCATCTCCTGTTGAATTTTAACGGTTATATCAGATCTTAAAACATTTAACATCATAACAGCATAACCATAAGCCAAAAGATCACTGAAAGATAGACAAGTACAACCATACAAAAAGAACACAAATATTTATCCTGGGAAAACCCTAAAGGGAAAAACCCAGCAAAAGCTTCCTCAATATAGATGCCCCAAAAAGATAAAAGGTAAAACCCAAAAGACTCATCCTCTTTCTTTTCCAGCCACGACTCTTTCTCTCTCTCTCTCTCATGCGCTACAAGTGAGTGTGTGTTCCAAATGAGGAGCACCACACCTCTATTTATATTCATCCGTTCACTTTAATAATTAATTGCAACATGTAGGCTCGAGTTAATCATGTAGGCTCGAGTTAAACATGTAGGCTCAAGTAACCACAACTGGGGTGCTAATGACCCACCTTTACAATTTGAGGGGACTACCTCATGACTCTTATTAGTTCTTCCGATTAGAAGCATCGGGGTACAAAGTAATACAAGTGGTTCTCCCGGTAAGACCATTGGGGACCACACAAAATACATATAGAATATTCTTAGAAGTTACAATATTTCAACACTCCCCCTTAACAAGAAGGGTATTCTACAACATCAACAACAAAAATAGTAGAAGAGAGATAGAGGACATCATCAACATCATCAGGGTAACACATCTATAAATCATTGGAAGCTTTTCAACATCATGTAGTCTTCATCTTCAATCTTCAGTCTTCAGCAATATCAACACTTTGACCACTTCGATCAGCAACAACTTTGACCGCTATAATGAGCAACAACACCTTCAGCTCTTTGACCTTTCGATCAGCAACAACACCTTCAGCTCTTTGACCTTTCGATCAGCAACATCATCATCATCACATTCTGATCTTTCGATCAGTACGTCATCATCATCAACAACCTGCAATCCACAACACGAAGACGAAAGTCTTCGGATCACTTTTGGACCTAAGTCTAGGGATGATACAATCCTACCACATTCTCAATAACCGAAGTCACCGGATTGATTACGGGATAATCAGTCCCTATCACTTTAGGACTAGGTCCAAGGATGATGCAATCCTACCACATTCTCGGGGACCGAAGCCACCGGATTGATTACGGGATAATTAGTCCCTATCACTTTAGGATTGGGTCCAAGGATGATGCAATCCTACCACATTCTCGGGGACCGAAGCCACGGGATTGATTATGGGATAATTAGTCCCTATCACTTTAGGACTAGGTCCAAGGATGATGCAATCCTACCACACTCTTGGGGACCGAAGCCTTCAGATACCTTTCTAAACCGAAGTTCAAGGACGATGCAATCCTGCCACACTCTTAGGGAACGTAGCCTCTGGATACCTTTATGAACCGAAGTTCTGAGGATGATGCAATCCTGCCACACTCTCGGGGACTGAAGCCTCCGGATACCTTTCTGAACCAAAGTTCAAGGATGATGCAATCCCACTACATTCTCGAGGACCGAATTCACCGAATCTATTCTGGACAGATGTCCTAAGATGATACAATCCCTCTTCATTCTCGAGGACCGAGGTCACAAGGTCACTTTAGGGCAAGTTTCCATGGATGATACAATTCCACTGCAACATCACTACTCCCCCTTTCAAGAAAGGTCTTTCCAAACAACACCAAGCTTGTCTCGAAAGTGTTTGAACTTTACTCGAGACATAGGCTTCGTCAGCACATCATCATCTAAACCATCATCATCTACATCTTCAGTATGTGAATACTGAACTATCACCATCTGTATCTCCAGTATGCGAATACTGAAAGCATCATCATCTATATCTTCAGTATAGAAATATTGAATCACCATCATCTGCATCTATAGTATGTAAATACGGAAAGATCATCTATAACTTCAGTATGGGAATACTGAAACATCATCATCTGCATCTTATCTCGTATGTAGAAATACTGGATTTCTATGTGTTATGACGGAACAGAGGGTTCTCTATCATCACAACTCTGGTTATCACATAGAATCATTGTAGTATCCATCTTCAGGTCACAGAGACCTGATATCGCCTTCCGAATCCATATGGCTTCACAACTTAGTAGAGCAATCTGCTATGTATTCTACTTCAGTCGTGCTAAGAGAAACATTGTATTGTTTCTTGCTAAACCATGAACTCATAGCAGACCCCAACAAAAGCATCCACCTGATGTGTTATTCCTGTCTGAGATACTTCCAGCCCAATCTGCATCTGTATAGCCATACAATCTATAGTCATGGTTACCATCATAGTATATACCAAAATCTATAGTCCCTTTCAGATATCTCATCACATGTTTTGCAGCTACCAAGTGAACCCATCTAGGTTGAACTAGATATTGACTCAGAGTGTTCACAACAAAACAAATGTTAGGTCTGGTATTTGTTAAGTACATCAATGACACAATAATCTGTCTGTATTGAGTCACATCCACTAACTCTAATGAGTCATCAACTAATAACTTCAGGTTGGAATCCATGGGTGTGGCCATGGATTTTCATTCAAACATATCAAATCTTTTCAAAACTTGCACTGCATACTTTCCCTGATTGAGAAAAATTCCTTCATACTACTAGACCTAGAAAATAAATTATTAGACCAAGGTATACATTCTTCAGCGAACTTCTTCTTGCATTCTACAATCTCTTTCTCATTCCCTGTTAGAAATAGATCATCGACATATAGTAATGGTATGACAGGTTCATCTTCTACAACCTTGTAGTAAAGGTTAGGATCGACTTTACTCTTGGCAAAGCCCATGATCACCAGGAAACTATCTATTCTTCCATACAAGGCTTCGGGAGCTTGCTTCAGGCCATAGAGGGCCTTCTTCAACTTGCATACGTGATTCCATCTATCGTCAACTTCAAATCCTTGTGACTATTCGATGTAAAACTCTTCCTCAATCATACCATTAAGGAAGGCTTGTCTTTACTTCATCATGGAAGAAACTACCATGATAGTTCTGAAGGAAGTGTACCTTGCTTCCTGGAGTAAGTGTCTCTTTAGAATTAATTCCCTCTTTCTGATAGAAACCTCTAGCCACAAGTCTTTCCTTACTTCTATCAACAACAAATTTTATCTTGCAAATCCATTTGGAAGATACCACATTCTTGCTTTCTGGTTTGAGTACTATATCCCAAACATCATTCTAGTATTCCTTCATCATAACATCTTCTATGAGTTCGTCTTGTCAGGTCATCAAAATATCCTAGTTTTCTACATTCAACCTTGAAGGCTGGAACCCACTTTACTCTTGGTAAAGTCTCGATCCATCAGGAAGCTATCCATCATGTCGTATCATGTCGAACTCAGATATCTTCTGTAGTCACTCCCCTTGAAGTGGAGTATCATCTTCCCTCTTCATTCTGTATAGGTAGCTCTATTCTTGATATATTCTTCTAGTGGGTCTGGCCAATAGAATATGTCATGTCATAGTCTATTCTTTCCGAGGTAAACCACGAACCTTGCTTTGTACACTTGTTCTGGTAGATCCATATGGAAGATACTACAGACTTCCCTTTAGGTCTCGAAACCATATCATAGACATCATTCCCCATGATCAACTGTTACTCTTTGATCATAACTTCTTTCATAGCCAGAAAGGTTAGCATTAATGATGTCACCCAACTGTGTTACACAACTAGAGTGTGTCAAAGCCCTCTTACTTTAGTTTGGAAGTCTCACCATTATTTTTTTCATCTTGAGTTATCTCTCGTACCCATGGTGGTCTTCATCCTTCGAGGTGGATCTACCACTCTTTGAAGCTCTTTCTTCCGTCACAATGTCTCTGTCCGTGGGAGCTTCAAATTTATTGGAGTGAATCTTGGAATGTCATCACTTGTTCTTTGTAACAAGTCTCATCCTTCTTTTCTTGTAGGAGGTTGTACAAGAACTTTCCTATAATTCAAATGCACCAGTAGCATGGTTAGAACCATTTCATATACATAACGACAAATTCTTATGCATCATGCAACTGTTATTAATGCAAAGATTCTATCATGCATAACACATCAACTGAATACAAAACAATATCATGAAATGACAATTGAATGCTTATCTTTTATTTGTTTCATGGGTAGACTCCTTCTTGATCATTCTGCTTCATCATCTTCTTCATTCATGAAATCATCATTTCTTATCCAAATGATAAGATGGATAAGAGGTTCTTCAAGAATTGAGTTCTTCATATTCCTCATCGCTTGAGGGATCTTCTTTGAATGGGGAGAGCTTGATCTTCAATTGCTCTTATCTTCTTCTTCTCTTCTTATGAGTCGAGCTTCTTCTTATTCCCAGAGTTAGCTGAAAGTAATCACTTCCTTCTGGCACACATTCCTCGCATGAATGAATCCCATGATCCTGGGAGGCCATTCACGGTGGCTATCACCACTTCTGCATTCTTCACTTCTTATTTTACCTCTTCAATTTGTTTCTTAAGGTCATCTTCCAATGTATGTTATTTCCTTTAAATAGCTTGGTCAAGGAATCAAACATCTCTTTTGGTGTCTTTAGGGAAGACACTTGTGGTACAAGCTGATCCGTGACTGAATCAACAATGATCTTCTTGGCCTTGACCAAGTTCTTATGGTGTAAGGCTTTGAGCCTCATCTCCCTCTAGAACTGGAACCTCTCTAATCATGTAGGTGTCCAATTCATTTTCTTCAAAGAGATCAAATACTTCCATGCTTGGAATTTGTCAACTTCACCAAGCTTATCATCAAGCTGATGAGAACCTCAAATGGAAATAGCAAAAGATTAGATCTTACCGATTTGAGGTGTCCGTCCTGGTTCCGGAGCTGGCTGATCTAGGGTTTTTCAGAGAAACCCTAATTTTCAAAACTTGGAATATTTCAGATCTGATTGGATAGAAATATATATCTCTTCAAGTTGAGCTATCTAATATACTCCTTTTCTGAAAACAGTGGACGGAAGCTCCTAGAACAGGAAGCCCTAGTTTTCCAATTTCTCCTGCAAAAATGCTTGATACTGTTTCTGCGCTATCTCCAAAATTATTGCTCCTTTGTGTCTAAAACTATGCAGTGAGGTAGCTGCACATGTACTTGTTCCAAAAACATAGGTTTCATCAGATTTGGTTTCACCAATTGGCACTTATGATCATTTTCCCAAGGTGACCTGTTACAGGACTGTTCAGAAAAACGAATTTATATGGACTGCCACGTGTCATTGTTTCATCTTCCGTGTCTGAAACTCGGACCATAGAAAGTAAAGCCTATGCCATTTCTGGAACATCTTCTGAAATTTCATTTGGACCTTTGTAGCCCAAGATATAGCAATTCTCCCCAAGTGTCATGTTTAGGGATGAATCCTGGAAGAGGCTGGAACCCTAACTTGGAGGGATCATATCTCCCATAATATAGAGCATCTGAGGCTGAAATTTCAACAAAGTGTACATGAGGATTTTATATTCGACCTCTGCAATTATTAGCTCCTATCCTTTTCCAATCCCGAGATATAGCGAATGTACCAAAACTTATCAGTTTTAGTATTTAGGGTTTTTCCAGCTCGGGGTCAAACTAGGGTTTGACTTTCCCGGAGCTTCACCCAACCAAAAATCTTGATCCAGGTCTCTAAAATTTGATTTTGATGAGGAGAGAAATCCTATGCTAGGCTCACTCAAAAATTCCTCTTCTGTAAGAAGCCATAATTTCCCACACCAAAAACTAAAAATGCTCGGAATCAAATTTCGCTTCGACAGAAAGATGCGCCCTTCAATGGAGAGTCAGCCTAGCCTTCTTTTGCTGATCGATTGTGGAGAGAGACCCAAAAAGTAAGAATCCATAACTTCTGTAGCTGCACAATGTATTCTTTAAGGGTGGCTCTGATACCATGTTGAATTTTAATGGTTATATCAGATCTTAAAACATTTAGCATCATAACAACATAACCATAAGCTAAAAGATCACTGAAATATAGACAAGCACAACCATACAAAAAGAACACAAAGATTTATCCTGGGAAAACCCTAAAGGGAAAAACCCAGCAAAAGCTTCCTCAATATAGATGCCCCAAAAATATAAAAGGTAAAACCCAAAAGACTGATCCTCCTTCTTTTCCAGCCACAGCTCTTTCTCTCTCTCTCATGCGCTACAAGTGAGTGTGTGTTCCAAATGAGGAGCGCCACACCTCTATTTATATTCATATGTTCACTTTAATAATTAATTCTAACATGTAGGCTCGAGTTAATCATGTAGGCTTGAGTTAAACATGTAGGCTCAAGTAACCACAACTGGGGTGCTAATGACCCACCTTTACAATTTGAGGGGACTACCTCATGACTCTTATTAGTTCTTCCAGTTAGAAGCATCGAGGTACAAAGTAATACAAGTGGTTCTCCCGGTAGGACCATAGGGGACCACCAAAAATACATATAGAATATTATTTGAAGTTACAATATTTCAACATCTCCTACATTAGTAACTAAGTCTACTTTATTGCAATCAATATCATCAATCCGTGAAAAGAGAAGGAGATTGGACTACGTATATGATTCCTGACTGATTTGTTTGGCTTGATAATTTCATGGTTTAAGCTCCAAAAAGTAATTTCCCAAAACTGAAGATGAGAAATTCACAAGTTCGTTCTTTCCTTCAAACTGAGTCACGTTATGTTTCATGTGTGGTTCCCTCAGTATCTTAATACGATTTTGCACATTTTGGTATGGCACCGACATGTGAGACCAATCAGTTGCAAAATATCCATTAAGTTTTGTTGGCCAATCCCTGCTCAATATTAATCCATAGGCTTCTGGTATATCAACCATCATGATATCTATGATCTGAAAAACTCTAGGGTCTGCAGATAATCGAATCAACACATCTTTCATTTCCCCTATGAATTTAACGACAAATCTATCTAGCTGAATTATAAAAAATGGAGATGGTGTGGGTTGAGCATTAATCTTCTTACATATTGAAATTGGCACGACATTCGATGAAGCTCCTGAATCTACCAAACAATTATGCACATTATGATTAAAAATTTCAAATGACAACAAAAAAGGAAAAGTCTGGGATTTAGATTTCCCTTTAATGCTTGCTTCATTAATTTCAGTATCAGATTCGATAGCTTATGGGATAGTATTAGGTTGTAGATCAAAAGCTTCCAAAAGTTTCCTCCTTTGTTGAGGCAGATTACATAGTTCGAATAGAGATATATTTTCTTTTGTTTTCTTAATGTATTCTACGATATCATACCCCATGTCCTATTCTACCAAGCCTTTTTTAACACCTTCGGATTTATTTATCACTGTCTCCATTGGTTTGTTAACTACTGGGATTGTCTCTTTTATATTTACCGGATTAGGATTAAGTGTTGTTTGAGTATTACTGAGAATATTCATCATGTTTTCTTTCATATTCTTTATTTTAGGCAATACTAAACTTTCATCCACCACCAACCCTTAACTTCTGGTTATTACATTAACTGATTACATTTGAATTTCCTCAGTAGGTTCATCTTCACTTAGCCCCATAGTAGGTGCCCAATCCCATAATAGCATAGTGGTTTCTTCGTTTGTTTGTTATGGCTCATTAGTTTGGGCTTCTTGTTCTTCAGGATCTGCCAGCTGGGCATCTAACAATTGATTCATAACCAGTGTCATTGAATTTATCCACTATTGACAGTTTTTTTTTTCAGAATGATGTTCTTGGTGAAAACGACAGAAATGATCCAACCTACTTCATTAAAATTTAAAACAACATAATTATGTACAGGTGGCTGGTGTTTTCCACTCTCTTCCTTTTTTTGTAATAAGGATTGAATGGCTTTCTATAAGAACTAGCTCCCTTATCATTTTCCTAGTCTACGATTTTGTTTGATAATTTCTGCACCATTTTCACCACATTTTCTAGCTCATCAGAGTGTTCTTCTTTGGGCTTAGTTAACAGCAAAGGCCTTTTGCTTGGGGTATGTTTCAACTCAGGTTCTACAGTATGCCTTGTGATAAAATCCAGACCAGCCTCTACTTTCTTGACTTCTTCATAGTTTTCTGCCAGTGTAACTTTACCAGCCCTTTTTATGAACATTGCTATTGCTGGATAAAGTGTTGTAGTATAATATTCTACTCCAGACTCATCAGTTGTTTTTTTGTAGCACTGAAGCTATTCAATGAATTGGTGAATCGTTGATTAAAGTCTTGGACCTTTTCTTTCTTTTCCATCCTCATAGACAGTAATTCTTTCATCAAAGTGGCTACAGTTTTCTGGTTGTCAAATTTACCTAAGAATGCCTTTTCAAAACCATCCAAATTTACTATTGAATCATCTTTCAAACTAAAGTACCATGAATATGCTTTAGGTTCAAAAGTATATGGAAAATGTCTACAAACAACATCTTCGCATTAGACATTTAAAAGATTCAAAGGTAGATAAAAACTTTTTAAGTGATCTTTAGCAGAAACACCCTTTCCAGGATCAAATTTTGGTAATACTCTTTCTGGGTGCTTAGGTAAATCATGCAATGGAGCAGCCAGGTTGAGTGGCGTTCTTGCTCTCCATGCGGGCAGATTAACATTTCCAACCATAATTCGAGGTGGATATTGTGGTGGAGATTGACTGAATACTAAGGCTGCAAGGGATTCTGGACCCAATTGATCAAGAGGTTGAACAATTTCTTGGATGGATAGATCTACCAGTTCTTCCAAATTTTCCACAAGAATTGAATCCTTAGTGTATGAGGCTATTTTCTTGGAAGCTTTCCATCTAGGTAACATTGGAATAACTTTTAACCCTCCAATTTTCTTAATGTAGGATATTGTATGTCTCCTAAGCTGATCTACTTCCTCCAATGGGACAGCATACAAACGTTCTGATTCTTCTTCCTCAGAACCTATCTTTTCTTGTTCTTTGAATTTAAGAATAAAATCTTCAGGGAAAGTCTTTTCAGATGTTGTTCTAGTGTAATCTTCTCTAGAAAATAGATTTCCTCTACCAGCCATGCGTTGGCTCAGGCTCTCCTTCTAACACCAAATCTGTTGATTCCTGGAAAAAATCCCAGGTACCGACAACAGGGATTCTCCCAGGTAAACAATCCCAATTAGATAGTACACCATTTGGTGTGGGGAATCCGTCTAGTTTGCGGTCCAACTATTGTAGATTAAGTTGTTTAAATCTTTTACCAGTTGCGTCCTAATCCATCGTTTATGTAATTTTTTGTTTAAATGGATAAAATGCAGATGCCTAAGCTAAATGCAGGTGACTGATGAACAAGAACCTCAATCACTTCTTTAAATCTAAATATAAAACTAATTTATTCTATCCCTGCAGGGAACAAATTTAGAGTTCAGATTAATATACTAAAAATGTTCATATAAGTCTAACAGATAGTTGTTCCAACACAATAATCACATTCACAACAGAAAGAATACCAAAGATAGCTCTGATATAATTAAACCATTTATTACATTTTCATTACACAAACATCAAACCCTTCATAACCAAAGAACTAGTTCTAAGAAGTTAGAACAATCTCACTGTATGATGTACAAAAGCAAGAAGGAATAGTTCTACAGGATGCATTCCACACATTTCGAGTAAATCTATGTGCAGGCCTTTGTTCCAACAAACTGATCCTTCTTATTAGCAAAGAGTTATCTCTTTTAAAAAATAGCTCAGCATTCTTTTCACTAGCCAAATTTCCTTTCTATGGTGCTCTGCACCCCTATCTATTACTATCTCTATATGTCACATTGTGACCTTTTATCTCCCCTAACCCTAGAGATTCCCAAGCTTCCTACTTGCTTAACCTGGGAGAAATCCAACGGTTTCATAAAACAAAATAAATTTATATGGGCCTTGCCCTACCTAGAAATACACGTGGCCTATGTGTTGCCTTCTCAAGCGATTGCATCATATTCGGTTGCCTTTAGCACCAGTCATGTTGTTGCGCCTCCACGTGTGTTTCCCCTTGGTGATGAATCCTCTGCTTATGCGTCTCTTTCACGCTTCCCGTATTTGAACTTGGTGAGCAATAATACCTGCGATAGATAAAGAAGACATAATGAGAGATATATCTGATCTAGAAACAACAATAATTTTCTAATTGTAAGTTTAATGATAAGCAATTTGACTAAATTTAAGCTTTGAGAGAAAGATTTCTCCATTTCCCCAATGGTCCACAGTAAAAAACAAAACATAGATTGAAAGGCTCAGATCATCTCAAAAGATGGATCGGGTTTGATTTGATCTGTTAGATCATGCAGCCCCAACAGCTCCTTTCTGTGAAATAGTGAAAAGCAGGATGTCATCTTTTCGAGGTTAAACTTAATATTTCCACCCTTTTGATTCCACCTTTTGCTGTGGGATCTTATCTCTCTGAACCGTCGATCTTACGGGTGTCGAAAAGTGGAACTCTAACTTTTCGCAACCAGATTTCTATATTTTCGCTTTTTCGCTTTTTACTTCCTTCTCTATTCGTTGATCTTCACGGAAGCCTTCTGGACCATTGATCTGAAATCAAAGCGGATCATGGACTGCGGAAATCAAAAAGCGAGATGTTAACTTTTTCAAAATTAATATTTGATCTTTCTACTTCCGCCTTTCCACTTCTGCTTTTCTTAACTGTTGATCTTTGCGGGAGCTTTCAGGAAAGCGAAAATCGGAAAGTGGGATGTCAACTTTTCGAGGTTAAACTTTATCTTTCTACTTTCGGCTTTTTTGCTTCCACAGATTGCGAAAAGTAGGTTCGCCAACTTTAATGACAAAAAACAAAGCGGATCACAAACTTCGGAAATTAGAAAGTGTGATTTCAACTTTCTCGAGGTTAACTTTGATCTTTCTTCTTCCGCCTTTTCCTTTTCACCTTTGTCCTGGAGCGTTGATTTTTTTGGAATCGTCCTTAGTCATTGATATGAAATCGAAAGCAGATTTTTTCATATAAGGCATGTTTCCAAGGTTGCGCCTAAGGATTTTTACCAAATTGACACTTCAGGTTTAGTAAATTTCTTCTGCTCGAGCTTCAATAAAGACTAGGTATGTAGGGAGGGCTTATCTGAGTTAGGCGACAGGTGTAAGTGTGCTTTTAAAATAAAAAAAGGAAGGAGGGGCCCTAAAATGTAATTTTTTGGGGGGAAGCAGTTGCAGCAGCAACACCAACCTAAAAGGGTTCTCCAGTGACTTAGGTTCAAAGATATGTACCTCTTGTTGAATTCTCTTATTTAAAGTGCCCATAAAAAGATCCAAAAAATTATCCTTTGAAACATCCTTCACTCCAGGACTCAAGTTTTGAAACTGCTTAATGTTCTCTATAACTAGACCACTCTGCCTAAGATTTGTCAATTGGCTAAAGAAGGTGTTTCTCTTAATATCCCCATAATGTGTTATCATTTCATTCTTAAATATATACCATGAAACAATAGATTCATTTTTACAATCACAAAACCATTAGTACCACACAAATTAACCAATTTCTAGATAGAACGATGCAATAGTTACCTTTTGTAAAGTGGACACTTGGTGTAGATCAAATAATTACTCCATCTGGAATATCCATGTTACTGGATAATTTCCATTAATTGGAATGAAGTAGCTCATTGGTCTTGAATTAAACACATGATGATGTGGATTATCAATTGTCAAGGAATCGAACCTCTTATTTTCTACTTGTTTGTCAAAATTCTCAAACTGTGGCTGGGACAAATCCTTCTTGTTCTCCTTGACATCTTCTGAAGTTCCTAATTATTTGTTAAGAGGGCCAATCATATCATTCACTAATTGGAATTCAACTTCCATATACCCTTTGAATTTTTGTAATTCATACTTTTTTACCATATCCTTGATGTCCACCTCTTTTAGCATTGTAATTTCAATGTTTTTTACTTTGTCGATAAGCCTGGACATCTCTAAGTTCACTTCATAATGCTCTTCTTGTGTCACAATTGAGCCTTGAGAGTTTTAATGGGTGTAGAAATATTTACTCCGCCACTTTCCATTTGTTCCCACTGATATATAACATAGTTCATTTCTATTTCCTCTTTATCACACGTTTTGAATAAACCAAAATAGATACTCCAATAAAAAGTTATGCAAGTTTCATACATCGAAAAACTTCGCTCTCCATGAGTGGAAGCTACAACTTCCTTTTGTTCTCCATCACCCACTAGAAGGACATTATTATCCATTGAATTTTATCTGCACCAACAAAAAGGTTGTTGTTGCACCCTGATTGTATTTTCCAGCACCAACTGGAAGAAGGCTACAACCCTCTGCCCCCCCCTTGCTCCTTACCCAGTTCCATCTCCCTGATATGAAAAATATGATTGTATGGCAAGTGAAAATTGTATTTCCTTCCAGTTATGCAATTCCTAGATTCTTATGATCCACGTCTATATATTTGTGTCAGACAATTTCCCAAAAGAATTTAGATTTGCATATGTGTGTTTGTGTCTGAATATCTGCGTCAAACCGTTCTTCAAAAAAAGGTTCAGATCTACGTCTGTGTGCCTGCGTCAGAATATCTGTGTTAGGTCATTCTTCAAAATATAATGTGCGAAGACCACTATGATATGTGTCTGCGTCCTCACTTCACAAATCTGAACTAAATGTATCCAATCATCCAGTGCTACTCATCTCTCACTATGGCTTCACTACAAAAAGATATTCAGCTGCGATAAACGAGCCATTCATATCTCGAAACAAAAATACTTTGAATCTTTTCAAACAGTTAGATCTTCATTTTTCACAAGATTACTTCACCACATCCATCTCTTGCCTATTTTTAATCTTCTTGACTCAAGAGATGTGTCCACTTGGTGAAGTCTGTTTACTTCGGATGTCGGCATGTTGAATTGAGTCTCCGACAAATTAATGGTTGCATCGGGGTGCCACATTTGTAATTCAGCTTGTAGTTTTAGATGCACATATGCCAATGCTCTTGTGGGACTTTCGCACACATTCGTTGCTAAGCAAATCTTTTTACTAACTCCTTTGTGGGACATTTGCACACACAAATTTCTTATTTCACAAGTCTCATAATTAATATTTTCCCATCTATATTCTTTCAATTGTTCTTAAATGTGCATTGATATTTGTGCAAATGCGTCCAATGTCATGGAGGTCCTTTATTCCCTTAACAGTTTGACTCTTCAAGTTCAGTCTTTGATTCTTCACATCTTTGATCCATCTTGTCCATCTTTAATCTTTGACATCAGTTCATCTTTGATCTTTGACATCAATGACAACATATTTTCAACAAACCCTGTAATCATATTTGCATGTCAAATAATTGTTCCAAGATCACACATCAATCCATTAACATGGATATTACTTTGAAGCATGACAAATATCGTTGCAAAACGATCAAATATGCACATGTTTAAACTTACTCATCGTTGTCATTTTAAACCTTTGTTGGTTTATGTTACTCTCATAAGTGGGATAATGGAATTCTTCGATGATATTGGAAGAATGGTTGACTAGGGCTTGAATCATGGAGGCTTTGGATATTAGGACTCTCCTCCATAAGACTACTGAGTAAGAATTACCTCTTTGTGATTTGAGATAGCTATTACTTGGAGTTGGTTTTAGTTTTGGTTTGAAAACACATTAACTTTTCATTTTAGGAAATTTGACAAATCAAGTCCTAGATTCAGTGTTTTTTCTCGCTTTGGTCCATCAATCTATAGCTCAATATGAGTGCATTAAAGAAAATATTTATTCATTTGTTTTTTTGGTTCCTTTATCAGCTAATCACACCCTTCTTCCTAGTACCGATCTCAAATTAGGAATTTGGAAAACACACTTTTATGCAACGCTTTCCTTGTGTACCTTGCATTTTTTTTTGTTTCTTGGAGAATTTGGGAATGTATGGTCATGTGAATCACATGAAATGCCACGGAGTGATACACGAGATGCAAAGGTTCCTTTATAAGCATCAAGAGTATATAGGTGGGAATTAAACCTCTATATTTTCTACGGCCGCTTGTAAATCCTACTCAAGAAATTCAAAATAATTCACCCTTCATCCATAAAAATCAACATCCATTCAATGTTCCCATTTTACTAGTTTAACTAACTAACTAAGCAAGGTTGAAGGATATATGTAATGAAACCAAATCTAAATGATACTACAGTCAAAACAACTACTCAACTAAGCAACTCCATGGCCAATAATAGAAATGCGCAACAATGTGTGGGGAAAACTCAACACCCTACCTACCCCTCTATTAAGACTAAAAGCTCCCGAGTCCTCAATCGTTAAAACTATCCCAGAAAAATACCTCCTTAAAATCAACTTGGCTATATCATAACTCTCCTTCAACTCTAGACCTAATCACACCAATAATTAATCCTCTTACCAGAATCAACCAACCCCTAGGGCAAGAAGAAGAAGAAGGGCCCCCAAGTCCCCCTTTCCCCTTCTTAAATAACTTTGTTTCCTTATTAAAATAATAAATATTATTTGCATGAATGACTCCGCTTGGAATCCATGCACTTAACTCAATTATATGCATATTCAAGTTTATTATGCATCTATTTCATATATATTATTATTGTGCACCTATATTTATAATTTATTTTACTATATGGGACTTTACACCACTAAAGTCCGTCAGAAAAAACACCAATATGTCTCTCATTATGCCCTTGTTATGGATACCACATACATCAGAAAATACAAAATAACGTCATTGAAGTTGATTTTTCCATGCATCAAGACATGGTCTGCAATATGAACAAAGCCTCCCATTATATGGCTTCCAACCCAAACTTATCAATTGAGTCAGTGCCTTGTGAGAATATAACAAAGGAAAGATCCTAGATTCTTGAAGATATGGAGCTTTAAAAGTAGGACATTTAGCCGCCCATTCTGATACAAGAAGTAGTAAACTACACACATGTCTTCCCTTAAATTTCTATTAGTGATGTTTTCTAAAACAATTTTATATTTAAGTGTGTTTAGAAAGTTTTACGTTAATAGTCCCTTTTTGAAGCAATATATAAATGTGGGAAAAACACATCATCCCATAAATCTAAATGGCTAGATTATCATGCCATACTTTGATGAAAAAAATACATCTATTTTTGTATTGCATTGATAACCAGTTCAAATGGAATACTTTTTAATACAAATCTACACTAAATGAAAAAAAGAAATATATTTTTAATAGATAATTTAATAAGTTAGATATCATTTAAAATTTCTTATTATTTATTTCGCGGAAAAAAACTCTGTATTTGAAATTTATGAGTTTGTAATCAAAATACACATGACCATGCCTTTCAACTCTTAGATAATTTGTGAATGTCTTCAACCTAGACTTCTAGGACATATTACAATATTCCTTCAATAAACTTGTCACTCTCAAAATAGATTATACTTATACACATTCCATACTTTTTTATCCCAACAATAAAAAAAATAGTGTTGAATAAAACATATTTTGAGAAGTTGACTAACTATAAAATCAAACCATTAAAATAATGACCTAACAAATTCATCAAAGAGGACATCTCCTTTGAATCATTGTTCAACCATATGTCCCTTCGTGCATTAAAAGGACTTCTTTTAAAAAGTTGTTTGCTTTGGAATTTGAGTAAAGGAGACTTCTTCAAACCACATTTTTTCCTCCAAAGTGTTTGTCATTATGGGATCTAGGGCCATATTTTACAATTGTATTATGCCATTTGCCTAATGCATTAAAATATTCGATTCCCCTAGCATATGTAACAACCTTACATGTTTATCAATAATTATTCGCATTAGTATCCACATGGCATAGAATTATGCCATTTTGTTTATTCCCTAGCCTACCCCATATTTTAAAAGGAAATAATTATGATTTTAAAAAAAAGGTACAACCCTTGCATCACACATACTTCGTTTACCTTGGAATACATTGTCAAATAATCCCTAGGGTTCTGAGCAGTTAATATTTGGTTTCTAGATTTATTTTGTTTCAGAGCCTTCTAATCTTCTCCATGGGAGAGCAATATTTGATAAGACACCACACCTAAAGTTAACTCCTTTCCATCAAAAAGCATCTTGTTTATGGTTAACCAAACCCCCCACAAAACATAACAAGGTAAAGCTTTGTTAGTTTTTATAACGCTCTTAGAGTACCAATATTCAGAACATCTTTAAAAATTGGGATTTTCCTATGAGAAGGTGGGCTTTAAAAATTGCAGAACATCTTTCCAAACAAAATTTGTAAAAGGGCAATGAATAAAAACATGATCCATAGATTCACTTGAATCCTTACACATAATGCACCAACCTATCCCTATGCAATTCCTCTTTTGAATATTGTCTCAAGTTAGTATCTTGTTGGCCAAGGCTAACCACAAGAAGATCTATGTCTCAAGAGGTATTTCTAAGTTCCAAACTAGTCTCCACCACAATAGACTTTCTTTATCCAATACTTCCATTTTAGCTTCATAACATAGCTTAGTTGTTAGCACTCGTGTAGCTTTATTTCTTAACCACTTCACTTCATCATCTTGATAATTGAGAATAATAGCATTATGCTTAAGAACTATTGTATATTGATTCCACTATGTTGTTTATTCATCATAAATTTCCAAAACCTCTACATATTTCCAAATTTGACAACCTTCGTCTTGACCCCTTTAAATGGAAGCATCATCTAAACTTGTTATCCCCTTATGATGTAAGGATTCATTTAGATAATTTGACAATTTGTAGTTTCCACTTCCTCCTATCCAAGGATATACTCTTATTCTCATCTTATTTCCTTGACCAGTTTTCAAAGTAGCACAGTCATCTAAAATATGGAAGACCCTTACTAGGTTTTTTCAGACATTTGAAACCTCGTTGATCGATTTTCACTCTTACCTTATCCAATATTCTAGAGCCCTACCCTCTATATATTTTGCCTTTATTCTTTTTCCCCGCAAGCAATCATTAAATAAGGTTCACCAAAGAATTTTTGTTATTAGGCCTTGATTGAAAACAAAAATGTTCTTCATGTCTTCACCACTTGCTTCCTTTTGTTTTCTAATACTTGACCATTTTACTAGAGGAATTCATTCAACAACCCTTTTTTGTCCAAAGAACCCTAAAGCATTTTTTTATTATCTTATCCAATAAACATTTTTTAATATGTGCATTTGATAGCTAATAAATTGGATTATTTTCTAAGAATGATTAAACCAACACTAACTTGCCTCCCTCTGACAACCACATTTGGCACTAGCATGATATTATGTCTTTAATATTTTTTACAAGTCATAGCTCATTTGCCTATTTGTAGTTATTTGTCTTTAAGTGAAATCACAAGTATTTGACTACATCATTTAAAGTACCATAGTTCATGGGAAATAACTAGATGATTTGTTTTTTTAGACCATATCTCAATTTTTTGAACAATAAACAAGATTTAACTCCCTTAAAGACCCTCTACCAAACATCGGGATGTTATCCACAAAGAACATATGTGTTTTATTGGTTGAGCCTACTGAGTTTATTCCTCTAATAAAACCCTCCCTCTTTGTTTTTCCAATAAATTTGCTCAAACCCTCTGCTAATGAAAGGAACAAAAAAGGGGACAAGGAACAACCTTGTTTAAGCCCTCGGGCTTATAGAACCTTAAGGGATATCCATTTATAAGAGATACAAATGATGTTGACTAAGGGCATCCCATAATTCAATTAACATATTGCAAATTCATTCCTAACTACAATAGAACTAGCCTGATGTAAAGGAAACTTACTTTGTCATATGCATTGGCAAGGTCATATTTCATGACCACTATTGGTTTCTTTCTAGTTTTAATTGAATGAATACCTTCTTGTATAGTCCCCACTACACCATAAATCTATATATTAATAAGGAATCCAAATTACTCATGAAATGGAATTTGAGAGAATAAACTTAATCTGCTTCCAATCACCTTTATGATCAACTTGTAAACTAGATTGCAAAGGAAGATAAGTCTATAATCTTCAAAGGATACTAAATCATCCTTGTTTGAAATAAGAGTAATGAATGTCATATTTAAGTCCTAGAGGAATCTTCCAAAATTTATTGATTCCTCAATCACTTTAAGAATCTCCTCTTCCAAGAAATCATAAAATCCCAGCTAAAATTTCATTGTCCTACCATTGGACACTGGAATTTTTGCCTTTTTGAAAATTTGTAACATCTACTTGAAGTCATCGTTAGATAGCTCTCTTTCTTATCTTGAATCCATTATTTCATCAAATATTTTTGGGGAAAGCCTCAATACCTTCATTAATATTGCAATGCGAGAATGATTTGGTTCCTTAAATTGCATTTTGAAGTGTTGTTAACCAGATACTCCTATATTTCGAAAACTATTTTACCCTTGAACCATCAGGCGTGTATATTTCCATAATTGTATTGACACTTTTTCTATAATTCGAAATAATTGTGAAACAAAATTGTATTGCTAACACCCTTTACCAACCAAATTGCTCTTCTTTTGAGCCTCCATTCAACCTCTTCCTTTTCCAATAGGTCTTTCTTTTTTGCTTTAAGAAGATTCAATATCGTAAACTATTCTTAATAATAAAAAAATTATGTAGGGTTATGGAAAAATATGTTTTATAATTCATCCTATACCCCTTTCAAAACTTTTCGAATTCCTTTAATCTTCTATATTATCCATTCAACAACCACCTTTTTTACTTGAATGAGATTATTTGAAAATTGAAGCATTGTTGAATCCCTACTTGAGGAATAAAAAATATTCTATTTACTAACCACTAACTATCTAAATACCTCCTCTTTTAACTAATTGTGATTAATCTTGAAAAGGATCTAAGGCTTTTGGTCCTCGATGTCCAATTAGATCAACGCTGGCAAATAGTGAGAAGAGCCTTCTATCCCAACCTAAGATTTAAATCTATATGCTTCTTCCACTACTTTCTCTACCATAAGGAAACAATCAATTCTTTTTGTGATACCTCCTTTACCTATTATGGAGTTCTTCCAAGTAGGAACCAACTCCAACCGTTCAACAACAATTAGTTCCAGGTCTTTAAAAAACCAAGTAAAATAGTTTTCCAAGGGATCTGTCCTTGCTACCTCACCCCCTTGTTACTTAGAGAGAGAGAGCCACATGACAAATATGCCTTATCTTTAAGTTATTCCTACAAGGGTTTCCTCCATCATAAAGGCATATAGAGAGATTCGACGATGAGAGAGAGAGAGAGAGAGATGACATCAAGATTGGAATTCCATGAAATGAAAACTTTTTCTAAACTCTTTTCTTTTCCTTCCAAGATAATAACTCTACACACACACCCACGTCACACAGAATGACATCAAAATATGAATTCCACGACATGAAAACTTTGTTTAACTTTTCTCTTTACGTTCCAAGATAATATCTCTACAGAGAGAGAGAGAGAGAGAGAGAGAGAGAGAGAATGACATCAAAATTGGAACTCCAACTCGTCACTAGACCCATAGAGAGGGCCACAACACCAACATAATTGAAAATCCAATATTTCACCAATGAAGAAAATATTCCAATGGACTTAGAATCCAATCTCATTGTTTTAAGAACATAACTACATCTAATACATAAACTGACAACATTTTTTTGATGGCTAATTGTTTTAGTTTACCCCCAACCTCTCAGATGTTTAAGTAGAGGATAATAATGGAGAAATAGGCTTTTGGGGCTTTCCTACTTTAAGAACCTCTGTGATTGTATGTTTTTTTCCTTCCTTCACCTCCTTTGATGCCTTTGAATTTGTAAAGTAAATATATGACCTTTTTCATACCATATTAGGATTTTTGTTTTCATTTCCAACCCCCCCTTAACCTCCCCTACTTTGGTCGCTATAGAGGGATTTCTAGGGTGAATCTTGTACAAAGAAAGGTTAGGAGAAGAATTATACTTACCTCTATTCTCTTTTGGATAAGAAATTCAATTTATTGTAGTACCCCCAACCCTTGAGACCCAAAAAGGGTCAATGAATGCACTAGAGAGTCACAACCAATGGTAGGGAGAATAGGTTTGGAGGAGAAAAGATAACTTACTAAAACTATATTTACTTGACCTGGCGTTGAAGTACTAGTTTTTCCAAAATATGGTGAGCCAAAGGTCGAGTTTAACATACCTTAACCAAATCATGTTAGTTAGTGGCATTGAAATCCCACACACAGTGAAGAGAATTATCCTACCTCATCATCCCAAGAGAGATTCAAAACCCTTTTAACTACAACCCTATGGAAATATTTACTCACCTATTATGTGTTTTTGGGGATTTTGGGGCATTGGGATATGGAACAAAGATTCTTTTATCTAAACATTTTTCTTGTGTTATTGATTGCTTATTGGAGTAGCACAAACCCTTCCATAAGTGGTTGATTTTGTCACAAACTAAACATCGGAAGGGCACTTTCCAACAGTCCAACCTCTGAATCATAAAAAGTATTCTTTCTTATTTCAATATTTGTTGGTGGACCATCTTTAAAATCTATTTCTACCGAACTCTTGCCATTATTTTGTCAATATTGAGTCCAATGTTCTCTTCTAAGGTGATGAAAAATGCTATTGAATCGCTAATAGATGCTAGTATCTCTTTGGACCAAAATTCAAGGGGAAGGTTGCACATTAAGACACATATCTATTGTATATGCATGGGCTCCATTTGAGGATCTAAATTGAGCTTCCATCAAGGTAAAACTAGATTGGAGGGTCCCCAACGTTAGTCTTGTAAATTTACCTAGAGGTCTCCACTTGCCTTGGGAAGTCAAATATTCAACACGACCACAATAATCATTAATCTCAAATGAGCTAAACTTCTATCTAAATTAGAATTTGGAATACATGAACATCCATACAACTCATAAGCCACTAATCACACAAATGACTCAAAATTTATCTTGGAGACCCAACTTGGAAAAACCATCTACAGAGGGGATTTATTCTCTCTCAATCCCATAGCAAATATAATGAAGAATAATTAAAGTATGAGTAATATAAACAACAAATGAAACTAAAGACCCAAATCCCTAGATTTGCAGTAGTTGCAGTTGATTCTCTTGGAAAGTGCGCCCCCAACAATACACCCTTGGCTGGAAACCTCAACTCAAACTCTACTAGTCACTAGACATTATACTCTCTATCTAACCTCTGAAGAATGCTTCCTCGGCATTCTAGATCTGCTCTGCTTTATAAAAATATATGAGTCCTTCGAAACATTGAAAATCCTCCCCCACAATATAAGTGTGTCCCTCGTCCTCAAAGACACATCCCAACTATTTTGCTATCTATCAAATTCTGACTAGACTTTAATTGCCTCTCCTCAATCACTGATGAAGACCCTCATCTCCCTAGTTCCACTCAACCTCCACATGTGTGGAGTAGCTCCCATGTGTGACATGTAGCTGGGAATCATCCTCTTTGCTACTATTCACATCTCAGTTATATCAATCCTTCAATATCTGAAGGAACATAATAAGATGATCTCTCTTTGTAAGGAAGTGAAGTATCTATGTTATCTCATTAGACTATGTCAGATATATCTCAGATATGTGCCTTTCTCTCCACAAGAATGCGCCCTCCCATATCTCCTAATAACATCTGCCCTTCCCTTGGTTCGCCCAACACTAATGCCCTACAATGTAAAGATGAAATAACTCCATCCTCTCCAAAAATCTTGGTATACTTACCTTCTAACTTCTTTTATAAGTCAACAAGAAATTAGGTCACCAAAACCTAATTAGGGCTCCAAAACCCTAATTTCACTTTCATGCAAAATTACTCATTTGCATCTTTCCTCATTAATATTTCAACACTCCCTCTTAATGAGGAAAGTGTTTTGGACAACTCCCATTTTGTCCCTAAAGTGTACAAACTTACTTTTTCCCAATGACTGTGTAAGAATGTCTACAACATGTTTGTCTGCAAACAAATATTGAAGCTTAATTACTCCCTTTTGAACATGATAACAGATTAAATGATATATAATCTCAATATGTTTGGACCTATCATGATATACCAGATTCTCCTTGGCTTTCATGCAACTCTGATTATCGCAGTAGATCATAGTTGGCTCCAACCGAGAATCAAATAAATTCACCGCCATCGTGCAAACCCAAATAGCCTTGCAGCTAGATAGACCAGTTTCCATGTATTCTGCCTCAACAGAGCTTAGTGCCACCTTCTTTTGTTTCCTGCTAAACCATGACATAATTTTCAAACCCAAGATGAAACAACACCCTGAAGTATTTTTCCTATCCACTGCACTTCCTGCCCAGTCAGAATCTGTATGGCCAATCAACTCTATTCCATCCCTCCTCTCATAGTTCAATCCATATTCTATAATACCTTTAGGGGACCTAAGCACATGATTTGCAGCCACCCAGTGTGCTCTCTTAGCCTCCACCATATACTGACTCAAGGTGTGGATTAGATAGCTTAGATATGGTATAGTGTTAACCAAATACATTAGAGATCCTATCAACTGATGATACTTGGTAGGATCAACCAACTCTCCCTCAAAAGTCACTTACTTATTCCAATTGGTAGTCATAGGTGTGGTCATAGGTCTGCAATCCTTCATCTGAAACCTATTCAATATGTCAACAACATATTTTTCTTGTCCTATACAAATATTCCCATCCTCCTACCAAACCTCCATGCCCAAAAAATATTGCATCAAACCAATGTCTTTCATCTTGAAATTTTAAGGAAGATCTTTCTTGTAGATGGCTATGAGTTTCTATGCTCCTGTAATAAACAAGTCATCAACATACAAGACTATAATGACAGTATCCCCTTTGACTACTATGAATTATAGGTTGGAATATGCCTCGCTCTTTTGGAATCCCATTTTTTGTAATTAGGAATCTATTATTGAATACCAAGTTCTTGGAGCTCACTTCAGACTTTACATGAGATTCTCTCTCGTGTACTTCAAAACCCATCTGCTACTCAATGCAAACTTCCTCTTCTATAAATCCACTCATAAATGTTGTCCTCATATTCATTTGATGGATCTTCAACCCCTTTTATGTAGCAATTGAGATAATAGCTCTAATTGAAGTGTATCTAGCAATAGGTGCAAAAGTCTCACCATAATCAATCCCCTCGACTTGACAGGACCCTCTCTCCGTAAACCTATCTTTATAATCCTCAATGCTTCCATTTGCAGCATATTTAATCTTATAGAACCACTTGGAAGTTACTATAGGCTTCACTTCATGCCTTGGCACAACTTCCCAGACATCATTCTTCATGATGGAAGAATACTCTTCCACCATGGCATCTCTCTATACATGCTTGCCTACTTCCTACTCATGAGAAGATGGATCAGTCTCATTGATATTACTCACCATAGCTAAATAGCTATGAAATATCTCTCACACCTTACTTTCTCTAGTGACCCTCTTGGGAGTCCCCATTGTTTGAGCTTCCTTCAAGGTTTTTTGAAGCCCCTTGGGATTCCTCTTTTTTGAAGTAACCTCCCGAGGGGAAAAGAACTTGTCCTTATCCCAATCCACTAATTGAGACTGAGTTCCAGAAGTAGTAGCTCTCATGGTCTGAGACCCAGTCACTCGTGAACCTGTAGCCTGAGAACCTACACCTATAGGACCATCACGTTGTGGTTTAGTCCGTGATCTTGTACCTATACCTGATGCACCTCTCACCTGTGATCCTAAAGTTTGATTAGTTGTGCTTTGTACAGTGTCAACCTGAGGGGTGGAATCCTATTTCTCCCCCTTCTCCAACTCATGGGACTTCCTGAAAGCCTTTTCCTCCTCAAATTTCAAATCCTGCCTCACAATTGTCTATTTCCTTGCAGGAATATATATGTGGTAGGGTTTTGAAATCTTGTCATACCCAAGAAATATACCCTTGTCAGTTGTGGGATCCAAATTTGTCCTTTTCTCAAAAGGAACATGAGAGTAGTTTTGACACCCAAATATCTTGAGGTGCCCTACTTCATGATTCTTCATTGAGTAAGCCTCTTTAAGAGTCTTGCTTTCGAAAACTTTATGGGGAATACTATTATGAATATACACAACCGTGTACATTCCTAGAGAAAGTAAGGAAATCCCTAATCATGAAACATAGAATCTCTCGCTACACCAACTATTTCCATGTTCTTTCTCTCTTCCACCCCATTATGTTGAGGTGTGCAGGGTACAATCAATTGTCTCTTAACTCCCTCCTGATTACAGAAGGCATCAAACATCTTAAACATATACTCACCCCCATTGTCCGAACGTAAAACTTTAATTCTCCTCCCTGTCTAGTTTTCTACCAGAGCTCTGAATTCTTTGAACTTCTGCAAGACTTCTTTCGATTCCTTGCTTTTCAAAAAATAGATCCAGGTTTTCCTAAAAAAATCGTAAATGAAGGTTACATCATACTCATAATCTTTCAGTGATGTAGTCGACATCGGACCACAAAGGTTTGAATGTATCAAGTCAAGATCCCCTGTTGATATATTGTCACTACTAGGGAAAGTAGCGTTAACATACTTACCAAGAGCACAACCTTTGCACACTTCATTTTTCTCTTTGTTAAACTCTAGTACACCTGTCACAATCTTGATGATGTAGGATGATATAGGTGGGCCATCCTTCTATGCCAAAGCTCACATAAGTCACCGTAGTCACTGCTTTATCATGAGCTAGAGCATGATGAAGTTGAAAACTGAGGTTGTATATTTTCCCATTATGAACACCAATCTTCACTACTAAAGTTATGTTGGATCCCTTAGTATGCATGAGCATATGTCCATCTCGAAACATCAGCCAAAATACCCTATCCTCTATAGTAGAAACTGACACCAAGTTTTTCTTCAATCCATGGACGTACAAGACATCCCTTAGCTTCATGGATTCTCTAGAATCCCTTTGAAAGGAAATAGTTTCGTCCAACAACCTTGACCAAGGTGTTTTCTCCCATTACTACTTCTATATCTAACCTGTCTCAATGAGATCTGTAAAGTATTGTCTAGTACCATTCATGTGACTAGTGGCCCCACTATCTATATACCAAATACCGGTAGTAGATACACTTGATGATTGACTGGAGATCAAGGACATTTCTCTGTCAATATTCTATGTAGATTTATCATCTACATCTACATAAGTGCATGAATGTAAAGTAATGAGAAGACACTCTTTGTATTTTGTTCTCATCTCTGTAGCTATGATGCTTTTCCAGAACCCCTTTTTCACGAAGAAAGACAAAACCACAGATCTTTCCCTTGCATTCCAGGATCTGAAATATCTATCTCATATCTCTTCAACCATTATCATATCTGACTATTTGGACCTCCTCCAACTCGGATCTGAATCCTGCACTTCAAATATAAGTAGATCTAGTCTCTATCATGTAGATATCAGCTAGATCTATCCCAGATCTAGACTCCAATACCTCATATCTAATGGATTTGAACCCTACTCTTTAGATCTAGTAGATCTAGTCACCCTCTCCACAAATTTTACTCCACCACTAAATCCTCACACCGATTTGGTGTGCTCTCACATATCAGAGTGTGATTGCCTACCTTTGAACTCTAATGAGGCTTTCATGCCATGTAAATTTACCCATAGGTCTGCACTCGCCTTGGGAAGTTAGATATTCAACATGGCCACAATATTCACTAATCCCATATGAACTACACTTCTATCTAAATTAAAATTCGCAACACATGAACATCCGTACAAATCATAAATCAACAATCACACAAATGACTCTGAATTTATCCTGGAAACCCAACTTGGGAAAGGCATCTACACATGGGATTTCTTCTCTCTCAATCCTACATAAAATATAATGAAGAATAAGTACAATATGAGTAATATAAACAACAGATGAACCTGAAGGGACAAATCCCTAGATTTGCAATAGTTGCACCTACTTCTCTTGTAAAGTACACCCCCAATAGTACACCCTTGGCTGGAAATATCAACTCAAACTTTGCCAGTAACTGGATATTATACTCTCTATCTAAACTCTAAAGAGTGCTTCCTCAATATTCTAGCTTTGTTATGCTCTGCTTCGAAAGAATATCTGAGTCATCAAACACTGAAAATGTCCCCAAGAGTATAATTGCATCCCTCCTCCTTAGAGACACGTCCCAACTATTCTCTCTCTGTTAGACTCTGACTGCCTCTCCTCAATCCCTGATCAAGACCCTTATCTCTCCAAGTCCACTCATCCTCTACATGTGTGCAACAACTCCCATGTGTGACGTGTATTTGGGAAAACGTCCTCTCTATTGTTGCTCACGTCTTAGCTATATCAATGCTTCAATATCTAAAGGAACACAATAATATATCTCTCTCTATAAATAAGTGAAGTATATTTGTGATCTTAGAATACTATATCATATCTATCTCGAATGTGTGCCTCTCTCTCCATAGGAATGTGCCCTCCTAGCTCTCCCAATAGCATGCACCCTTCCCTTGGTTCGCCCAACACTGACGGTCTATAGTGTAAAGATGAAAACACTCCATCCTCTCTAAAAAGATCGGTAGTACTTACCCTCTAGCTTCCCTTTATAATTCAATGAGAAATTAGGTCACCAAACACTAATTAGGGTTCCAAAACCCTAATTTTATTTTCTTGCAAAACTACTCATTTGCATATTTCCTCGTTACTATTTCAACAGGTCTCATTTAAGAACTGATTTAACATATGATTCCTTTCTTAACTCAAAACATATCCACCCTTTTACCAATAAATGTAATATATGTGTATAATCCAACACTTTAGATTGGTTAGCTTCCAAACACTAATTCAAAGACTCTCCTTTAACCTCCTTTCCCATAAACTTACCTACCAGTGCTAATATCATCATGTACTCAATCCTTCAACCACTCCTTCCTTCTACTTTAGGGATATTGACCCGAAAGAACCGTTAATTTTATCTAGAGTAACCTATAAGTGACCACTTTCCTGCACAATAGGGTTTGACTCCTCTATAAAACCTCTTTGGAGAGATAATGCATGCATGGATTGACCCAATAAAGGCTCCTTTAAGGCTTTAGTTATACCCCCCTATGTGTCATCTTTTTGAGAGGAACTTAAATCTTGTCTATTGGTGCCATTTATCTTTGAACAATCTCTCTATAACTCATCCTGTAGAAGAGTCCCAACACCACTTAAACCTCAGGATTTCCTCCAAACTTCCAAAAACTCCTCATGTGAGTGGAATATTATGGATGGATGTGGTGATTTAACCTTCCCATAGTCCATTTGATCTAGTCCTAGTTCCATCGCCATATATTTTGAGGTAATATATGACGACCATACGGTCGATCCATAGTCAAACACCTATTTACATATTATTGTATGTGCACACTATTATACTAAACATATCCATATCTTATACCCCAAATCTATCCACTTCATACAACCGTAGTTCAAGAAGTCAAAGCATCAAACATACAAATATTCAAGGCGTAATTTTCTAGGGATTGCAACAACCACAATTGGTAATATCTAGTTTTTGGTTGACATCTTTCTCCAGACATGAAAATATTTAAGGTTGGATTTCCTAGGGTTTGTGGAAACCCTAGTTAATGATCCCTAGTTTATGATTGACGTCTTTCTCCTGCATGGCATGTTTGCTACAACATTCACCACATATATAGAGGCACCAACTGAACACATTTTTTATAGGCACCATTATAGTCCCTACCTTTGATGGTGATAATCTCTACCTCAACTCGTGATATGACCAAATCATAAATATTAATTAGTTTATGTCCAAATCCTCCAAGCCGCCATAAAAACCCTAACACTTTTGTTGGTTTCCTCAAGTTTGATCTGTAATTTTGTTATATGCTAATAGTAGATGCACGCTCTGGAGATCTTTCCCATTCCTTTTGTGGGTGATGTTTTGACCTAGTACTTAATTGGTGCTCTCTATAAATATTTGTCAAAAGCTTGGGAAACGGTCTTGGGTCTTTTCCAACTAGTGAATGATGTCTTAAGTGTTAGGATATTAAAACACACAGGAGTTAGTTAATATCAACTTGTTATAATGTATCTTTAGGGAAAGTGTATTTCTTTAGTAAGCATTTGTACATATGTAATCCGACGGTCACTATATGTTCTTGACATAGTGATCCAACGGTTCATCTTCTCCTCGATTGTAATGGTCATCGATTTGTAGCTTAGCCGTCGAAATGTCCATGATCTCTATTTAAAGAACATGGAAGGTCATTTTCTAGTTGATCGATTGTGAGAAACTCATTGTAACAATATTTTTCCTTTGAATAATAATATTGCCTCAAGTAGTTATTTGGATGCGGTTGTGGAGTGTTTCCCTCTTTGAGTGTTTAAACCACGTACAAATCAATGTGTTGATCTATGATATGTTTGTGTGAGTGGTTTCTCAGTGTGTCCAACCATTTGGAAATATCCTGTGATAGTCAAACATGGTATCAAAGCTCTTATGAAGTTACACTTTCATTGATGATCGAGATCTTCATTGGGTGATTCCAAGAGTGTCAAAGGATTTTTTATTCAAACACTTCTGTGCATTTTTGGGTTGTGAAAGGTGTTTCATTATGTCCAAAGCATTGTTTCCAGTTGGAACCGCTTTTTGTTTCACTAAAAAATGTTTATGTTTTCCCAAGATAAAACCATTTTACCATATTTTAAGGTATATTGTTTACAATTACACATTTTAATTTTTTTCTCACATTCTTTTATATTTTTGCCCGGCTTTTGTTTTATTTATGAATTGTTACATTTTCAATCTACATATGATCTTTTTTGTGTTCTCTATGTGAACTAGACAAAATGAAACATAGCAGAAAGGATTTTCTTTAGTATGTATGCTCTTTGTCGTACGCTTTGTGTAAACTCAACAAACCATAAATGGTGGGAAAACTTGGATTTCTGACATTTTCTTCCAACAACAACAACAACAACCCTATTATCCTCCATAATATCACATCTTTTGCTTTTCCCACTTGGCTAACAGTTACTTTAAAAAGTAAGAGGTATTGGGTTCATGTCCCCTTCTTTTGGTTACTTTAGTAAAAGTTCATATTACTTTAAGTTATAAAATAATTATATTGTAAAAGTGCTTCACACTTGTCCTATAAAAGTGGGTCACTTATTTTCAAGCAACTTATTTGTAAAAGTGAGTTTATAGACAAAGTTAATAACTAGGGGGGGGGGGGGGTTTTTTTTTGCATTTTTTCTCTCTACCATGTGGATCAACCTTTTCCTACCACATGGCTCCTTGGATCCTTTTTATGCATTTTTACAAAATGGTGTAACTTTGACATCTAAAGTTTGTTTTAAATGTCGTTTTCTTTGAAATAGCCTATTTTTCCGAGATCTTTGCATATAGACCATTGGTTTCTATTTTTGAATCCTGCATATTACAATTACCACTCCATGTGATATTCTACTTACCAATTCCAACTACTTCTCATGGAAACCTTATATGGAGGATGTGCTACAAAGTAGGGGCTTTACTATATTACTTTGGGGAAAGAAACCGGTCCTAACAATGACAATAAGAACCAAATGATGACAAAGGAACCAAATCCAAAAGTAAGAAGAATGAACACCATTGCAACTTTTGCGGGAAAGATGGTCATGTGGAATCAAAGTGTTTTAAGAAGATGCCAACCTTAGAAGCAGTAATGAAGAAACACAACACCAACCTTGATTCATCTTCTGCCTCTACAACTCAAGGACATGCACTTTGTGCTTCCAATTTTTTTAATGCATCTTCTACTTCTTCTTCTAATGACTCACTCATTGATTTGGGAGCATATTATAATATGGATAAGGATAAATCCGTATTTTCTACTATGAATGAATGTAACATCAAACAAATAGTTGCTGGTGATGATAGATTTCTTAATGTTGTAGGATCATGGTGTGATTATGCACACTGGCAAGTAACTCTTGTTTCTATGCAGAGATCCTACATAGGAACTACACTTGTCCCCTCATTGGAAACATTTTCCCCCACATGTGCATATGCACCTCGATCATCAACCTAGGAGTGTGGTAGTCAAATGATGGCTAAGTGACTGAAAACCTCTAAAAAAATAAGCAAAACATCTATAAATCAATTGGGAAGCCTTTCCTCCCATCAAACACAGGGTAAAAATGATCCAAAGCAAAAAAAAATTGTTGCAAAAAAATGGTATACCACTTAATGCATTTAGGACTACCATGTGGATCAACCTTTTCCTACCACATGGCTCCTTGGCTCCTTTTTATGCCTTTTTCCAAAATGGCATAACTTTGGCATCTAAAGTTTGTTTTAAATGTCATTTTCTTTGAAATAGCCTATTTTTTGAGATATGTGCATATAGAGAAATGGTTTCTATTTTTGAAGCGTGCATATTACAATTACCACTCCATGTGATATTCTACTTACCAATTCCAACTACTTCTCATGGAAATATTGTATGGAGGATGTGCTACAAAGTAGGGGCTTTATGAGATTACCTTGGGGAAAGAAACTGATCCTAACAATGACAATAAGAAAATAAAATGGGTCAATAAATCTGATGAGGCTCGTGGATTATTTAGAATGTCAATTTCTACTTATTTATGATTCCACCTATCAGGGATTGATGAACCAAATGTTGCGTGGGAAAAGTTACAAATAGTGTTTGGTAAACACATTGACATTTGAGTTCAACAAGTTGAAAATGAGTTGGTTCCCTTAAATCCAGGTGATTTCTCTTACATACAAGACTATCTATCTAAGTATAAAACCCTTAGACTCTTAGTTGAAGAATGCAAATTAAAAAGGGAAGACGAGTAATGTATTTTTCATATTCCTTTGAAGCTTGGAATTGGATATTATTTTTTGTGTCTGCCTCTTACTCCATGAAATAATCTCTGAGGATTCATTATACAAAACCCACTCTTTATTATTTTTATGATTCCTTAATTAGAGAGCAAGAAAAGCTAATATGTCTTGTAGTAATCAACAATGTCGATACATCTAACAAAGCCTTAGTGGCACAATAGAAAAACAAACCTAAGAATCCCAAGAAGCAACATCTTCACAGTAATAAGAAAAACAAGGGTCACAAACCCACTCACCTAGCTCATCCTTCCAATGATGACAAAGGAAACAAATCCAAAAGTAAGAAGAATGAGCACCATTGCAACTTTTGCGGGAAAGATGGTCATGTGTAATCAAAGTGTTTTAAGAATATGGCAACCTTAGAAGCAGTAATGAAGAAACACAACACTAACCTTGATTCATCTTCTGACTCTGTAACTCAAGGACATGCTCTTTGAGCTTCCAATTTTTTTAATCCATCTTCTACTTCTTCTTCTAATGACTGGCTCATTGATTTGGGAGCAACTTATAATATGGTTAAGGATAAATACATATTTTCTACTATGAATGAATGTAACATCAAACACATATTTGTTGGTGATTATAGGTTTCTTAATGTTGTAGGATCATGGTGTGATTGTGCACACTGGCAAGCAACTCTTGTTTCTATGGAGAGATCCTACAGAGGAACTCTACTTGTCCCCTCATTGAAAACATTTGCCCCTACATGTGCATACGCACCTCGATCATCAACCTAGGAGGGTGGCAGTCAAATGATGGCTAAGTGACTGAAAACCTCTCAATAAATGAGCAAAACATATCTAAATCAACTCGGAAGTCTTTCGTCCAATCAAACATAGCGTAACAATAATCCAAAGCAAAACAAAATTGTTGCAAAAAAATGGTATACCACTGAATGCATCTAGGACTCTGCACTAAAGAATCAACATAATATAATAGGAGGTAATTATTTATTGCCCATTAGATGTTTAGTGGGAAATTATTTTGACTAAAAGGAATAAGCACCTAATATACTATCCATAAAATGAAACTATTTGCATCTGGTCACCAACAACCTAGAAGTCACAAAGGGTAGTGGCATCTTCACTAACACACTAGTACATGTGCACAGTTTTTCCACGGAAAATCGTTGCTATAGCGACGAACATGACCCTTTTTTTTTTTCCATGGGAAGGCTTTCATCATTGTCGCAACACTTTCCACAGTTCGTCGCTATAGTGACAAAAAAGACATGAAACATGATTTGTTTAAAAAATCAATCTGTGTCGCTATAGAGACACTTCCCCGTCGATATAGCAACACTTGGGTTGTCGATATACTGACGGAGTTCCATGTTTAAAATAGATTTATACCAGCTATACTCTGTCTCTGTAGCAATGAAGGTTCGTCGCTATAGTGACGAAAATGCCCTTCAAGTTTCGATGGACCTGCTACACTAGCAATGCAAATTTTCGCCGTTATTGTAGCAGGTCCGTCGAAACATGAAAGGCCTCATCGTCACTATAGCGACATGGTGCAAATTTTTTAAAAAATGATGTGGGTTTCGTCACTATAGCAACGAATCTGCAAATTAAAAAAATGATGTGGGTTTCATGGCTATAGTGACTGATCTGCTAATTTAAAAAGAAAAAATACACTAATATTATTCACAGTGGCAACCCATCAAAGGAAGGTAACATACAATTTCATCAAAAACTGACGAAAGTACATCTAACCCTTAAACACCTTATCCAGAAAGAATTAAAGAAATTATTGGGAATAACATTTTTAGGTTCAACATTTAGATCAGGTTGCGAATCTTACACCAATTAGAAAACATTCAGGAGAAATCAGGTTATGTGTAGATTTCCATAATATTAATAAATCCTCTAACAAAGATAATTACCATGCTCCACCCATGGAGTATATTTTACAACTCGTCTCTAGTTTAGAAATGTTTTCACTACTACATGGATTCTCCAAATAGAACCAAGTCCTTGTGGTTGAAAGGGATCATTTAAAACCATCGTTCATACAAATTGGGGTATATATGTCTATCGAAGGATGTATTTTGTCTTGGTCAATGTAGTAGTTGCATTTCAAAGATCCATGGCCATATCCTTCAAAGGGTTAGTTGTCCAAAGTGTTTTCATATAGCTTGATGATGTCACAAAATATTCCAAGAATATATATGATCACATTCAACACCTAAAACATATCTTTGAGAGATGTAGAAGGTATGTTATATCCCTTAATCTAAAGAAAAGCATTTTGTTGCTTCATAGGAGAGAATAATAGGACACGTTATTTCAAAGGTTGGGGTATATATAGATGCTAAATGTACTAAATCTATAATACAACTCCCTATTCCCAATTGTAAGAAATTAATGCAGTATTTCGTAAGGAAGATTAATTTTGTACTCAAATCCATAGTATATTTTGTAGAAATTATCAATCCTTTGCATAAAATTACTAAAAAGGATGTGCAATTCAAGTGTATTTCTATAGAGAAAGAACCATTTGAAAAAATCAAGGATTACATAGTTACTTCCCCATCCCTACACAGCCTTGATTACAATAAAGATTTATTGATATACAATTTTGCATTTGACTATTCCCTCACACAGAAGGAAGAGAAAGGAGGAGAGTACATGATTTTGTTCATGAGCACTAGCTAACAAATAGTTGAATTGAATTACCCAAAAGCGGACAAATCAACACATATTTTATTTAAAGTTGTCAAACAGTCCAGGCCTTATATTTTTAAGAAACACAACAAGGTGATCGTGCCTGACCACCTGTAAGGTTACTTTTTATACAAGAGGAACTAGGATAAAGAAGAGGGTATTGGGTTACAACTATCCAAGAGTACAATTTTAAATTCAAGCTAGCCATAATAGTCAAAATACCATGTATGTGTAAGTTGGTTTTCAAATCCTCGGGTCCTATAGAAGATATTGAAGAAGACTGGGAAAATTAAATATAGTTTTCACCCAAGAAGTTATATATGTGACTATTGACACTAATTCATGGTATAATGAATTGAGGAAATATGTTTAACATGGCATACCTCCTAATTACATGAGTGACAAAATAGATTAGAGCCTTGAGACCCAAGTCTTCAAAACACCAAACAGTAAATGGTGTCTTGTTCAGAAAGGATTAAGATGAACTTCTACATAGATGGATTGAGAAAATATACGTCGACAAAGTGTTAAGAGAATTGCATTAGGCATGCAAGAGGCCAATTTTGCAGGTGATACTACAGTCCACAAAACCTCAAAAGTTGGCTACTATTGGCCTACTATATTCAAAGATGCACACTTCTATGTTAGAATATGTGAGATATATCAAAAGAATGTTGTGAGAGAAAATAATCCCGCAATCCCCACTGTATCCCATTGCAATGTGTCATTATTGAAGAACATTTTGATCAACGGGGATTGGATATCATAAATTAAATTAATCTGAATTCATCAAAACAACACAAATATATCTTAAGATCCATAGATTAATTCACAAGGCCAAAGTTGTACCATTGTGCAAAATCAATGAATTGGTCATTATTCAAATTTCGGAACAACAATTGATTACTAAGATTGATTAAAAAATAAATGATGTTGAAAGAGCAGGAACATGTGCTTATTTGACACGTCCAATTTTCAACATGTAAGAACTAGTACTGAATTCGACTAGATGTTATATTCTGTGAATTTTGGGTTTTATAAACAAGTAGACTAGTCCATTTTAAATATGTTGAATTATGTGGATGTTTCTAGGTACCACATAGAGCATGAGCTGATGTGCTACCTTTATAGGTTACAAGCGAAAGATATTTCGTTGTGCCACAATATGATTGCCTTAGGATCCTGCACTATGAAATTGAATGTAACTATGGAGATGATGCATGTTACATGCCCAAGTTTTTATAACATTCATCCTTTTGCACCTTAAAATCAAGCTGTTGGTTATCAGGTAAGGCAATTATTTTCTTTGGTGAGATATACATGAAAGTTTTTTTAATATGACAAGAAATCCTTCTTCAGAAATGCTTAATCTTGCATATTCCTTTGCAAGATATCTTCAAAGATTTGGGAGACATTCTTTGTGCCATAACTGGGTTTGACTCATTCTCTCTGCAACCTAATGCTAGTGCAGCAGGCGAGTATGCTGGACTGATGGTTATTCGTGCTTATCATCATGTAGGTGTTCAAAACTCTTGAACCTTATGAATTTGTTACCAATAGTAGTGCCTAGACATTGGATTTGGTGTTGAATTGCACATAAAACTTTCACAGGAAAGAGGAGACATGCATAGGAATGTCTGTATTATTCCTATATCTGCTCATGGAACGAATCCTGCAAGTGCTGCTATATGTGGCATGAAAATTGTTTCTGTTGGCACTAATGCTAAAGGAAATATTAATGTAGAGGAACTAAGGAGAGCCACTGAGACGCACAAGGACAACATTCCAGCACTTATGGTATGTATTTATGATACCATGTTCGACACGAGGGCATCATTACCACTTCATGGTATCTTTTCAACAAGTCGACAATTGTGATAAAAAATGCAGTTTAATTAATGAAAAGACTCACTTTCACTTTCTTCAAGATTAATTGCTCTTATAGTTTTGTTCATGTTTGTGATGGCAATAACTGATAGCCAAACTGCTCATAGGGAGCAATTTAAATATGTATTACAAATTCATTAATAAAAATATGGCAGCAAGATTGTTATTTTGAAAAAATATTGTTTTAATTGGTGCCGGTGACCTATCCTTCAACCCATGGTGTGTATGAGGAGGGTATTGATACCATATGTAATATCATCCATGAAAATGGGGGTCAGGTTTACATGGATGGGGAAAATATGAATGCATAGGTAAATTGTTCATACTTATGAATCTGGAAAAGGAATTTGTGTTTCTCATGATAGAGATGCTAAACTCCTTATTTCCATCATTTCACGATTTCTCTTAACTACTTGTATTCTCTTTTTTTCATGAAAAAACCTTTCTTATTGAATTGAATTGGTTTCCATGTTCTCACAGATGATATTTTATTTCATGTATATCCCATCTCTCACCTATTTCTTTTGAAGTATTTTCAACAGTCCTATTGCAGTATTTGCCAATTATCATGTATAAAACATAAACAATAACAATATTATAACTAATGAAAAGAATGATAGCAATGTACAAGAAATAAAGTAGTAATAACAATACTAGTAAATTTAATAACTAGTTAACAAAGAACAGTAATCTAGTCTAGAACTGTTTGGATCAACATTATACTCAGATACTTGTAGGTTCAGATCTTGCCATTGAAAGGACAAGTCACCAAAGGAACATATGACATGCCTTGATAGAGAGTAGGTTAGAGTGTTGTAGGTTGAAGTTAGATACATATAGTAGAAAGCAATATATCTCAGTCACCATGTTTGAAGACCCTGGTAGGATAGTAGCAGTGATATTTAGCCCAAAACACAGCTAATCAACCTTAAAAGATCACAACTCCCTCTAACATAATTAACACCAAACAAGTCATGTACAGAAAGGTAAGGTCAAATTAGCCATGGCCTAGCTAGGAGAGGTTGCAACAGTCCACTTTAAGGATGAGGGAGATCCTCACAATCCATGTGCCATCTAGGAGAGATCATACATAGTCACAATCCATTAGGATACACCTTACACAATCACAAATAAGGTTTAACATCCCTAGAGGGATGACGCCAAAGCTAACAGTCCAAGAGTAGCCCATGGAAATGAACAAGGCCTATATTTTCAGCAGAAAAATGGTCTTGGATCAACCTAATACAGTCACGAGTTAGCTTCATAAAGTCACAACCCAACGTGGCAACATGAGAGACACCACACATTCCATGGGTCAAATGCATAAGGTCACAACTCAACAAGAGAGACACCACACAGTCCACAGGTCATATGCATAAGGCCACAAATCAGCACAACTCGTGATTCGGAAAATAATGGAGCACAAAGAAACCCTTAAACTCATATCTAGTAACCCAGGGGTGAAGCAGTGAAAACCTAGCAACATACTCCTTGATGCCAAACAGAAAGATCAGAGCTGAGATGTATCTTCTTTGATGGATCCATAATGAAGGATAACACTTGTTTTTATAACTTGAAAGGACTTCTAATGGGTCTTTCTCCAAATCCAACTTCTAGGATGGTTACCAATAAAATAAAAATAGGATAACTTAGTATAGGGTACCAAAGGTCAAAATGGTCACATAAATAACAACAATAAAAACAATAAGGTTAGGTCATCATGTCAAAGAGGTCATGGTACCACAAACAATAAGGGTGCTATTACCAAAAGTACCATAAGTCACCTAAGGGTCACAAAAAGGTGGTAAGGCAACCCCCATACCCACAAGACCAAGGTGTACCATAAAGGTGGGGAGCCAACCCCTTTTACCTACAGGACCAACAAGACCAACCAAGGACTTTAATCTTTTCTCTCTCAAGGTATATCGTCAGGTGTGTTCCATATATCTTTATCATCACTGTATAAGGAGAAGATCCAAAATGGATAATGTGCCACCAGAAAAAAAGGATACAATAAAATACTATATAAATATAGAGAGAAAAGAGAATAAGCAAAGAGGAGATGAATGGTAACATAAAACAATGCAAGTGAAAACACTCTACTCCCACTATTTGTAGTAAATACCCATGAGCACAACAATATACTTTTGGCGTAATTCATAATGAAGTAGGATTCTATAATGATATCTCAACATCTTGACAACACAAAAATATAATGCATAACAATAAAATTCAAATAAACCCATCTAAATAATGCCTTTGATTAATTGCAAAAAATAATAATTAAAAGGTAAATAGTATAACAAAAGAATATGTCATTTTCAATCACATGTTAAGATATAATTTCAATCAAATTCAACATTAAACATATTGATATTAAATGATAGATGGTTTATGTTCTCAAATAACATGAAAACATAATTGAACCTTAAACCCCTGTCGTTTCTCCTCGAATAGTTATAGTCATCACTTCTCACATCGCAAATGTTTCAAAATCAGGGGGGAAAAGGTTGTTATCATCCATGGCCAATGCTCTTAAGGACAAGCATTCAATTAATAAATGAGTCTATGGTACAAAAATTTCATAAGTACATTTATTGGTTTCCTATACTAGCCATTATCTCAAATATCCATAAGAAGAAGCTATGACTAAAGACATTTCATCCAATATTTACTCAATGAATGAGCAACCATGGTACAAAATCTCATAAGTACATTGATTGGCTACCTATTCCTGCCATTTTCTCAAATATGCATCACAGGAAGCTATGAGCTAAGATGAAATGTTCTGCTTCATCTATTATTTTTCTGCAGAAAATAGTGATCATAGGAGCAACTATACAAAAGGAAACCCTCAGGAAATCTAGTAGACCTATGATTGAAAAATGTTGTGGAAAGGTTTCAGTTTTGAAGGAACATAAAACTCAAAGAATGGATCTTATATCTATTCTGCATAGCTAAATAAGCTCTATGAGTTTCACCAGATGAAATTTTAAAATTCACTTTACAACCTAACATTAAAATGGTATGGAAGGTGTCTATAATATATAGTACAAATAGCCAATAATAGAGCTGCACTTCTACACCTAGATAAGATTTTATTCTTCAAGAATGTTCAACAGTGCTTTGTGCTCATAAATCTCAACTTTTGGAGAAATCTCGAGTTTAATAGGATTTTCAGCCCATAACTTTGTTTGGTTCAAACTCATGTTTAACGACAAGTATAAAACCAAACATTGTTACTTCTAATGTTGAAACCATATATGTTTTGCAAAGATGCACATCAAAACCATATGAGTATTGTCTTGAATGCACATAAAACCCAAATAATGATTTCTATTATTCTACATTGAATATGCATATCTCAATAACCTCTATGAGTTTTACCAGATAGAATTTTAAAACTCACTTTACAACCTGGCCTAAAAATTATTTGGAAGGTGTCTCTAGAATCTAGTACAATTCATAATGGTGTGACTTCTAATGTGAGTAAAATCAACTAATTTCAACATCAGTCAAAACTAAATGACAAAAGACAAAATGTCACATAAAATAATTCAAAAAATTGCAAGACCCAAACAGTTTCATAATAAGGACTTTGCAATATCCTTGATAGAAAAAAACAACGATAACAATGCCTTCTAGAACCAAGATGATGCCTTCAATATACTACTGTAAAATAGAACTTGTTAGTGCTTCCCATCTTTGATAAAAAATAAGTTTCTCTAGTTGACGGTTGAAGCAAAATGAAAAGGTGACCATGACAAAATGAGCCTAGAATTTCCAATTTATATAGAGATTAGGGCAGTCCTCTTAGGACTTAAATATCCTTTAACAATATCAATAAAATTTGGACAGCTTAAAATTTTAGGACATTCTCACATATTAATTGTTAAGCCCTCTTTTGGTCTTTCACCACTGGACGCGTAAAAGTTACTCGAACGAAAATCATATTTGCGTTATGGAAAATTAACAGTTTGACCCCCAAGAAAAGCAGTTTAATCATCAAACTGCATGTTTCAGACATCTAAGACATGGATTTAACGGTAGTAGCATTTTTGTGTTATTTGGGGAAAGGATCATGAGACTATAATAAGGTTGATTTTCTTTGGAGACAGTCCAAGAAATTGCCAACCAGAAATAGCTTCTCTGCTGTGATTTCATGCTAATAATTATTGGAGAGGTTGCCTAGAGTAAGTAACAACCTTCATGCCAATTGAAATCTCAACAAACATCTTTTTTTTTAACTCAAACAGGTATATTTTTATTTTTATGATATTTTGGACAAATCATGGAAAGAAATAGCAATACCTAGATCCACCAATTACAATTAGGTCAGAAGATAAACTTCTATAGGACCAAGAATTAAAATAAATTTCAAGAAAGATAAAAAATTATACATCTTCAACAACATCACTCACACATATGAACATTCACGGGAGCGGCTAAAAAATACAAGGTTCTCCATTGGTACTGAAGTTTCCTTGAGGCAGAAGGTAGGCTTTATTAGCCATAGAATCCGCTAGGTTGTTTAGCTTTCTCAAGATATGTAAGGAAGAGACCTTGTCAAAGTCTTTCAAGATGTTCTGTATTCGCTGCAAGGTTTTGTCCAATAAAGGATTGTTGAACTAAGAGGCAGAGTTTAACAATTTCATCAAGATCTCATAATCCCTGAAAATTTGGATTTCCTTGTAACTGATATTCTTAGCAATTTGGAAATCCATGAGGAGATTGTAACTCTCTGCCTGGTTATTTGAACAAATTCCTAAGCCCCAACAGAAGCAAGTTTCTCTCACACTTTCCAGGGAGAAAATTGCCTCGTCAACACCAGCGATGTCAAGGTTCCCATTGGATGCACCATCAAAGAAAAGTGTAGCAACTCCATTACTCTTCCACCAGGAAGAAAATTGATATGCAAATAGTCTCAAATTCCAAGGAGGAAATGACAGCGGTTTGGAGTTTTTAAGATTTATCCCTTTCGTAGTGCACCCCAACCACCTTGTAAGTTCATGAGGGAGAGTAGAAAAGCAATTTCTGACAGATTCTAAAATCTAGAATTTGACTTTAGAGGCCACATCAATAGAAGACCACGATCTGTCATTGAAGAGGAGGTCATTTTGTGCCAGCCAAACCTTCCACCAAATGGACTTTGGAATTATGAGCCATGAATTACTCTAGCCAATGCTTTTCCCATTAGACTCTAGGATCCTATCTTTCCAAGAAGTGAACAGAACTAGAACTGACATGCCAGTGGGAGATGCGATCTTCATATCTTTTAAAACCAATTTCCACACAGATTGAATGAACACGCAATCCACAAATAAATGATCAGATGTTTCTGATGCTTCTTTGCAAAGACAACAACGAAAAGGACCATGAAAGTCACGTTTAACCAAATTCGCACCAGTCAAGACTTTTTGATGGATAAGAAACCATGAATTTTTTTTACCTTTGGCAGGTCGTATGGAGACTAGATCGACTTCCACTACGCATGGGACAACATGGACACTTGAGAAGATTGCAAAGCTAAAAAACCATGGCCAACTGAATAGACACCGGACGATCCTTGTCCCTATTTGTCTTTCAAGGAATGATGGACAACAGCCAAACCAGATAGAGCAGTAATTAGTAATTTTTGAGAAGGAATAAACTGATCTCACATTTCCAGAAGATTCCAACCTACCCAATTCCCCATGCAGTCCGAGGAGCAAATGTCTATTAAACGAAGGAAACCTTTGTTAAACAGCCATAATTTGATCTCAGAGAGTGAATTTATGGAGGAAAGAGGAGGATGCCCAAGAATCTTATCATCCCATAGAAAAATTCTTTTCCCATTGCCTCGGATTCTATAAAGATGATGTTGAATTAGTTTTATTCCTTTCCTCCACAAATTCCAGATAGCAGTACATGTTGGAAGATTTTCTGAATTTATATTTCTCAAGGAACCACCCTTTACATATTTCATCAAAAAGAGCTTGCTAATCGGATGATTTTTATCAGCAAAAAATTGCCAACCAAGTTTACCTCTCAAGGCAAGGTTTGTCGATTCAGGGTCATGAATTTGCAATCTGCCTTAAGAAATTGGTCTTTTGATAGTCTCCCAGTTTACCAAAAGGATTTTATTTCGATTACCTTTACCACCATTCCAAAGGAAATCCCTGAGAATCTTGGAGATCTGCACAGTGATGGACTTGGGGGCAAGGAGCAATGAAGAGTGAAAAATAAGGAGGGAAGAAAGGACTGCCTTTATCAAGACCAGCTTTCTAGCTTTCGTCAACCAGTATCCACCCAAAGAGACAATTTTGGATTTTAATTTGCTTAATACTTCAAGCCAAAGCGAAGGGGGGCTAGCTCCCAAGGTCAAGAGGAGACCCAAATATTTTATCTTAACCCACTTATCATATCCAAGAAATCCCATAGAACTAGCAATTCGAAGCATTTTCAGATGTTCAACATTCCACCCATAAACAACACTTTTTTCCTTGGTAATCAAGGATCTTGAGATTAAATAGAACTTATGTATAATTTCATTGAAGGCACGGGCAATATTTAAAGAATCCCCACCAAGAAGCAGAGAATCATCGGCAAAGAGCGCATGGTTGATAGGCTCCACTCCTCTAGCATCCCTAATGCCAGGAATAGCACCTACAACCATATCAGCAGACAGTTTTATACTTAATGCTTCACGCATCAAACTGTATAGGAAGGGTGACAGAGGACACCCTTGATGGAGTCCTCTCGAGGCTTGAAAAAATTCTAAAGGTCTACCGTTGATAATGGGTGCAATCCAAGGTATTTCTGTACATGCTTTAATCAAACTAACAAACTCCACACTAAAACCAAAAGTGAGAAGAACTTGATAGAGAAAAGAGAGCTTAACATGATCAAAGGCATTTTTCATATCAAGCTTAATGATCATACCTTTCTATTTCCTTTGGAAACTGGAATGAATGGCCTCTTGCACTTGAATCACATTGTCTACTAAATACCTTCCTTTAACAAAGCCCCCCTGCCGATGAGAGATTGAAGATCCCAACAAAGGCTTAAGTCTGTTAGCTAAAAGTTTAGCCAAAATTTTGTAAGAGGCATTGCATAGCGAGATAGGCTGGAACCTATCAAAGGATGTTGGATTTACTTCCTTAAGGATTAAGGCTAAAAAGATAGAGTTGGTACATCCTCCAACTTTAGCTTTCATAAGAAAAGTAGAAATCATGCGAAGAAAATCATGTTTAATAACTGGCCAACATACTCTGTAGAAGTCGTTGGAGAAACCATTCAGCCCAGGAGCTTTATCTGGCTCCATACCCCAGATAACCTCCACAACATCTTGCTCATAAAAAGGTTTTACAAGACCAGCATTTGTCTCTGCTGAGACTACATATGGAATGTTAGATAAAAATTCAAATTTGGTTGCATTATTAGTAATTCCATCCTTTGAAAATAATTGGTGAAAATGAGAATTGGCAGCCTATTTAAGATCCAGTTGTCCGTTGATAACAGAAAAAAAATTCTGATATAAGGTTACGGGAGAGTCTTAATCTACATTGTTTGTGAAAATAGGCTGAATTTTTATCACCAGCTTGTAACCATAAACTTCGTGACTTGAGGCGCAAAAATTATTCTTCATGTTGGAAGGAAAGAAAAGAATTTGCTTGTGCAGACTTCTCCCTAATCAAAAGCAATTTTGTAATTTCAGACTCCTCCATACTGATTTGAATATCAGGTAATACTTTCTCATTTTCTTTTATGTTGCTAGATGGAGTCGAGAGAGGTTTCTTAATCCATGCTTTCAAAGCATACTTAGTTCTTTTAAGTTTTTACTCCCAAACGTAACTGGGAGAACCATCCACATACTGATACCAAACTTCACTCATGGTTTCCCAAAATCCATCACGCTCAATACATAATGAGCTGAAACGGAACGAAATTGGGCCAAATTCTTCTTCTTCTTCCACCTGCAAGGAAATGGGATGGCAATCGAAAGATATCTTAGGCAAATTTTTTGAAGATATAAGATAATTCTCATCTAACAAAGAGCTTTGCACCAAGAAACGATTCAAACGAGCAAGAGTGTTGTCTGCCCCAACTCTGTTGTTGGACCAAGTAAAGCGACCCCTCTTTGGTTTGAAATCAAGGAGATCCTAAGAATGAATTATGGACTCCACATATTCCTGTAGAGGGTCTTTACCTAGCACACCTCCTTTTTTCTCATTAGGACAAAAAATGATGTTGAGATCCCCTGCCACAATGATATTTCTAAGAGATTTTGTTTCCAGAAATTTTGATAGAGAGGTCCAACAATCCTTCTTCTCAACAAGATTTACAGGAACATATAGATTTAAGAGGGCAATAGAAATCTTACTTGTAGAAAAAGGAGTTCTGAATAGATCCAATGTTATGAAACAAAAGAGGAAATTAGAGCAAATTTATCCTCCCACTAAATAATTTCTAAGCCCCCACAGGTGCCCTGAGCACTGACAGCAATACCAGTATTCTTTCTCCACTTAGTCTTGCTTAGTAATAATAGCGCATCCTCATCAATCTTTGTCTCTTGTAGTAAGAGAATGTCTGTAGGTTCCATTATTAGAAGATATTTCATATCTTCTGCCTTTTTGGGATTCCCCAATTGCCTGCAATTCCACGAAACAATTTGCATTATTTACCTATGCAAGAGGGAGTCACCCCACCCTTTTGGGGTATGTTCTGCTTGCTTCTACCCAAAGACATCTTAATGGTAGCTTGACATCCCTGCATTTTTAAACCCTCCACTTCTTATTCTCTAATCTCTATACGAGACTTTATGCCAACCTTTTTTGAAGACTGCTCAATAGAATCTTCATCCAAGGAACCAGATGAATCAACTGACTTTTTCTTAAGAATTTCAGCCTAGGCAGGAGAAGAAGAGGGTCTTGAAGGGGATTTTTGAATTTCCTAGAGGATTGGATTAACACATGGAGATTGGAAAGAAGTAGGGATCTCTTGAGACCCAAGAATTGCTTCACTTTCAATTAAGAGCACATCTGAAGGTTGCACCTCACCTTCTTCGACAGCAGGGGGAGTCTGATCATCCAAAGAACACAAGGCAACAAATGGATTTGAGGAGGCCAAAAATTTTCCTACATTTTGATTAGAATAATTCTTCTTCTCAACAGAATTGACTCTAATCCCTACCTGAGCATCTTTTCCTTTCAATTTGATAACTTGCTTAGAAGAACCAACTTTCTGAATATGAGTCCATTGCTCAGCCTTCTCAACTACAGGGTTTTCTTCTGATTTTTTCTTACAATTCCTAACAAAATGGCCATATCCATGACAATGGATACATTTGAGAGGAAGCTGCTCATAATCAAGCTCCTGAATATGAGACCAATCTGCCACGGTTAAATTGATTGCCTAAGGCAACCCAGTCTCTAAATCAACTTCTACGCAAATTCTTGTACACGAGTATTGATCTTTACTTTATGCCCTATCAATATACTTTCCAAGTTTTTTCCCGATAGTTTCCAAAGATTCAAAATTCCATTAGTGGAGCGGAATATTAGGAAGCCAAACCCAAATCGGAGTTACTGAAGGAACATCCTAAGTGGGATATAAGTCAGGAGTCCATTTGTTCAAATAGAGCCCCTAGGGACCCATAAAGTAGGGGCCATTTCAAAAGATGAGGTCTTTATCTTTTACTGAATCAAATACAAAGACAAAAAAAAACTCTTTCGACCAAGTGATTGCGGATTCCTTCAGTAACCAAAGGTCTCTAATTATGTTGTACCCAGCCATCGATTGCCTGAGATGGCCAAAGCCCAATAAATTGACCAATTAGTCCACGTTCAGAAGGATTCAGATCCGTTCGTCAAGGTCTCTCAACTGGCAGTTTGACAAATGGAATATCCACTTTCTTCACAAATTGTTGCACTAAAGAGCTGCCCTTCCTCTTGCCATTGGAAGCTACTAGTCTTTTGAAAGCAGCCAATTCCAGAGGAAGGGGGGGAGGATCACCACCATAATCCATGAAGAAACCCCAAACAAAATCCCAAATGCACACACAGACAAGAAGAAGGAACCCAAGACCACGTTGGCTCCAAGAAACCTACAAATAACCAAATAATGGCCTTCCTACTAGATCAGAACAACCAGATCCACAGCATAAATCCAATCCAGGACCTCTCGAGGAAAGCCAAGAGCATCACCGAAAACAAAGATCAAGTGAAGAGGGTCTACCTGAAACGAATTGGTAAAGACTCCAGGAAAAACGCAAAAGGTCAAAAATAGAAAAAAACTCCCAAATGAAAGAAACACAAGAGGTTCAATATCCAGAAAAACACAAAGCAGACATCAGCACCAGGAAGCACCTACACACATCGATCTAGAGCCCAACCTGCAAAAAAATAATTCAAAAGCGATCTTGGAGCGAAATTTGCTCGCCAATGTTTGAAAAAAAAAATATCTGGATACAATGTTATTCATTTAACAAACAACATTTTCCCTTGTCACTAAAAATATCAATAAAATAGAAACTTGATACAGTTTGCAGCCATGCAGACAATTAGCATGTTTTTTCTTGCTTTCCTCCACAAGTAGTTCGGACAAATTGACTCCCTTGCTAGTGGTGGATTCTACATATACAGGGTTAAGTTGAGTTGAAGGGGTTAGACAGTATTATCCTGGAGCAGGTTACAACATTTAGACATCTCATCATCCTTCCACCTCCATGTTCCCATGATCTGCTTCCACCACTGCATACTACTAGAGCTACTGCAGCCAAATTGCTTCCACCTTGTAAGATGATCATAAGTTAGTTGTCAGACTGTCAATAAACTTTCTATAAACAAAACCTATCATGATAATTCATTTGTTAAGCAATTAGCAAGTACTAGCTTCAACAAATCTTAAAAGTGAAATCTTTCCAAAATCCAAAATCAGAAACCCCTTTGGCTGAAGATGCTAGATAACAGCCTAGAAGTATTACATCCACAAGACCTCCAGTCATAAAGCTACAAGTGAGACATTATGTTAAAACCGACAATTGAGACCTTCGGTTACAAATCCATAATTAGGGTGGTTTTATTGCATCAAACTCATCACATAGCCTCAGCTACAAAAGGTTGGCATTTACAACACAGTGGTTCTGGAAATCCTCAACTATTACCCCATTGGCACAATGTTTCCCAAATCTGCTGACCCATCCAACCAAGTAAAGAAATCAAACTCCTTCGTGAGTCGTTTGAGTCAGTGTCTTGAATGTGGGGCAAGAAAATGCTGAGCGAATTGTGACTGATAATGTAGCAAACTATGTGTCTAAACAGGAAACAATCCTGCTGAATTTCATATGATAGATGGTTTTGTGATGGATTTGCACATTGGAGATGACTTACCCATTGGTTTCTTAATCCTAGTTGAGTTCTTACATGATAGTCTTCCTTGTGGCATTAGAGATCTCTTTACATCTTTCATGACATTTTACATGATGACCAGATGGAGATAGTTGCTTGATTGGAGAATCACCTAATTAGGAGGATAATTTTGTATCCTAGAGGAGGGTATTGGGCCCTGTTACCCTTCCAAATGCATTGTTTTTAAGGTATACTTTCCAGCAACACAAGTAGACTTGTTGTCATAATGATAATCAACAAATTGGAACATGTGGCTTGAGGATTTGTATTTGGAAAGGAAAATGTGGTTTTTCCATCACGCAAGCTTCAAAAAATAATTTTCTACTTGGAAGATGGATATATAATCCACATTTGAAAGGTGAGCACTCAACGAAGGAGAAACAAAGTACACCTATAGTAGATTATTCAAAGACCTACAGGTGACAAGGTCTATTTCAAACCTGTAGAAGTAACATTACCATCACTTCAAAGAATCTTTGTCCAAGATCATTCTAAGATGTTAAAGGCCTCAGGGGGTCTAATATGAGACTTTTTATGACATGATTCCTTCTCTCTTTGGGTTACCATTCAATACACATTCCTGTAGCATATTTGAGGGAAGAATTCATGTTGTTTTATGATAAAATCCTATTTGTTGAAGCTTGTTCAATTTCCNGGAGTTTAAAATGTCCTCATGTTGAAATAAAATATTTTTTAATAGCTACAACTAAAATTGCATCTACATATATGTTTGCAAAGGTTGCTCAAGAATAATGTCTATCTCATCCAAATATATCCATAGTTGGCAAGGTTGTTTTATTATTGTTATGTTCATCTTATCACCCATTAACAACTCAAACACCCTAATATGGAATTCTAGTATTCATTTTTCTTACCCCCATTTTGGTATGGATGTACCTTACAACGGTATGGTTATTTAGAGCAGTTTTGGGCCTTTTTGCAACCTTAAAAGAGGAGTTATGGGGACCAAAAGTAGTGAAGGAACCCCAACAACATAATGTCCTAGTGTTGGGGATGAAGAACATGTATCGTGAAAGAGGGATGACCTAGGCATAAAAGGCGACTTGTAGCAACAACATCCTAATAGAAAGTAAGAAAACATTCACGGAAACATCCCCAAGAGATGGTAATGAAATCCAGTAGTAAGGATAATTTGTGCCAATAGTGGCATAACTGTAGAAGCATATATAGGATTGTAATATGTTTCATAATACTTGTTCACAACATTTCATTCCAACATGAAGACATATGGAAGGTGTCCAATTCGTTCCTCATTTATGTCTACATTTTTTATGTACCTCATCTCTGGGCAGTTCTGGACCGTTTAACATCAAGAGCAGCACATTTAGCAGTGGTAAACGGACATCATTAGGCAACCTGTGCATTCCAACAGCCTCAAACCTTTTTTGGGGAAGAAATGATGGTTGTTCTGACATCCTAATCACCAATTATCATCGACATTATGAATTCTAGGTGCTTTTTTCCATAGAAAAAAGGTGTAAACATAACTAAAAAGCAGACACGGGCAGTTGGTGGAGGCAGGTTAGTGATAAAAGGGGCCTTAAATCATCATGAAATGCAATTATGAGCAGTCCTTTGAGCACAAACAACCCTAAAATTAGGTCTAGCCATAAATATCCCTCAAACATCCAGAAAACAACCATAATAATTTCTTAGCAAATCGGAACCCACATTGGATGCTTCCCTAAAACCTTCACATTCATTTTAACTTACATCTAGTCATTGAATATTTTGGAGAAAAGGTATTATCTCATTAATAACGTTCCAAGAGTTTCCAAAACTTTGACATACATTAGTTGTGGTGTGTGGTGTGTAGTTTTATCAGACAAAAAAAGAAAGAAAAACACTAATATGTGGTTGATATATATATATATACAAGATTTATGTTTTATCTTAGTACCTTTACATCAATGTTTTTTTCCCAAGGAAAAAAAATTGTTTATTTTATTAAATCCAAAAAAGTCTTTACAATATTTGTATGCATTTGCATACCGCTGGTTATATAGCCGATAAACTATATCAGTAACTGTTTCGAGAGAAAATTCAGACCTGTAGCCTGAACATCTCTGTCTGTGTTGAGAACTGAGCCAAAAAATTGCAGAGAAAAGATATTTGTAACTGTTGATTATACATTCGGTAAACTGTGTCTGTAAAAGTTTCCAGAAAAAATCCCAGACCTGTAGCTTGAACATCTTTTGTTGTGACGGGGGCTTGTGCCAAAAATTTCCAAAGGAAAGGATCTATGTGTGCTTGCATCTTTCAAAAGGGAGCGTTTTTCTTGTTGCTTCAAAAAAGAGTATAGTAGGCAGAAAATTCAGTCATCTTGTCTTGCATGAAGGGTTTATGCAAAAGGTCTATGATAGAATTCATAAACTTCTCTTTCCTTATGTTCAAGAAATTTCCAAGTGTTGAAGGCCATCCCCACCCCTTCTTTTGAGAGGCGATCTGCTACTGCATTTTGTTCCCTATAGACATGACGGCATGAAATGTGATCAAAAGATGTCCAAAGTCTGGTTACTTCTTCATAGAGAGTATTAAGTGGAAGAGTTATACAATGCTGAACTTAATTCACCCAGTTTATAATCATGAGTGAATCTCCAAATATGTGAAGGTTTTTGCAGCCCTTTTCTAGTGTAAATCGGAGAAGGAGTTTTAGAGAAAAAAGTTATGCATAGTTGTTTGTGCCTTCCCTGAGGCCCATTTGGATCTAGAAGTGGTGGTTTTGGGTTAAGTGGAGGGTGGCACCATCCCCACAGACAAGATTCTAAGAGGCTCTGTCAAAGAAATCCCAGGGCATGGTGTGGTATACCTGTTATGCTATGATCATTCTTACCGAATGTGCATCCTTAATTTGTGGAAAGTAAGAAAGGATATCCACACCTTGTTTTGCTATGACCTCTGGTGAAGAGGATTTGTCTTTGAAAATTGCTTGATTTTGAGCAATCCATATCCCCCATATGTGAATGAGAAGAAGAGCTTTTATGTGGGCTAGTTGAGGGGTGTTGAGCCACATTTTCCAAGTATCTTCCAACATGGGTCCAGTACACATGTATCTTTGATTTGTCATTGACTGTGAGTGCTACCAAACCTGGGTGGAGAATGGACAATTTAGGAAGAGGTGGTTAGCAGATTCCTCGTTGTTTTTGCATAAATAGCACCATCCTGGCCCCTCTATGGATCCTTTTTTCATTCTGTCCCAACTTGGAGTTTTATTATCTAGAGTGCACCACATGAACACTTTTTCTTTCAAATGGCATTTAAGCTTCCAAATCCCTGGCTGCCACCATTTAGGTTCCTTTTGGAAAGTGGTTAAGCTTAGATGTTGATATCCTATTTTTGGAGTGTAAGCTCCATGAGCAGCATGCTCCCATACTAACTCATATTCTCTATCTGTGAGTCTGATATGGGCTATTTGGAGTGTTGTGATGTACCTGTTCCAGTCTTGGGCCCACTGAGGTGGAATTTCAAGTTCTCGGCATCCCAACCATGCCTGTTGCCATAGACTGGTGGAAGCTAGATCAACGATTTGGTTTAAGTGGAAGAGACCATTTTGTTGAAGGTGTTGAACTAGCTGTGGAGGTAAAAGATGGTTGAGCTGACTATTTGGCCATGGATCAGTTCCTATCCTTACATTTGACCCATTCCCCACATTCCAATAGAGACCATTCCACATTAAAGGGAAAGCATTGCAGATTGCCTTCCAGATGATTAAGCCTGCTCCTTAAGGGATGGCAATTTAATTTTTTATCCAGTACGACAGGGGTGCTGGGCTTATATATTTATGGTAGACCACCTTTGACCATAGAATTTTTGTTGTAATAAGTCTCCAACCTGATTTTGCTGCCAAAGCTTTGGTGAAGAGGTTGGCGTTCTTTAGCCCCCATCATCCCAGTGATTTTGGTCTGGCTATTTGGTCCCATTTTACCCATGGAAGAACCAACTGTTCTTTCTTTCTTGTTGAGAGAAATTTTGCGCAATTTTTCCTTGTTCTCTCCAGGATGGATTTTGGGATCCAAGCAAGTGACATCCAGTAGATTGGGAATGCCTCGAGGAACGATTTAACCAAAACTAGTCTGCCTGCTCTCGAGAGCCATATGTTGCACCAATTGTTTACCCTTTTCTCCAACTTTGCCACACGCCAGTTCGAGTCTTCTTTTTATAGCAATTTGGCTTGATCCTGAAACCTAGATACTTCAACCCATCATCTAAGTGAATGACTAGGAAGGGGGAAAGGGTCAAGAATCTTCTTATAGTGTCTTCTTCCATAGTTTTGGCTGAGAATTCGCAGTGATTGCTAATGGAATCTTGTGGAGAATATGCAGTAATATACCTTTACTTACCATAGATTCTCCACAAGATGTCATTAGTCTTCTTCCATGTTGAAGGTGGTGAGAGAGGACTTATGTTCACTTAATATCATCCCTGTAGCTCTGCAGAAAGTCTTCAGAACTGCCGAAATCTTTTCTGCCTCTCGGAGTGTGCCATTGTAGAAAAGAAGAATTTCATCTACAAATAAAAGATCGATGATATTGATGTTTTTTGCTAATTTGATCCCTTCAAGCTAACCACTTCTCTTTGCATCTATAATGGCTCTGCTCATGCCTTCTGCTAACAACAAAAATAGAAGCGGGGAGAGGGGGAAGCCCTGTCTAAGCCCCCTTTCTGAGCTAAAGAAAGATGAAGCAAAGTCGTTTATGAGAACTGCAAAGGTTTTTGTGGATATGCAGGCAAAAATCCACTTTATTAAGGAATACAGGAAACTTGGATGACTGAGCATAAGCCTTAGATAGATCCAGCTTGCTCTGTCAAAAGCTTTTGACAAATCAATTTTTAGGATTGCTCCTTTTGATTTTTTGACCTTTACAGTGTGCATACCTTCCTGAGCCACCCCTATTGCTTCATGTATTTTCATGTCCTCCAAGAAAACAAACTGTTCATGGGAGATGATTTTTGAGAGTACCTTCTTTAGTCGCTGAGAAATCACTTTTTCTATCACTTTGTAAGTAATGTTGCAGGGGGAGATGCGTCTGAAATATTCCAGGTTGACCGGGTTGTCTGTTTTAGAGATAAGTGCCAGGAAGGTTGAGCTGAGGGGTGGGTGAACAAGACCATTTATACGAGATTCGTCTACTAGATGAGGAGGTCAGGACCTATTGTGTCATAGGCTGCCAGAAAAAAATTCAATGGTACACCCATCTGGGCCTGGGATTTTATCTTTCTAGAAATTGTGGAGGATGGTTTTCAACTATTCTTCTGAAACTTCTTCCATTAGGTCTGAATTGTCCTCTTCTGAAATTCTTTCAGGGAAGAAGCAGGTTGTCTGGATGACTTCTGCAATAGTGGCATGTTGATCTGCTCTGAAAAGGTTTTCAAAGTAAGCTTTTCGAATTTATGCCATTACTTCAAAAGTGGTAACTGGTTCATCAGTTGAGTTTCTTAGCTCCCAGATTGTGTTCTGTTGTTTTCTCCCCTTAGCAAAAGCCTGAAATAATTTTCTGTTGTCATCTCCACAGGTCATCCAAATGGCTTTGCTTTTTAGTCTCCAAATTTCCTCCTTTTCCTCGAGAAACTTTCTTCTACTTGACTCTAGAAGGATCAGTCTTTCCTTTTTTTCCTGTGTTGAGAGACATCCCCCTTCTGAGTTATGGATTTCAACTAGATCTGCCTCATTATGGATAAGGACTTGATCATCCTGGAGTTTTTTGTTTTTTGCCCAATCTTTCAGAAGCTTCTTGATGAGAAGCAAGATTTTGCACAAAGTGGGTTGCAGCATGTGATCCAGCTTCTGCTCCATATGGGATCCAGTTAGAGTGTATGAGCCTCGGGACTTCCTCGTGATTTAGCTAAGCTGCACAAAATTTAAAAGGACTAGCTGGTTTTTGAGGATTTCTCATTAATTCCAATCAAATGGGCAGATGATCTTAGTCAGCTCCTGAGTCAACCCATTGTTTAAACTAGAGGTATTTTTCGATTAGACTTCCCCCCAACAGAAATCTGTCTAATCTTTTTGCAATTCGGTTTTCCCCAGATCTTATGTTTGTCAATGTTGGCTTAAGCTTTTGTGGTTTCGGATCCACCAATTTAAGGTTCTGGAGTAGATTTTTGAAGAAAGTGGCCAAGGAATTCGTTCTTGCATTTGGACCCCAAATCTCATGGCCTCCAAGAGTGAAATTGAGATCCCCACCAATTACCACATTGTCTCTTTTAAGGAACTGGGAGGCTTGTACTGATTCCTAGGAAGCCACTATGTTATTGTAAAGCCCATAGATTTTTATAAGATTTAGATGTAAGTTTGCTTCTGCCCAGAAAAATTCCAACCCCATGCCAAAGGAGGCTCCCCATGACTTTACACAACATAGGATCAAAGGGTTCCATCCTATTGCTAAACCTCCTAAGTGTCCTTTTTCACTCTGGGCTAGGAAAGAGAAATTTTTTTAATGTAGTTGATAAACAAGAAGAAACCTCTGCTTCTATACCTAGGGTTTCCTGCAGAAGAATGATATCTGGTTTTTGAACCTATATCATCCTTTTTAGGGCAAGTTTTTTTTCGGGTACTTTCCAGACCCCTACAGTTGAGAGAGAGGATTTTCATTTGGGAACCCCTTCAGGGGTTTGCACTACTCTAAGTGCCCCAAAAAGAGTTTTTTTCTTGCCATTTGCTTGATCCCGAAGTGCTTTTTGTTGTGCAAAGGAGAGGAAAGAGGGTCTACCTCTTCCTTTTCCTCTAGTTGGGAGAATAGGGTTTGTGCCCAAGCCGAGGAGGGTAGGTGGGGGAGTTTCTCAAGCTAGGATGTCCCTTGAGCGAAGATGAAATCTGACTTGGGAGGTGGAGGCAGGTGGAGGGATAGGATCAATCCGGATTTGTGTATCAGGGGTCGAAAGGGAGGAAGAGGGTATCTCCTGTGAGTGAGAAGGGGAGGAAATCACTTGTGCAAGGGGGGAAGAGGGTTTTTCTTGTGGAGAGAGGGAATGAACTATGACTAAAGTGCTTGTAGATGAAGGTGGAGTATCATTTAAATTTATAGTATTTAACTGCTCTTTTAGGGAAATAACAGGAGACATACCCGAGTGGTGTGGAGTGCGCCCTTCAGGACGAGAGCCTGCCTATTCTTCAGAGGAGTTCTAAGGTCGAACTGGCTCATATATTGATGCTCCTGTCGCCAGTGCTTTTGTCCCTTTGTCCTGTTTTTCATGTTCCCTAAGGTATCTCCTTTTTTTGAGCAATGACTGTGGAGGAGGTAATAGGACACGTCCTTTCCAAATGCTCTACTTTGAGGCACCGACAACATCTAAATGGTAAGCCCTCATAGTCCAAGGATTGTTGTCGAGTTACAGTACCCCAAATACGATTGAGGTGCTCCCCGAGCTTCATCCTAATATTCATAGATACCAAGATTCCTGCCACTGCTCTTCAATGGGTTTGTAGATAGGAAAAATCTGCTTCCAGGAAAGTCCTAGTTACATTGCCAAAGTCTTTCAGTGAGGCTGGGTTCCAAAATCCCAATGGGAGGCCTGGTAGATGTACCCAGACGGGCACTCTGTCCATTCTCTCACTGCCAACATCAAATAATGGAGTTCATTTCTTAAATAGAATGGGTATCGTTCTATAAAACTAATTCTAACTAAGAATTTGGTCTGCTTCTTGCTTGCTGCTGAAAGTAAAACTATACCAACCTTTCCAAGGACCGCTTACCTCTGTCGTTGACGTTAATTGCCCCATCCAGTTTGTGTGCACCCAGGCCTTCATTTCTTTGTGATTAGGGTTTTTTCCCCTTATCTTCCCTACAATCACCCAGTCATCCATGTCTTCCACCTCTTCTATGGCCACATTAACACCGCAGACAAGATTTAAGTTTCTGTCGCTTAGAGCCAGACATTTGTTTTGCCTCTTTCACCTAGGGCTTCCATTTTCACCCTCCTCTTCCAAATAATTTCATGTCGAAGGGTTGTGACTGGTGTCTGAGTTGGAGCCTAGAAGAGTTTCTCGGGGCTCTGTTGCCTTTGACAAGGAATTGACGAATCCTTCTACATTGGCGTCTCCATCCGTGAGCAGTGGTGTTGTTTCTGCAAGGATCGGTTCAGACCAGCCTGCATTCAGAAGATCCGCAATTTTTGGGACGGTTTGTCTAAGCAGGGTGGTGTCGGGGTCCAAAGGAAAGAAATTTTCATTATTGACCGCACCAATTGGTGAAAAAATTGTGCCTGCGTTAAAAAAAAAAACCTTCAACTAATGTTAGGGAAGGAAAAAAAAGAGGGGCTTTCGGTGTTTGGTTCTGCGGCAAATACTGTTGAATGTGAGAGCGATGTGCTTGTGACTATCGGATTGATCAATAGGTCTTCCTCCTCCCTGTTTTCCATGGTTGAGACAGTCCTTCCAGCTGGCAGCGTAACCATTGATGGTGGAGGGGATAGCACGACGTTTACTACAGTCGGTATGACCGAGGCAGTGAAAATGGACTTACCCTACCACTGGTCGTCCAATTAGTCCAATATGTTTGTTTCCTCCCCATACTCCATGTGGCATTGATAAAAAAAAACCCCAAAAGTTAAAACCACGTTTTTATTCTTTTTCAGTAGATTGCCTCAGTCCTTCCCGACCCTCGCATCTTTGGTCGTAGACCACCTTTACATGAATGTTATTATCATAGTTTTAAAAATATTTTAAAAATATATTTTATATTTTAAAATTATTATGCTCAATATTTTATTACTAGGCATTGTTGTGCATGTGTCCAGACACAGCAAGGGAAAACAACCTCGTGTGTTGCAGGAAGCTATGCAGGGTGTTGAGGCCTACACTCAAAATATCTTGTAGAGGGTAAAGCAAGAGGTGGAATTCATGGAGGCCAAGGTCAAGACACAACATCGAGAGCAGCACAAGTTCAGTATTTATGGTGAAACCTTATGTTGTATTCTGAACATTGGGAGTAGTCATGCTCAGGATACAAAGTATGGAAAAAATCTAGATCTCTACTAGCACACAAAATTTATGTTGCCTCGGGTCCTTGGGGATAAAATTTTTGAACGCAAGAAGATTCAAAGGCAGATGACGGGCATCCAAACTCAACTTTAGTTGATGGAACACAAACAAGATACTCTAGCTAGATAAATATGGGTTGTTATACCAAATCTCATAAAAAATAGGTGTCATATATATATATGCCATATACCATCATAGATTTGTAGCTCCAAATCTCATAAAAAATAGGTGTCATATATATATTCCATATACCATGCAGGATACTCTTGCAAATATATGATGGTATATAAACACATGCATAAAACAAACCAACAATGATTTCACAAATAAAACCAATAAAGGAACCGATAGATCACCTCCCCCTAAATGCATCCACCTCTCTGAAATTTGTTTGGAAAATATTATTCAAGAGTGTGCTCTTTCCTACTCAAACATTATATAAATTTTAAGTAATATGATATGATCTCTATAAATAAAAATCCAATTATAATACTCAGAGCATCATGCCACTGCATGAATCTTGAAACCACATTATGCAAATAAACTTCAACAATAATTCACATCACAAAGAATTGAGAGTGGTGAAGACTTTCAAGATGTAGAGGAAGAAATATCAAATGACTTAGCCCTAGAGAAGAAAATCAGGATGTCCATGACTCTGATCTTTTTTTTAAGGTGGCATCATACATTTCTCAAGTACACGACAGGGAAGTTACTAGTTTTGCAAATGTTGAAGGTCAATTCTTTGAGGCTTCCGAAAAGATTGAGAGTGGTGAAGACAACTTGAATGTAGAGGAAGAAATATTAAGTGACTTAGATGACACTAAATTTGAAAATCAGGATGCCTAGGACTCAGACCATTCTTTAAAGGTGGCATCAAATATTTTGCAGGTACTACAAAATAGGGAAGTCATTGGTTTTGCAAACATTGAAATCCAAGACCTTAAGGATTCAAAAAAGGTTGAGAGGGGTGAACCCTATCATAACACAAAGTAAAATTGTATGCCCTAACAAGACTTCCTGAGGAAACCATAGACTTTGCAACAGAAGGAAAATTGGATATAGCTAGTACTCTGCTTTCGACTAGACAAGCTTTCGAGGAAGAATCCACAGGCTTAAGCATTACCAAACAAGATCAAGAGGCATGTAATGATACATTGGAAGGTAAGCATACTTATCAATCTTCTCCAATTGATAATGTCTCTGAAGCCGATCCTGTCAAAAGGCTGACAACTGCATCCTCACAAGCTGTTGGAGAAGTTGAGATTGAAAATTTTAGTTTTGAATCGGACGGAAGACAAAAAGAAGAATCCAAGCCCAATGTTGTATATCTCATCAGAGAATTGAAGGTTATAATGTTCTTTCCCAAGCACACTCAAATACATCCTATAAAGTTCCATGCTTTTGAATTGCTATAACCAAATCTTTTGCATTGGAATAAACTAGAACTTCATCATCATGCATAAAAAATCTTGTGAATTACAAAATTTTAACTTCTTTTCCCAAAGGTTTATTTCTTCCATTAGCAGTCAAGTAATTACCTTAAACGGTCTCAAATCAAATCATCAAGTAAAATTCTAACTTGTAATTGCCTACAAACATTCTGGTTCTTCTATAGCCTTGAATGAATTTGAATCATTCACAACCTTCCTTTTTTATTCTTATTTCTATACTCTCACCAATATTCTAAACTTTGGCTCATTATTTGAAGGAAATATACATGCTACCTCCTTTGCCATATATATGCCCACCAAACTTTTTCTAAGTCTCCATGAAGGCACTAGGAAATCTACATTATGATATTCAACTAAGGTTGTCTGCTTAAAATTTTGTAATTCACAAAAATAAACCCATGTGGGATTTTCAATCAAGAGTTCTTGTTTTTGCTGACATTTATTTTGGCAGAAGGATGTTATTTATTTTAAGAATATCGCTACAATTCTATGCCAGTTCATGCACTGATAGCAAAAATTTATATTCTTTGTTTATTATATATCATATTTAATTATGAAGTAAAGTCTGCACAACTTTAGTTGGCTCTGGGCTTGCTTCAAGCATGAAAGTTTCTGTCATAAATCATAGCATGCCAAAAAGAACGTAGAATATTGATATACATACATTAGGATGACCTTTTAACTTCTAAATAGTCTGTTATTACAAAAAGATCGAGATTGCATCAAGCCTAGGATAAAATTTGGATATGTGGTGTCCCTAACCAAACTGATCTGTTTTTTGTTGAATGTTTGTGTACCTTTGGGCTTGGAAATTCGTCAAACACTTAGGCAACAACCCTCTAATAAGGCTTGGACTTTAGTCAAACACTTAGGCAACAACCCTCTAAGACGCCTTGTGGCTGATTTTGACTAATTTGGTTAAGTTTGGGTGGTGTTTTGTATGGGGTTGTTCCATATTTCTAACATCAACATTTCTTTAACAATAGAAGGTGCACATAATAATATTCCATTGCATTTATCTCAAGGAAAAGGCGTTCAAGAAAAAATATGCACAAGCTACAATTTTTATTCAACCTCAACAGCAGTATACAAGGGCACTAAAAATCAAACTTATAATGTCATTTCCAAACCCCTTCTAAATAACCAAAAGACTTAGATTTTCAATAGCAGATTCATACCTGTGTGTACCGATGGATGATGGCCCCCTTCAAGGGGTAAAATACCTTCTATGTGTCACGATTTTTGCTTGTAGATGATACTGGATGATTGTGTTCCTCACTGCTGAACTAACTCTTCTTAACTGTTGTATATAACAGTGGCTAACAGACAAACTACAGAGGGTGTGCCCAGCAACAGAAGAGAGCCTCTTTCTCTATGATTTAGCCTGTATATTTGGTTCATGAAGAGTGAAATCCCCCCCCACCTCTTTTTTGGAAATTCACCTGCACCCACTCTCAACAGTGACCATGATTGTTTAAACCCTGCATTTTTCCCCAAGGTGAGTGCATCCTCCAAAAATTTGTACCCCACCGAAACCCTCAAACGAAAGAGAAAGAAAATTTTGTACCCCACCAAAACCCTCAAACCAGTAGATTAGTGTTTTGGACTCATAGAGGAATGATTTAGGACATCATACTCACAGTATTTGCAGGCATCCTCTCTGTATCCCTCGATCACTACCAAATTGTCTCCCTCATAAGCCACACAACTCTCCTCATGAATCACATTGGATTTTCTCTCCTTAAGCGAGCTCACACCGGATTTCCTCTCCTCCAATAGGCAGAAACTGGATTGCTCCCATCACAACTCAATCTTTGCTCTGCTCATTGTCGTAGAGCATCGCACTGGCATTTATAGTGTGCAAATGAGGAGGTCGAGAGCGTAGAGAGTAAATATTTTGGGTTATTTTTTTTAGTTTTTTTATTATTTGTAATTTTTATATATTTAATATTTGCAATTTACATGTTATTTTAAATTTGTATATATATGTAATTTATTTAAAATTATTATTATGTATAATTTTTATATATGTAATTTTGGTAATTTTTATTTATTATTTTGTGTGTGAGAGAGATTTTTTCATATATATAATCTATATACATATATTTGTATAAATAAATAGAAAAAACAAATTTTAATATGAAAATAAAAATTCGATTTAAAAATAAATTTTGATAAAAAAAATTAAATTAAGAAATAATGACGATGACAGTGATGACATTGACGACGATGATGATGTCAGTGGTGATGGCAATGACAATCTTGATCACGATGATGATGATGATGATGATAACTGAATCATTGTTTTCATCATGGCCACCATCGTCGTCATAGAGGTCATCATCTTCATAAACAACATCAGCATCACCATCATCACCATCACCATCATAATCATCATTGTCATCATAATAATCACTATCATCGACATCATCGTCGTCAACAACATCATCATTGTTGTCGTTGTCATCACAATCATCATAAACAATAGCATCATCATCCTCATAATCATATTGAATGACAACATCATCCTCTACATCAGCAACATCATCATTATCATCATTATCATCAATGTTCAACTTCATAATCATATTAAACAACAACATCATCATCTACATCAACAAAATCACCATCATCATCATCACCATCACCATCTCGATCATCATCATCATCGTAATCATCATGATAATCATTGACATCTTCATCAACATCATAATCATCATCAAGAACATCACCATCATCATAAGCAACATCACCGTCATCGTCGCCCTCGTTAGTTATCATCATCATCATCATCATAAACAACACCATCATCATCATCATGATGGTGATGTAAATGTCGACATCATTGTTGATGGTGATGTCAATGGGGATGACAATGACAATGTCAGTGATGAGAATGATGATGATGCTTATGAAAAATAAAGCCACATTGTAAGATAGTTCTCTTACAAAACAACAAGGGCCTAAGGTGGCACATGAAGTAGAGATTGTAGTGAAACTTAAACACCAATAGCAACATCGGATATAGATTCATAGTTAGTTCACCTGAAGAAGAGTCTACATAAGCATTTGAGGAGAGTCCTAGGAAGGGCATAACAAGGAAGAATAATATATGACGATGCATGATTTCAAGGAACTACATGTTGAAGAGTCAAAGACAAAATAACAATAGCTAAGGTTGTTTTATATCACTACTCATATTGTTCTGTGAAAAAATGTCATCAAGGCAAGGTTGTGAGCATAAAAAACCCTACTATGAACCTAAATGGAAGTACAACAACACTCGATATACAAGTACATGGAGGAATGAAAGTAATGTATGGTGATATTGGTTATCACAAATACAACAAGAAGACACAAGATAAATCATGCACACAATTGAGGTGGCCATGCAACAACTGGTCCCAATGCACACATTCGACTAGGATGGATGGATGCTCGTTCTTGGTACCAATTGACTACATTGGTTAACATATCACATTATATGGATTCCACTCATATTTCAAGTTAAAAATACATAAAGGGGGATGGAATGAAATGTACCCTAGGAAGCACCTAGGGAGGAAAAATAATGTAATATTAGGTACCTAGGAAGGTAGCGAAGGGGAGATTGAATTGTACAAGTATGGATTGTGCCAATGATTCCTTCTCTAAGGAGTACTTGATGTTGTTATCCTACCTTAAGGGTTTTCTCTACATTCTTGTGTTTATTCTTGTATGGATGTATTCTATCAATATGAAGTTAAGGATTTATCTTTTATCTTCAATACATAACCATGGAGGACATTCCAACATTTCTTGTATACTTTATATGCATATTTTGGCAAAATTATAATGCACTTCAACATCCTTCATCTTCTAATATGGATCAATATTGAGATTTTTAATTGCAAAATAGTTTAGTGTGCAATTTTGATAATATTTAAGTACCTCATAATGAACCATGGGAGTCTCTTTAATGGAAGCACATTCTATTGTATATGGTAGATACTTTAGAAATTAGAAGACTCTTAATCACATGCAATGGTTTTTCTTTTTATATTTTGTCTATTAAAGTTCACTACAAGTGGTAATAGATATCTTTCTTACGTAAGAAAGTGGAAGTTTTTTTAAAAGATTTTTTACATTCCAGTTGTCTGGTTGTTAAAATGCTGAGTGGGACATCAAGAAAATGTGGAAAATACTCCCCCTGGATAGTTCAGTAATGAACTAAATGTTCTCCTCTTTGGGTTGGAACCACATATCATGACCCACCCTAAATGCATGTCAACGTTAATCCCAACGACAAATTAACAAACTCAATATTCATGAGTGACATCTAGACGATGTAGCCTCCTCATAAAAATTCAGGATGATAACAATCCATAAGAAGACTCAATTATGTGTTATAATAGGGCGAGGGAGCAAATACCTTTCCCTCTCACGATCCTTCCATTCTTGTATAACATTGTACAAGTTGACCCACTATTTTTGGTATTGCTACTGGTCTCGTCGCTCCTCTCTCCGATTCACATATAACATTCGTTAGAAACATAGAATAAACACATATATACATATATAAAACATTAAAAAATTATTAAAGTACATGTATATTTATAAAAACCAAAAAGTCGATATTTTCTTTGGAATTTTTATTTATTATCAAAACCAAAAAATCATTGTTTTTCTCATAACAAATTGCAAACCTAACCGATGCACCTTAAAAACAGTAATGCACCATCCACAATGCTTTCAAAACATAATCACACAGCCATCAGTGGTTTTGAAACATAATCAAATATCCATCGGTGCTTTTGAAACATAATCGCACCATTAGCAATGCTTTAAAATAAATAAATTGAATTGCAATCAGTGCATGTATACTTCAAATTTCCTACCAGTGCATTTGATTCACATAAACAAGCGCATTATACACGATGTGCTTAAATAAATATAACACACCGATATTTTTACAAAAATACTAAGCATGTTTTTATTTATTTATATATTTTTGGTGCTCTGTATATTTTTTTTTCCATGGAAAAAATTTGTAAATATTTATATTCACTTTTTACAAATGGCACTAAAGTCCATTTACACAAAAAAAAACCCAACCTTATAGCTGGTAATTCAGTCAAAAGCACTGAAGCTCCAATGATAAGAGATCATAACATATCGAGCATAAAGGATCAAACACCTTCTCAAAACTAACAAGTTATACATTCTCATAATGTTTTCAACATTAAGTAACCCAATCAGTTGATCTAGCAATCAACAACATTAAAGTTTATCAAAAAACCCAAAAGGAAAATTGTTCTTCCTCATAACAAAAACATATCTGCATTCTGCATAAAGCACTCATCAGTCCCAAAAAAAAATCTTCCTCATAACAAAAAACAAATGTTCATTCTACATAAAGGACTCATCAGTCCCAAATAAAAACTGAAAATATTTCCAAGAACTTCCTCATAATAGCAACAAAAAGATCTTCAATCAGCATATTGGACTCAGCAGTCCCAAATTCTTGATCAAAAAATCTAAAAGGTTTCCACAACTTCATCTCATCAATACTCCTTTATGGACCAATAGCCTTCCAGAACCATCCCTCCAGCTTTTGCCAAAACATCTGCATAAGTATTTCTTTCCCAATATATATGTTTGAGCACCACATAATAAAAACAATCAGTAAGTCGATTCACTTCCTATAGAATCATTGATAATCTAAATTCATTAATCTGAACTTACCAGATGCCCAGTTAATAACTAACTGAGAATCACCGAAAATATGAATTTTAGCCAAATGGTTCCTCCTAGCCAGAAAGAGAAGTAGCTTTAAGGCACAAAGTCCTGCATAATTATTACTACCCAAAGCTAAACCTACTTTAAAAGAGAAATAATTCTCATCCGTAATATACAACATGCCCCCTGCTCCACAAATTTTAGGAACCCCAGCAGTAGAACCGTCAAAAAAACCCCATGCAAAGGATTTGTCAATAACTTCCACAAAAATAGATCTTATTTTTACCACAGCATTCTTCTGCGGGATAGACCTCATCAAACCAAGACTGAAACTTGAAACCTGAGCTGGTGTCAAAGTTAGATCTTCAAAACAAGATAGATTCCTGGATTTCCATATGAACCATAAGACAATAACATGTAAAGATTTAATATGAGCAACCTCCGAGTTTAAACACCAGAATTTCAAACATTCTGACACAGATTTCCCACTCCATAGATTATTGAATTTTAATTTGTCCTCAATGATTAACCAAACACTATGAGTAAAGGAACAATCCACCCCAAGATGAAATTTGGTTTCAACATCCATTTTGCACAAAAAGCATCTACCAAGTCCTTCTCTACCTTTCTTAACAAGCACATCCCATGGCAAAGCTTTATCCAATAAAATAAACCAACAGAAAATTTTGGTCTTGAGTGGACACTTAAGTTTCCACAGAACTCTCCACCACCAGGAATATTCCACCTCCCTGTTCATCATTAACTGTGCATAACCATATTTTGGTGAATAATGACCAGATTTAGACAGGTTCCATACCAAAACATCATCTTCATTTGATATCTTCACATGACTAGCTTTAAGAATAGCTATATAGCCATTCCACACTGCTTTCTCCTAAGGATCAACAAAACCAATAGAATCCGCTGTTAACCACTATTGAATCCTCAAACAAGTCATACCAGGTACTCCAATATATTTTACGAAAAAAAGCCCAGCCAAATGTAATTTATCAATCACATAAAGAGGCAAGATATGTCTCCATTTACAACCCACCCAAGGATCCACCCCAAGATGAACTACAGCTCCATTCCCTATATTCCATACCAGAAAATTTCCAATTATATAAAAGGCCCAAAGAATAACTTTCCAGCATATTGACATACATATTTTCTGTTTAACAGGAGATCTAATCCATTCCAGAATGGTCAAAGGATGAATATATTTCTGAACAACTATTTTTACCCAAAGACCTGATCCATGGATGATATTCCATACATTCTTAGCTGCAAGGTATTTTGCAAAAACAACAAGAACTTTAAGTCCCTAACCCCCCATAAACTTTGGACATGCCAAAGATTTCCGAGATGTCCACGGTAAACCAAAATAACTCTTATTTCCAGACCAAAGAAATTTGAAACATATCTTCCTAATCTTCTCAATAACCCCCACCGGTAACCAGAAATGCATCTAGTAGACTGGAATGGCCTCAAGGACTGCTTTAATCAGAATCAGCTTACCTCCCTTAGATAGCCAACGGAACCTCCAATTCTTAATCCTTTTTTCCACTTTAACGATCAACCAGTCCCAATCCTTCAATAGATATCTGCAAGGTTTAATATAAAACCCAAGGTACTTCATGCCATTCTCAAGTTTGTCAACAGAAAATGAAAATATATTCTGTAAAGTAATAACCTCTGATTCTTCCAAACAAGAAGAATATAAAGAAGATTTATCATCATTGATCTTCATCCATGCCTTACAGAAGATCATTAATATCTCATACAAAGCAGAGAAGATTGCTCAAAGCCATCATTAACCATAACAATGTCATCCACAAACAGGACATGAGTTAAGAAAATATCATTACCAAATGAAATACCATGATAAATCCCACAGTCTTTGGCAAAAAGAAGAGCCCTACCTAAACCTTCAACAATAATAAGAAACAATAATGGTGCCAAAGGACAACCTTGCCTAAGTCCCCTTCTAGATTTGAAAAAAGTTGATGCAACTCCATTGATGAGTAAAGCAAAAGATACAGAAGAGAGACTACTCATTACCCAAGAAATGAAATTCCCTGCAAAACCCATTTTCAAGAGAATGACCAGCAAATAGGTCCAACTGACTCGATCATATGATTTTGATAAATCTATTTTTATCATCACTGACTTTAATCCTTTTTCTATGAATGGTATGCATTCCTTCCTGAATGACCCCAACAACATCATGAATCTGTCTACCCGGTAAGAAGCCAAACTGTTCTCCAGATATACATCTACCCACAACCTTTCTGATCTGAATGGAGATGATCTTACCCAAAATCTTGTAAATATAATTGCACAAGGAAATAGGCCTAAAATCCTCAAAAGAAATGGGATGGTCATTCTTAGGAATCAGAGCTATAAAACTAGAATTGAATACCGCAGGAATTTTACCACTTATCCGAGAAAAATCAATAACTCACAAAAGATCCTCACCCAGAACATCAAAAATATATCTATAAACCTCTACAGGTATCCCGCCCGGCCCCAAACTCTTATCAGTTTTACTAATGGATAGGATAAACTGAATTTCTTGCAGAGTAACAAATTTCATAAGATCACTATTATCATCCACATAGATAGATGTAGGAAAATAACCAGCACTCTGAACAATTTGAGGAAGATGTAGATCAACTTCTTCCTGAAACATAGATTCAAAATGATGCACCCCTGCCCCAGCAATGTCCTCAAAACCTTCAACCAAATTACCATTATCATCTTCAATTTTCCAAATAGAGTTTAGATTTTTCCTATAAGCAACATATTTATGGAAAAAAGGTGTGTCATGATCTCCACATAACATCCATAACGCCCTACTTTTCTGTCTAGCCTCCTTTTCCCGATCACATAAAATAGTTCTCTTTCGGGTTTCCAGCTTAACCAAAGAAAATATATCCTCTTCCGTATTAAAACCAAAACCCATCTTATTAAGATTCTCCTTCATAGCAGATTCTATATCAACTAAATCCTTAATGTCCTGAGCTTTTTTCTTCATCGACTAGGAAATATACACCTTTTTTAACCTCTTAAGATTCACAGTAAACTGAGATGCAGGGGATACCTATGAACATGCCTCATATACTACCCAGGATGCTTTTAATAATGATACCAGCTCATCATTGGCTAACCAATAGGCATTAAACTTGAAGGGACAGCTAGCCTTAAGATCATTGTTCAGGATTTGTAAATAAACAGGTTGATGGTCACAATCTCCTCCACACCCAATCCACTGTTTAAAAAGAAAATCATTGTCCAAAAGATCGACCGAAATGAGTAATCATCCAATCTTTTACAGATGCTCTCAAGCCCAACTCGACGATTAGACCAAGTTGGAAGTGAAACCACAGGAACTATATCCACTTGTCCAAGTCCTTCCAGATGATTAATGAAGAAATCAGTTAATACATCCACTCTAGCTTTAACTCCCCATATTTCTTAATATCCCAATGAAAAATTTAGATCCCAAAAATTTAGATCCCCACCAAAAATTAGTTTTGGACATCTAAAACATTCCATTTTCAACAGATTATTCCAGAAAACTTCCCTATCCATAAAAGGCCCATAAATATTTACAAAACATAAATCCATCTGAAGCTCAATAGAATACACAACAACACACAGGCTAGAACACAGAGCCCATGCATTGAGTAAATGAAAGTTACGAGTCCTCCACCCCAAAAGTAGACCCCCGGTTCTATCCTTGGCATCCATTGACACAAACTTCCAATCTTTTAACATTAATTCCAACTCCCCCACCAAACTAATCCCATCACACATAGTTTCTTGCAAGAAAATAACATCTAAAAACTGCTCATCAATCAACCTTTGCACAGCTAGTTTTTTAGGTAAACTAGCCAAACCCCTACAATTGAGGGTCATCACAATCATAAGGGAAACTCTAAGGGGGCATACAAAGCTCTAAGTGCCCCGGAAAGAGACTTCACTTCAGAAATTACAGTTGACAAACGACCAACACTACCCTGAACAGAGATATGTGTCCCAGAAAGGTCGCATTCTATACCATAGACTCCATCTTTGGTAACCTTCGAGCATGACCGAAGGAAATATCCCTTCCTAACTACAAGAATGCCCTTGAGAGGAGAAGCAAAACCAAGATCCCTCAGAGCAAAATCATAATTGCACGAAGAAGGATTACCCACAGGGAAACCCTCAAAAGTCTTATCCCTCACCGGTCCTTCAAACTCAGATAACAAATCAAAACACAAAGGTTTGAGAGACATCAAAGAAGCAGGCTAAGACCCTAAAACCACCCCATCCCTTAAATCCTTGGGAGAAAGGTTCAAATCCTCCATAATATCAGATTTATCACAAACCATCTTATCCCCCGGAGTCTGCCCTCCGTTCTTTACACGTCAAAACGATTTGGTCTTATGGACAGAACCAAAATAGGGGTTTTTACTAAACGGTAACAAACATTCAGCCATCAAATGACCAAAAACATGGCGCCTATTACACCTAAAAGGGACTCCCAAATAATCCAATGGCTGACTGAACTCAGAACTACCCCTTTTAATCACTAAATCAGCAGGAAGACCATTTTGAAAATCAAGCAACACCAAAACCCTACCCAGAGAACATACCCTAGACTTTAAGAAAGACAAATCGGTTTCCAGGTGTGTGCCCAACGTATTACCAACCAGTTTAAAAAAATCTACAGACCAGAATTTAAACGGGAGAATGGGAAGTTTAACCCAAAGGGGCACTTGATCATACCTTTTGAGTCTTGGATCAAATAATGGCGTCCACCATTTTATTAACAAGCCTGTCTTATCCCACCGCCAGACACCATCCAGAACCAAAGCCGCATCTTCCTCAGAGAAAAATTTGAAGGCAATCCAACCTCTTGGAAGTAGGTAAACCGCAGGCATTCGACTAATAACGTCTTTCCAAGACTCAGCAGCCCAAAAATTTAACCCTTCAGAGTTATATTTTGTTAAATTTTTAATGGTTATATCAGATCTTAAAACATTTGGCATCATAACAGCATAACCATAAGCCAAAAGATCACTAAAAGATAGACAAGCACAACTATACAAAAAGAACACAAAGATTTATCCCGGGAAAACCCTAAAGGGAAAAACCCAGCAAAAGCTTCCTCAATATAGATGCCCCAAAAAGATAAAAGGTAAAACCAAAAGACAGATCAAAGACTGATCCTCCTCCTTCTCCAGCTACTTCTCTCTCCTTCACTAATGCGCTACACAAGTGAGTGTGTGTTTTCCAAATGAGAAGCGCCACACCTCTATTTATATTCATCCGTTCACTTTAATAATTAATTCTGACATGTAGGCTCGAGTTAATCATGTAGGCTCGAGTTAAACATGTAGGCTCAAGTAATCACAATTGGGGTGCTAATGACCCCCCTTTACAATTTGAGGGGACTACCTCGTGACTCTTATTAGTTCTTCTGATTAGAAGCATTGGGGTATAAAGTAATACAAGTGGTTCTCCCGGTAGAACCATCTGGGACCACACAAAATTACATATAGAATATTCTTCAAAGTTACAATATTTCAACACTCCCCCTTAACGAGAAGGGTATTCTATAACATCAACAACAAAAATAGTAGAAAAGAGATAGAGGACATCATCAACATCATCAGGGTAACACATCTATAAATCATTGGAAGCTTTTCAACATCATGTAGTCTTCATATTCAATCTTCAGTCTTTCAACAATATCAACACTTTGACCGCTTCGATCAGCAACAACTTTGACTGCTTCGATCAGCAACAACATCTTTAGCTCTTTGACCTTTCGATTAGCAACATCATCATCATCACATTCTGATTTTTCTATCAGTACGTCATCATCATCAACAACCTGCAATCCACAACACGAAGACGAAAGTCTTCGGATCACTTTTGGACCTAAGTCCAGGGATGATACAATCCTACCGCATTCTCGACAATCGAAGTCACCAGATTGATTACAGGATAATCAGTCCCTATCACTTTACGACTAGGTCCAAGGATGATGCAATCCTACCACATTCTCGGGGATCGAAGCCACCGGATTGATTACGGGATAATCAATCCCTGTCACTTTAGGACTAGGTCCAAGGATGATGCAATCCTACCACACTCTCGGGGACCGAAGCCTTCGGATACCTTTCTGAACCGAAGTTCAAGGATGATGCAATCCTGCCACACTCTCGAGGACCGAAGCCTCCGGATACCTTTCTGAACCGAAGTTCAAGGATGATGCAATCTTGCCACACTCTCAGGGACCGAAGCCTCCATATACCTTTCTGAACCGAAGTTCAAGGATGATGCAATCCTGCCACACTCTCGAGGACCAAAGCCTCTGGATACCTTTCTGAACCGAAGTTCAAGGATGATGCAATCCCACTACATTCTCGAGGACCGAAGTCACCAGATCTATTCTGGACAGATGTCCCAGGATGATACAATCCCTCTTCATTCTCGAGGCTCGAGGTCACCGGATCACTTTAGGGCAAGTGCCTGGGGATGATACAATCCCACTGCAACATCACTACTCTCCCTTTCGAGGAAGATCTTTCCGAACAACACCAAGATTGTCTCGAAAGTGTTCAAACTTTACTCGGGACAGAGGCTTCATCAATACATCTACTCACATACTAGAGCTTTATGGCTCCCTTCTGCATCATATCTCGAATGTAGAAATACCTTATTTCTATGTGCTTCGATCTGTCATGGAACACAGGGTTCTCTGTCATATTTATACAACTTTGGTTGTCACATAGAATCATGGTAGTGTCAAACTATAGGTTGAATAATCTTGACAACAGCTTTCAAAGCCATATGGCTTCACAACTAGCAGAGCAAGCTGCTATATATTCTGCTTCGGATGTGCTTAGAGCAACACTGGATTGCTTTCTGCTAAACCATGAAATCATAGCAGATCCCATACTATAACATCCACCTGATGTGCTTTTTTTGTCTGAGATACTTTTGGCCCAATCTGCATCTGTATAGCCATACTCATGGCTACCATTATAGTATAGACCAAAGTCTATAGTCCCTTTCAGATATCTCATCACATGTTTTGTAGCTACCATGTGAACCCGTGTAGGTTGAACTAGATATCGACTTAGAGTGTTCATAGCAAAACAAATGTCAGGTCTGGTGTTTGTTAAGTACATCAATGACCTAATGATCTGTCTGTATCGAGTCACAAGGAATATGAAGAATCTTTTCAAGGAATATGGCGAGTCAAGTTGGAATCCATGGGTGTGACCATGGCTTTGCTTTCCAACATATCGAATCTTTTCAATATCTCTACTGCATACTTTCCCTAATTGAGAAAGATTCCTTCATATTTCCAGACCTAGGAAATAAAGCATTAGACCAAGGTCTTTCATCTATAAATTTTCAGCAAGCCTCTTCTTGCAATCTACAATCTTGTTTCTCATTCCCTGTCAGGAATAGATCATCCACATACAGTAATAGCATGACATATCCATCTTCTATAACCTTGAAGTAAAGGTTAGGATCGACTTTCATTAGGAAACTATCTATCCTTCCATACTAAGCTCTGGGAGCTTGCTTCATGCCATAGAAGGCCTTCTTCAACTTGCATACGTGAGTCCATATGTCTTCAATCTTCAAATCCTTGTGACTATTAGATGTAAAACTCTTCTTCAATCATACCATTAAGGAAGGCTTGTCTTTACTTCATCATGGAAGCAACTACCATGATAGTTCTGAAGGAAGTGTACCTTGCTTCCTGGAGTAAGTGTCTCTTCAGAATTAATTCCCTCTTTCTTATAGAAACCTTTAGCCACAAGTCTTTCCTTACTTTTATCAGCAACATATTTTATCTTGCAAATCCATTTGGAGGATACCCCATTCTTGCTTTCTGGTTTGAGTACTATATCCCAAACATCATTTTAGTATTCTTTCATCATAACATCTTCTATGAGTTCGTCTTGTCAGGTCATCAACATATCCTAGTCTTCTGCATTCAACCTTGAAGGTTGGAACCCACTTTACTCTTGGTAAAGTCTCGATCCATCAGGAAGTTGTCCATCATGTCGTACCATGTCGAACTCAGATATCTTATGTAGTCACTCCCCCTGAAGTGGAGTATCATCTTCCCTCTTCATTCTGTATAAGTGGTTATATGTTTGATATATACTTCTAGTAGGTCTGGTCAATAGAGTATGTCATGTCATAGTCTATTGTTTCTTAGGCAAATCACGAACCTTGCTTTGTACACTTGTTCTTGTAGATCCATATGGAAGGTACTACGTACTTCCCTTTATGTCTTGAAACCATATCGTATACATCATTCCCCATGATCAACTGTTACTCTTTGATCATAGCTTCTTTCATAGCTAGAAAGGTTAGCATCAATGATGTCACCTAACTATGTTACACAACTAGAGTGTGTCTGAGGCCTCCTAATTTGGTTTGGAAGTCTAGCCATTCTTTTCTTCATCTTGAGTTATATCTCGTACCCATGGTGGTCTTCATCCTTCGAGGTGGATCTACCGCTCTCTGAAGCTCTTTCTTCTGTCATGGTGTCTCTGACCCTAGGAGCTTCAGATTCATGTTTATTGGAGTGAATCTTGAATTGTCATCACTTGTTCTTCGGAACAAGTCTCATCCTTCTTTTCTTGTAGGCGATTGTACAGGACCTTTCCTACAATTCAAATGCACTAGTTGCATGGTTAGAACTATTTCATAAAACATATGCATAACGACAAATTCTTATGCATCATGCAACTGTTTAGCCAATACAACATTCATCCATATCTTACTGAAACTTTCTAGATGCCTTCCATCTCTACCATGACATCATTGAGATTTTGCACTAATCCAATATGTCAGCAAAGAGGTTTCATTCTAGATAAGTAGCAATGGAGAGTTGTATAGCACCATGAGCTACTTACCCATCACATGCATATTAGTAGTATACTTTCATTAATGCAAACAGTCTATCATGCATATTAGTAGTATACTTTCATTAATGCAAACAGTCTATCATGCATAACACATCAACTGTATATAATCAAATGCGTAACAAAACAATATCATGAAATGACAATTGGATACTTATCTTTTATTCGTTTCGTGGGTAGACTCCTTCTTGATCATTCTGCTTCATCATCTTCTTCATTCATGAAATCATCATTTCTTATCCAAATGATAATATGGATAAGAGGTTCTTCAAGTATTGAGTTCTTCATATTCCTCATCACTTTAGGGATCTTCTTTGAATCGTGAGAGCTTGATCTTCAATTGCTCCCATCTTCTTCTTCTCTTCTTATGAGTCGAGCTTCTTCTTCTTCCCAGAGTCAGCTGAAACTAATCACTTCCTTCTGGCACACATTCCTCGCATGAATGAATCCCATGATCCTGGGAGGCCATTCAAGGTGGCTATCACCACTTTTGCATTCTTCACTTCTTCTTTTACCTCTTCAATTTGTTTCTTAAGGTCATATTTCGATGTATGTTCTTTCCTTCAAATATCTTGGTCAAGGAATCAAACATCGCTTTTGGTGTCTTTAGGGAAGACACTTGTGGTACAAGTTGATCCGTGACTGAATCAACAATGATCTTCTTGGCCTTGACCAAGTTCTTCTGGTGTAAGGTTTTGAGCCTCATCTCCCTCTGGAACTGGAACCTCTCTACTCATGTAGGTGTCCAATTCATTTTCTTCAGAGAGATCAAATACTTCCATGCTTGGAAGTTGTCAACTTCACCAAGCTTATCATCAAGCTGATGAGAACCTCAAATGGAAATAGCAAAAGATTAGATCTTACCGATTTGAGGTGTCCGTCCTGGTTCCAGAGCTGGCTAATCTAGGGTTTGTCAGAGAAACCCTAATTTTCAAAACTTGGAATATTTCAAATTTGATTGGATAGAAAGATATATCTCTTCAAGTTGAGCTGTCCAATGTACTCATTTTCTGAAAACAGTGGAGGGAAGCTCTCGGAACAGGAAGCCCTAGTTTTCCAATTTCTCCTGCATAAATGCATGATATTGTTTCTGGGATATCTCTGAAATTACTACTCCTATATGTATGAAACTTTGCACTGAGGTAGCCTCACATGTCCCTGTTCCAACACCATAGGTTTCATCAGAATTGGTTTCACCAATTGGGACTTATGATCATTTTCCCAAGGTGACCTGTTACAGGACTGTTCAGAATAACGAAGTTGTACAGACTACCATGTGTCACTGTTTCATCTTTTGAGTCTGAAACTTAGACCACATAAATTATAGTCCATGTCCTTTCTGGAACATCTTCCTGAATTTTATTTGGACCTTTGTATCCCAATATATAGCAATTCTCCCCAGGTGTCCTGTTTAGGGATGAATCCTAAAAGAGGTTGGAACCCTGACTTGGAGGGATCATATCTCCCAGAATATAGAGCATCTGAGGCTGAATTTTGGATACAGTTTACATCAGGATTTTCTCTTCGACCTCTACAATTTACAGCTCCTGAGCCTTCTCCAATCCCGAGATATAGTGAATTTACCAAAACTTATCAGTTTTAGTATTTAGGGTTTTTCCAGCTCGGAGTCAAACTAGGGGTTGACTTTCCCAGAGTTTCACCCAACCAAAAATATTGATCCAGGTCTCTAAAATTCGATTTTGATGAGGAGAGCAATCCTATGCCGTGCTCACTCAAAAATTCCTCTTTTGTAGAAAGCCCTAATTTCCCGCACCGAAAACTGAAAATGCTCGGAATCGAATTCCGTTTTGACAGAAAGATGCACCCTTCAATGGAGAGTCAGCCTAGCCTTCTTTTGCTGATCGATTGTGGAGAGAGACCCAAAAAATAAGAATCCCTAGCTTTTGTAGCTGCACAATGTCTTCTTTCAGGGTGGCTTTGATACCATGTTAAATTTTTAATGGTTATATCAGATCTTAAAACATTTAACATCACAACAGCATAACCATAAGCCAAAAGATCACTGAAAGATAGACAAGCACAACTATACAAAAAGAACACAAAGATTTATCCTGGGAAAACCCTAAAGGGAAAAACCCAGCAAAAGCTTCCTCAATATAGATGCCCCAAAAAGATAAAAGGTAAAACCAAAAGACTGATTAAAGACTGATCCTCATCCTTCTCCAGCTACTTCTCTCTCCTTCACTAATGCGCTACACAAGTGAGTGTGTGTTTTCCAAATGAGGAGCGCAACACCTCTATTTATATTCATCCATTCACTTTAATAATTAATTCTGACATGTACGCTCGAGTTAATCATGTAGGATCAAGTTAAACATGTAGGCTCAAGTAACCACAAATGGGGTGCTAATGACCCACCTTTACAATTTGAGGGGACTACCTCATGACTCTTATTAGTTCTTCCGATTAGAAGCATCGGGGTACAAAGTAATACAAGTGGTTCTCCCGGTAGGACCATCGGGGACCACAAAAAGTACATATAGAATATTCTTCAAAGTTACAATATTTCAACATATTTGCGCCCACCGAACCACCCAACCAAGGTGATGGAATTCGTCAGGACAATCTCGTTTAACCTAACATCCTCCCCTACAGTCATCAGAACCAGTTTCTCCAGTTTCTTAATGGTCCGGCGAGCCCATTTCTATTTCACACCCACCTTCGACTAAACAGGTGATAGAAGACCAAACAAATTTGGTCCCACAACATCTAAAACAGCTGGCCACGACTTCAAGAAACCCTCTACGCAAGCAAGTCCTTCAATCCTGCCAAAAGACAGATCACTCGAACCAAGAACCCTAGGAACCCCAGCACCTGAAACAGGATGCTCACTAAAAACCACATTAAGCCCATTGTCATCTAAAACAAGAGGTTCATAACTTAACTCATCACCTGACAGAAACACCTTACCAGAATCCACTGCACTACCCACAAAATCATCATCTACTCTCATCAATAGACACCCCATGTTGCCGCCCCCCCGTTACATCTTGCACCTGATACTCACTAGAACGCACAACACTATGGAAAATGGGTAAAACCAAATCTGTAAAAACCCTAAGCTCATCTCCGAAAATACCCTTAAGTGTCTTCTCTCCACCCGACGACATACGTACTAATCGTTTCAAATATCAAAGCGACATGTTAGCATGGTGAAAGAAAAAGGAGGCCTGTGCAAGACATGGCAATCAACAGATCAAAGGTACATGAGAAAATAAATCGAAACATCTGCCAGAAGTACATTTTGTACTTCCTTCGAAATCTCAACGTCCAGATCTGACGTTTTTGTTAAGAGTGAAATGGTCAAATTGGTGCTCTGTATATATTCATACTCATTAGCAACAATGCGTAAACATATCTATGACACCAATGTCTTAGAAAAAATAATTTATTGTTTTGATCTTTATACTGTGCGCACTCTACAAAATGATGCACCATTAACAATGCGTCCATAAATATAAAGAGCACCAATAAAATAAATATATACATTGCACTAAAAATATACAAATCCAAAGATTTGTATATATATATCTTTGGATTTGTATATTTTTAGTGCAATGTATATATTTATTTCATACATGTTGTTGCTAGTTTCATACAATTTGTTGGCAAATAATCAAATCACTCATTTTAGTGAAGGCAAGACTGTAACCTTTACACCTCACCAAGTTGTAATCAAGGATTTCAAAGATCATAGCAAGTAATTGCTACTCGAATTGTTGATGATGTTATAAGGTTGTGAAAATCATTGTCGAACACTTTCTTACTTCTAGCGAGCCACTTCCTTTCTGGCTCAAGTTCCATAGAATCATGATCCAAAGACATTTGCAGAAACTTCGGGGAATCTAGATTGGGACACAATTATGGATGAAAAATATCATTCCTTAATGGTGAACGATACTTGGGATGTTGTACCAATTTTGAAAGGAAGAAAACTTGTCAGATGTAAATGGGTCTACAGAACTACGTATCTATCAAATGAAAGTGTTGAAAGACTGAAGGAAGGTTTAGTTGGCAAAATATTTTCCCAAGTTGAAAGAATTAACTATAATGAAACCTTTGTCCCTGTCACCAAAATTAACTTCATTTGCCTTGTTCTTTCCCTTGTCGCCTTACATAAATGGGAGGCCCATCAAATGGATGGAAAGTCTACCTTCTTGCATGGGGATTTACAACAATCAATTTACATGGAACAACCTCCTAGCTATGTTTAGAATGACTCTATCCTTGTTCGTCACCTTAATAAATCCTTACGTGGCCTCGAGTAAGCTCCTCAATCCTGGTATGCCAAAATGGATAACTTTCTCCTTGACACTGGTTTTTCTAGATGTCATTCTGACCCAAATGTTTATACCAAGAAAGTAGGAAACCATCTCATCACCCTTGTTCTTTATGTTGATGACCTTATTCTTACTGATAACAACCAATAAAATTTTAAACCATGTGAAATCTAATATTTAGACGACCCTTGTAATGATAAACTTAGGAAATTTGCATTATTTTCTTGCCCTTCAAGTCTTGCAAACCAAATATTTTTTTTTTGTTTCTTATTCTAAATTTGCTTGTGACCTTCTTCATTGCTTTCACATGGATGATTGTAAACCAACCCCATCTTCCTTCCAGTTTGGAGTCAAACTTTTTGTCACTTTCACTTCTCCCAAAGTAGATTCCACTTTGTATCATCAGCGTGTTGGTAGTCTCTTATACTTAACTCGTACTCGTCCTGATATCTCCTTTGTTGTTGGTCTTGTTTCCCACTATATGTAAACGCCCCATGGAATCCATTGGAAAGTAAGAGAAGGATACTTTGATATATCCAGGGTACAATTTAGTTTGGGATCCAATACAGTTTAGGGGGCGACTCCTATGTTAGTTGGTTTCACATATCTAGATTGGGCCAATGATCCTGATGATCATAAGTCTACTGCAGGTTATATTTTCAGTCTTAACTCAGGACTTGTCACTTGGGCTTGTAAGAAACAACAAGCTCTTGGTATTTTTTCAGTAGAAGCAACGTATCGAGCCGAAGTTAATACCAATTAGGAAGCTCAGTGGCTTCAACATATCCTTTTAAAGTCTGGATTCAAACAACAACATCCTACTACAGTTATGTGTGACAATCAAAGTGCTATCAAGCTCGCCAAATATCCTATTCAACATCAATGCAACAAACACATTGAGATCCATATGCACTTCATTATAAAGCTTGTTCATGATTGCATTCTCAAAGTGCTCTTTTGCCCTATAGATGATCAAGTTGCAGACATCTTAACAAAGTCTCTTATAGAGTGAAGTTTCTAAACTTCAATTTATGTTGGGAGTTCAAGAATTTACGATTAAGGGGGAGAAGGCGCAAATGCCTCCTTCCTTCTTCTATAGTGTCATTTTTGTAAATCCTTCAATCTTATCACAGTTGTTCTTAAGGTGGGATGTTAGGATATTAAGATACTTAGGAGTTAGTTAAGATCAACTTGTTATAATGTATACTTAGGTAAAGTATGTTTATTTAGTATGCATCAATATGCATTAGTATGCATTTGTACATATGTAATTCGATGGTCACAATATGTTCTTAACATAGAGTGAACCAATGATTCATCTTCTCCTTGATCTTAACGATTGACCATCGATTCGTGGCTTAGCACCCGATTGGTCCATGATATCTATTTAAAGAACATGGATGGTCATTTGCTAATTGATAGACTGTGAGAAACTCGTCATAACATTATTTTTCCTTTGCATAATAATATTTCCTCAAGTAGTTGTTTGGTTGGGGTCATGGAGTGTTTCTCTCTTTGAGGGTTTAAACCATGTAAAAACCCAACGTGTTGATCTATGGTTTGTTTGTGTGAGCGGTTGCTCAAGGTGTTCAGTCTTTTGGAAATATATTATTATAGGTGAACACTAAGGTTCACACACACATGCACACATATCCCGATGGGTTAGCTCAAGTGGTTGAGAGTTATGAGTTGTAAGCAGAAGGTCTCGGGGTCAAATCGTTGGGTGGCTATGCATAGATATATAAGGGCCTCACTTGATTTCCCCATTGGGTTAGGCTTCATAATTCGAGCCGTCAAATTGAGCCCCCTTCAGGTGGGCTATTGGGAATTCTTCCCTTGCACGTAGCAACCCCTCTCTGGGGTTGTGAACCACATTGAACACACACACACACACACACATATAGAGAGAGAGAGAGAGAGAGAGAGAGAGAGAGAGAGAGAGAGAGAGAGGCATACATACACAACACACACACATGATCCTTCTAAGGTACTTTCCTAGATTTCAAATTTCACTTTGATTTATGTCATCTACTTGATTGATCTCCTTTACTTTTATTTGCTTCGGCTCTCGTGGTTGACATGATATCCATTATTGCTTTCTCATTGTTAAATTACAAATAAATGATGTTTCCTTATCTTTATAGTTATATACATATACATATTATTATACTTAAGCATATACATACATACATGTGTATGTATGTATACACACACACATGTATGTACACACACACATACACATACATATATATACACATATATTATTTTTCTAAATACGTTGTAATTGGGGTTAAGCTATAATAATTAGTAATAGGATATAGTTCGAAATAAGATATATGTTAATGTTGCACCTAATTTTTTTCCATGAAAAAAACATTGTATTGATATTTCTAAGATTGAAATCAATTATACATCGACAATGCAAGAGGGGTTTCATAATTAAAAGGTAGTCACAAAGACTCCATTCATATCTACCTTCACATCTATAATATACTTACAATCTTCCTTTAAAGCAAAATTCACCCAAAGGGCAGAAAATATAAGCATAAAAAGTTATGCCTAAGTAAATTGACAAAAACAAAACATGAACTCGAAACTCTACATCATACCATCCAAAAAAATAGATCCATGGATTGAAAAAGAGAATTCCCTTGATTGAACGAATAGTCCCTCCCTTGAAAGTGTGTTTAATAAAGAAACCCTCACGTAGAGATAGAGCATATTTGGTAAGTTATCTACTTGAGAATTAAACTCTTGAAACATGAGTGCAAATGAGAGAGCATCAGATTTATAAATGATGTCTTAAATTTGCTTCGCTATAGGAATCAAAGAAATATTTCTTATGATGCAATGGTTGTTTACCCATTCAATCACCAAATTGGAATCTCTCGACAGTTATAGTTGTTTTGTCTCTTTATTGATGACAATGTTCAATAAAATCAAAAGAACAAAGAGCTTTTCCCTATTGTTTGACCCTAACCCAACTACATACCTTATTAAATAATATTGTAATGTTTTTAAGAAGGGGGAAACTCTAACACCAAAAAACCCAAGAACTCTTGCCAATCTCCATAAAAAAGGGCCCAAGGCTTGCCTTTATTAATACATGGATCCAATAGAGTTCTAACATTTGTGTCTTTTAGAATCCTTCTATTTCCTTCCATATCCAAACTACTCTCATGCGCCACCTGTGTTACAGATAAGTTCTACTTACAGAACATCATTTTGATTTAGGACAACCATATTCCATAGACAATCAAGCATGGAAAAGCCTTGAATTATGCTATTGATTTCCAATCCAATATGTTATCCTCCTAATAATTTTTATTCTACTTTTCCTTGGCTCCTAGTAATTTTGTAATCTCCACCAATATAGATTTGGACAAAGAACAAAATACAAACAACCGGTTCACCATTTCTTCATTCAACTTGCACATGGTATATAGATTCGGGCCCATGAAAATCCTCTTATGCCCATTATCCCAAGTGAATAATATGTAGTCTAAAGCTAGCCATAGTAATATCCTTGATTTCAAGGGACAATTAGGTTTCCATATCTACCTCCACCACCATTTCCTATATTCATTTACAACTTCTTTAATAGTTGCAGTGTATCCAATTTCTATAATGTATTCAACAAAGCCCTTATTCTTGTACCATTTGAGGGTATTTTCATCCTTAAATAGTTTGAGTATATTGTGTGAAAGGAACTTCACATACAACCTCCATTCCTCTCCCAACTCCCCTGGGAGATTAAGAATATTAATTGTCTTCCAACTCTATAATGATGCACATTAGTTATAAAATTGGATTAAAAAAAGTTGTAGATTCGTTGGAAAGCTTAGTAAAATAAAAAGATCCCCCCCAAAAAAGATCCAAACCAAAGTACTGATAATATCTTTCTTAGAGTAATTGATCAAAATTCTTCTTGCATAAATTCAACAAAAGACTCCTAAAAGCATAACTAATATATGATACATAGAAGCTAGACTGGTTAAAGAAAGACATGGAGGCCAAGAGCTTCCTTCTGGTTGATATTCATGGGTTGAGGATCTTTAGGTTGCATCCCCTCATCTTAACAATGCTTGTATTCATGTTGAACTATATCTTCTTCCTTCATTTCTCCAATTGTGTTTTCATTGGTCATTTTGAGATTTGAGATTGAGGAAGAGGACACTTCATCCAAATTGAGGAGATGGGCTTTGAGAGAAAGACATTACGTTTCCAGGGGTTGAATTTGATTCCTTTGTTGAAGAATTGTGTTCATCATAATTTCATGCTATCTCTTATTGGCCCTGCCACTTTCACGAACCTTACCTATAACATAGAGGAGAGATGTTACTATGTCTTTAATGAGGTCCCTCTACGTTTCAATCCAATTAGAGACTAGACAATTCTCCTAACACCAAACACCCATTTTCCAAGCTATAACTTTGTTGTGGTTGATGCAAATCCCCCCTATTTCAAATTTTCCAGAGGACGGGAACTGAAAACTGTGGTGCATTATACTTCGTTTTTAGCTGTCTAAATAATTCTTATTAGATTACTATCAAAATGTTGACCTATGTTTACTAGAAACCTTATGACAATTTAGGAGTCTCCAATAACTATAATGTTTTTTATTTTGTTGGCATATATAACTTTGAGCCCTTGCTACAATGCAAGTGTTTATGATTGATTATTTGAGTCTATTCATGGCCCCATTCAAACCCAAATTTTTAGTTTCCATCGGGATTGTAAAAGACCCCCTTGTCCCTACCATCCCTATGAAGTTTAATATTTTATTATGAAGGGAGAGCAAATATATTTATTAAAAAGTTATTTGAACAACATATTAACAACTTTTAGTTCCTACCTTTTATTAGTATAGATCCTCTCAACAAATGGATAACAGTATAAAGAAAATAACAATCATTTAAAAGTTCTTAATTATATAGTTGATGGATATAGAGTGGAAAATAGAATTCGCTTTTCTATATTTTCCAATTATTTTTTTTTTCAATGGTATAATGAAAATTTAGAAAAACCTAAATAAATATATAAAATAAATATTTTTCTTTCAGGAGTTATAACAATTCAAAATGGCAATGCATTTGTGTGGTTTATTCATCAATTTGAAAACAATTCATATAATTGTAGAATGATTTTTTTTAACATGTTGATGAAATTTGATGTATATAAGGTTTTATGGTGTACCATAACTAACAACTTAGCATTATGGACTTTCAACCTTGACTTGAATATTGATAGAACACATGGTAGAATGCATCAACACACTTACTATTAAGATGTTTCAAAGGAATAATCCATGCCTAAACAATAAACATCGATTAGATTTCAAATATATAAATGTTTTGAAGATGCTAAATAGTTTCTTAAATAGTTAGACATCTAAAAATAAATTTAATTATAATGCATTCAAGATTAATATTTAAATAGTTATTAATAAGTTGTTTATTTACTTTTGATAACAAGTTAATAGAGTTTATTGATGTAGATTTCAGAGTGATAATAAAAGATAACACAATCAAAGAAAAAAAGGAACTTATTTTCTAAAAAATAGATGTAGATACTTGAATTTGTAAATTTTTTATTATTTTCTATCAACGTAATTTTTTTAAATCTTAGAGCTATTAACTTATTTATCAAACAAATTGAATTATGTTGATTATAAATAAAATAAAATTCAAACTAAAATACAATTTATTGTTTCGAATATCTTAATTTGATTATAGATATCATAACAAAAAGCTTCATTTTTAAACTTATTAGTGTACTGAACTAATCATCATTTTATTAGTGTACTCCAAACCATTTTAAAACTTATTAGTGTACTCCAAACCATTTTATTAGTGTACTCCAAACCATTTTAAACTTATTAGTGTACTCAACTAACCATCATTTTAAAATTATTTTATGTATTTCTTACGAGGTACAAACCGTCCAAAAACATCCTAAATGCTACAAACCTTGAGATGGATCGAAACACACGACTTTATCGCATGGAAACAAAGCTACTTTCACTTATCTATTTTTTAATAAACCTATACTTGCAAAAGTTTAAGAGTTCATAGATGTGGCTAATTTAGTCATTCTAGCAACAAAGCTAAATTTAATTTTTTTTACATTGTATATGAGGATAATTTTGAATTAGAATTTAATCATAGGTGGGTATGTTTAGGGATCAAAGGTTGGGAGTTTGGGAATTATCTCAATTCAAGATGAAATATCTTCTTAGTATCGAGAGGAATTACCTATTATCTTCCTAGATTTATAACAATATTGATGAATACTTGTCCACCTGCTTTCATTTGGTTTATGAGGTTGGCTTCACCTCCATGTGCCATGTTATTCTAGACTTTTGAATGAATTTTGTTCCACATGATATTAGTTAATATCAAAAGATACAAGATAGAAGGAAGTAAAATTTACGTGGATGTAATGTGCAGAGCGTTATATCTATTTCAAAACAACAAAAAAATAATCTTGGTTCGTTACAAAGAAATAATGTTACTTTACTTTTATTGTTTTATTTGGTGTGTATATTTTAAGTGTTATTTTTTTCAATGTGGTCTAGAGAGGGGTTGTTATGTCCATGGTAAAAAAATTCAGGGAGCCTAACTCGATGGGGACATCAAGGGAAGCCTTTATATATCTATGCATAGCCACCCAAGGATTTGACCCCAAGATGTTATACTTAGAACTAACAGCTCTCAACCACTTGAGCTAACTGATCCACCCAACAATTGGCATGTTTGTCGACTTCAACAGGTTCAACATCGACTTCGACAAGTCCAAACCTCGACACAACCTCGATTGGTTTTGCATCTCGACATGCATCGTCGACTCCAGCATCTCAACACAAATACAACCGATTGTCTCTTTGTCTTCCAGTCATCTGTAACGGTTCAACTTTTGAACCGTTCTAACTTCTTTGTAACTGAACGTAACGGGTAGTCACCCAAACGTCTCAACATGCTATATAAGCATGTACACTATTGTAAAATACAAGCAAGTAATAAAGCAATAATGGAACAACAGAGATTGGTTCGAATTCTTGCATTTTGTCTGTGTGTATACTTTCTGTCTGTGTAGTGTATTTCCCACTTTGCTTATTTTATATGCTTCCACCATAACAGTGTGATTCATTCAACCGGACTGAGTATAGAGACGTTGATCGCTGGAGCGTTTGGAGATTGCATGCGATCTGAGCTTTATCGATCTGCCGACGCTAAAGCTGGATCTGTTGGTGGAGGCTGCCAGGAGTGATGCGCTGGCCACTCAGGTTCTGGTTGGGCCCCTCCTCGAAGGAAGCTTTGACCATGTGCTGAGATTGGATTCCTGGTAGGGTAGGCTGATGGCGTCAGAGGTGGATAGAGATCCGTCTTCTGAGAGATCAGTTGCTTTCGACCGGCTTATAGCCTCTCAGACCCAGAGATCTCGTAAAGGTGAACCCCCGAAATTCGTTAAAAGAATTGAAGACGTGCCAAAAGTGGCCCTACCTCCGGAAGAAACCATCCGGGTTGCCCTCTCTCTGGTAGATCGAGCCCTGATCAGTCAATTCACCGGACTATGGCCCTCGCCAAAAACAACTGATAACTGGATTCAAAGAAACTAGAGGCCACCGATCTCAAAAAATGTGGCTTCATATTCCGTCGGAAGGGGTTACTTCCTCTTCAACTTCGAATCTAAGGAGGATAAAGATCTAATCTTTAGGAACGGGCCTTATTTCATGGGGCCGTAGGGTCTCTATCTCAATGGATGGACTCCGGACTTTGATCCCGAGGAGGACATTCCCAAAGCTGTCCCAGTCTGGGTCAGACTCCCTAATCTCCCTATGCACTGCTGGAATCCCAAATCTCTCCGAGCCATTGGGAATGCCTTGGGGAAATACATTGACATGGCTAGCCCCAAGGACCAATACTCCTGCGCCCGCATTTGCGTGGAAGTGGACCTCGAAGCTGGACTCCCATAAGCCATCAAATTAACCGTGGGGAACTGGACTCATTTCCAAAAGCTTGACTATGAACAGCTCCCATTCAAATGCATAGGCTGTCACGAATATGGGCACTTCATTCGAAACTGCCCCAAAAAGCTTGAGTTCCAACAAACCAGGTCGGAGGGCTGGCATAGGGTGAATAGGGCTAAATCTAAAACTCATTCTGTTGAGGATCCAAAGAAGGTTGAGGGGAATAGATCCACTGCTACCCCCCTTGAAGGATCTCAAGAAATCCCCCCCAAAAAAGTAATCATTGAAGTAAGGGATGAGACAAACGAAGTTGAAGAAAAATCTAGCAATGGAGACAACAAGGAATCTGGAGCAGCCACCTCAGATCACCAAAGGAAAGATCAAGATGAAGACACAACAATGTTAAAAGAAGGAGACAGCATAGGGCAATCAGAGGAAGAGCCAGAACCAGAAAAGGAAGAGGAGGAAGAGGAGGAAGGGGAAATCGAGTTGTCTACCCCTAGACTAACTAAAACCAAGGGAAGGAAATCCAAGAAAGAAGTAAGGAATCAAGCTACCTACAAGGATGAGCTGCAAGGGTCCCAGTTAACCCTGGAAAAGCTGCTAAAGAACACTAGAAATACCCGCCAGCAGGGGCATGTCCAGAAAGGGATGGCCACGACCACCAAAAGTAAGTAATGAAGGTCCTCTCCTGGAACTGTAGAGGTCTTGGTAGCAAATCAAAAGAAGAAGATATGACAGATTTAATATCCATTCATCACCCGGACATCTTGTTGATCCAGGAGACCAAAATGGAGGAAGCCGTATTTCTCCAAGTAAGTCTGAAATTCTAGAAAAAAAAAGGCAAAGTTGCAACTAGCTCAATGGGCGCTTCCGGCGGCATTGGCACCCTGTGGGATGATAAGAAGTTTGAGGCCGTTGACATCAAGCACAACACCTACTGGATCCTCACCCAACTGAGGCAAAAAGACACCAATACCCTGGTAAGTATCTTCAATATTTACGCACCAAATTCATATGCTGAAAAAAAAAATATGCTGGAACCTCCTCCGTGAGGAAAGGAGTAAACTGGATGGAAATATTATCCTTGCTGGGGATTTAAACGTCATCCTTAGTCAAGATGAAAAGAGAGGGTCAGGGATCCTATCAGAGAAATGGTGGATGACATCATTATGGATTGGAATCTCATGGATGTAAAGCCCTCTACTGGAAAATATACCTGGAATAATAAAAGGATTGGGCCGGGGCACATCGCTGCCAGACTTGTTCGCTTCTTGATCCAGGACTCTTTCCTCCTGCTTGGGCTGAATCTGTCCTCTAAAATCTTACCATTTAGAGGCTCAGATCACAAGCCTATCCTTCTCGAGATGGTGAATGGTGAGAATTTGGGCCTGATACCGTTCAGATTCAACCCTTTGTGGGCCAACCGCCCTGAATTCCTAAGAATTGTCTTTGAGTCGTGGTCCCCACCGGTCATTGGGTCCCCCTTCTACGTTTGGGAGGAGAAGCTGAGACGTTTAAAGAAATCTCTAAAAAAATGGGCCAAATCGCTCCCTCCTCCTAACCAAGCTAAGTCTCACGCTGCCCTTGCGTTGGAGCTCCACCAATCCAAAATTGACGTGGGAACTGTGGACTATAAAGATCTCCAATTGGAGGCCAAGCTCCACTCGGACCTTCACGTTGCATGCTGGCAGGAGTCTGAATGGTGGAGGCAAAAATCAAGGTGTAAATGGCTAAAAGATGGTGACCGAAACACCAGCTATTTTCATAAACATGCAGTGGCCAGAAAGAATCTTGATTGTGTAAAAGAGATTCAATTTCAGGAGAAATTAATTACTAACTTTGAGGATATTAAAATGGCAGCGACTAATCATTTCCAGGAATTGTTCATGGCCCAGCCCATTCTTGAAGACGCCGAGCTCCTTAGTCTCGTTCCTAGAATAGTGAAGAAAAAGTATAACGATCTGCTGATAAAGACCATCACGCTAGAGGAAATTAAGAAGGCAGTCGACGCTATGGAGGATGAACGAGCTCCGAGGCCAGACAGATATAATGTCAACTTTATAAAAATCTGTTGGGACATAGTAAAACATGAATTATTTAAAATGATTTATAAATCTCAGAGGTGCAGCAGAATTGGAGGTAGTACAAACTCTGCATTCTTGGCCCTCATCCCAAAAGAGAAGGATGCTAAGTCTTTTGATAGGTTCAGGCCAACATCCCTGTGCAACATAGGGTATAAAATTATTACAAAGATCATGGCTAGCAGATTAAAAAATATTATGCCTTACCTTGTTCCGGAGAACCAAGGAGGATTCATTAAAGGTAGAAAGATCTGGGATAATATCATCTTAGTCCAAGAGGCTATTCACTCTAGTTTGAAGAATGGGGAAAAAGGAATGGTGGTCAAGCTCGATCTAGCCAATGCTTTCGACATGGTCAGCCATACTTTTTTATGCCAGGTAATGAAGAGATATGGATTCACTCCAGATTTTATCAGCTGGGTCAAGGCCTGTATCAGTAAGCCTTGGATAGCCCCGCTAGTTAACGGAAGAGCAACCCCTTTCTTTCAAGCTTCGAGAGGACTGAGGCAAGGGTGCCCACTCTCCCCCCTGCTTTATGCCATTCAGGATTCTGTCCTTAGCTATCAGTTGGAAAATGCCAGGCAAGAGCAGGACCTACCAGGCATCAGAATGGCTAGAGGCACTAAAGATATTAATCATGCGCAATTCGCGGATGATACCATCTTACTCGGCGAAGCCAATCCAATCATTGCTCACCGTTTCAAGAGTGAAATGACCCGTTATTTCCAAGCCTCTGGCAGCAAAATCAATTTAAGGAAGAGCAAAATCTATGGCTGGAATATAAATCCCAGGGAAATGCTAAAGATCTCCCGGGTTCTTAGCATGGAAGGAGTTGTCTCCTGGGAGTCTTTCAACTACTTAGGGGTGCCTATTTTCAAAACCAAGACCATTAGCTTAGCCTGTTAGCCTATTGTGGAAAAAATTAAAAGTAAAATCACGAGATGGGGGACAGCCTGGTTAAATATGGCTAGGAAGGTCATTTTAATTAAGGCTGTGTTGAATAGCTACTTGCTTTACCAATGCTCACTGATTCTCGCTCCGGTCAAAATTATTTCTCAAATTGAGGGTCTGTTGAGATCTTTTCTGTGGCAAGGTGGAGCTAACGAGAGTAATAAATTTGCTCTAGTTAATTGGAAAACTGTTAAATTGCCCAAACAGGAGGGCGGCCTCCATATCAGAGATCTGAGAATTCAAAATCTAGCCATGGGATCCAAGCTTCTCTGGAGCATGCTAGATCCCAAACAGTCCTGGTGCAGCACTATGTTGAGGTGCAAATATTTCCCAGGCCAGCGACTGAGATGCCTTGATGGGGACAACCACGTTACCAATGGATCAGCAATCTTCAAACTTTGCATGAAAGCGCTGCCTCAATTCAGGGAGGAGCTGCATTGGACACCGGGTAATGGGCAAACCATCAACGTGTGGAAAGATGTGATCCTCTCCAAAAATCCACCTCAGCTCCCACGTCTTCAACATTGGAAAGAGTCGCTGGGCCTCACCTCACTTTGGGATATTTCCACATGGGAGATCGATGAGCCAAATCGATGGGGAGGATGGGCTGTCCCAGCGTGCCCTGAGGAGTTGGAAGAAGATAAAAATCGGTTGTTACATCATTTGGCAGGGCTTGCTCCTCTTGCTAAATTCAGGAAGGACATGCGTGGATGGGGTTCTGGCAATTATACAGCAGCTGAAGGGTACCAACGATTTGCAGCCAATTACAATGTGCCAGGAAATCCAAAGAAGTGGAATAATTTGTGGAAATGCAGCACGTTACCAAAGATTGAATTGTTTACTTGGACATTGCTGCATGAGATAATTCTCACGGGGGAGAACTTGGAGAAAAAGGGGTTTGCTGGGTCGTTTCGTTGTCCCCTATGTGCTAAAGAAACCGAGAATATCAACCATCTTTTTTTAAAATGTTTTTATGCCATATTAGTTTGGAAGGATGTGATGAAGTGCTGGGGAGATGGAATGCAATTACCGGATAACATTCAGGTATGTTTTCCTAGCTGGGATAAATTTTATAAGGGCGAGCTGACCAATAAAAAAGGTTTGAAGGCCTGTTGGATGAAACTCCCCAAAATAATCTGATGGTGTCTTTGGATTGAAAGAAATCACAGAATCTTTAAAGACAAAAACGAACCAGCGTGGAAGACAGCCATAAAAATAAATGCTCTGTTTAAGGAGGTTGTTAGAATTTCAAAAATTCCAAACAATCAAGAAAATCTGACTGTCAATGAAAAAAATTGGATGCATAGTCTTGACATCAAGACGGTAAACAATATGGCTGTTAACAAGGTGGAGGATTGGGAGATTAGGTTAGACAACTCACAGTTTGAGAATTGGCTAAGAGAGAGGAAAATCTTTAAACTTTTCTTCGATGGAGCCTCCAAAGGGAATCCTGGAAGAGAGGGAGGAGGTGGCGTTATCTTTTATCCTGGAGGAAACAAGGAGTCAGAATACTTCTGGAACATCGGATATGATTCCAATAACATGGTTGAGGCATATGGGCTTTGGCAGGGTCTTAAACAGCTAAAGGATAAAGGAGTGGATGAAGTTATGGTTTTTGGAGATTCCAGATTAATTATTCAGGAGCTGAATGGGGGAAGTAAGGGCAAGAATGAGCGTATTGCAAGACTGATTAGGAGAATCAGATCCAAGGCCAACTCATTCAGGAAGATTAAATTTTTCCATGTTCTTAGAAAACTTAATGTACTCGCAGATTCGGCAGCCAATAAGTCCATAGTTATTGGCCTTAATGAGCTAAATGTTAACTCGGTTGTATCAATTGATATCCCTCCCTAGATCTGCTACAGGCTATCTGTCTGGCACTAGCTGAGTTTTTGGATGTTCGTTGTAATGTGTTCCTCTGCTCAGTAATTTCCTTACTGAGATCTTCAAAATAATATAATCGCTCTTGTTTAAAAAAAACAGTGTGATTCATTCAATCAAACTGTTGTCCTCTGACGTGTGCCTGGGCACCCGAATCATTAGTATCATAGCAGATTCAAAGCTTAAGTTGCGTAGACACTTCTATCGAAGTTACCTAAAATATGTTTGTTCAAACACGCTCGTAAACTCAACAATTCAAGCAAACACTGCCTTCGACTTCAAAGAAGATGACCGAAGAAACTAACAATAAACATGCAACTGACAAGACAAAGCAACTCATAAAGAAGACACTAGGTCGCCAACAAACCGAAATGTTCACCCAGTTCAATGAGATTCTCACGCGATTTGCTTCGACATCTGTAGGATCCTCGACGAGATCGTACTCCAACTATTGGGTTCTCAACAAAATTTTGGTAAAGAATAGATACCCTCTTCCAAGGACATACGAACTCATCGACTGTGTGAAAGGTGCTAATTATTTACTAAGCTCAACCTCAAGTCGAGATACCATCAAATTCCTATCGAGTTCATCAATGTATAGAAAATTGCTTTCAAAAACAAGGAAGGATTGTTTAAATGGTTAGTCATGCCTTTCGACTTAACCAATGCACCTGCGACCTTCATGCGATATATGGATGACCTTCTATGACCTTTCATCGGCAAGTGTGTCATTGTCTATCTCGACGATATCTTGATTTACAGTTGATCATGGGAAGAACATGTCAGACAACTTTGACAAGTCTTCAACACTCTCAAACAACATTGACTATATCTTAACATGGACAAGTGCTCATTTACGATGAACACCATCAAATATTTGGGGTATGTAATTGACTCTCCAGGCATTAACATTGACCCATTCCTCAAAACATTCATGAACTAAGATTTTTTCTTGGTTTGGTGAATTTTTATTGATGGTTCATACTCGGCTTCAGTCACAAAGCCTGGCTTTTGAATCAGTTGACTAAGGGAAATGGGAAAACTATCTTCAAATGGACACTGACACAACAACAAGCTTTTGAGCAACTTAAAAACAAGATTTGTATTGCACCATTACTTGTGTTACCTAATTTACATCAGCCTTTCGAGATTGAGACAGATGCATTAGACTATGCTTTAGGAGCAGTGATCACTCAGTCTAGTCACCCGGTCACTTTTCATTCCAAAACTTTCAACGATACTGTTAGAAGGTATTCGACAAATGAAAAGGAACTGTTTTCCATTGTGCAAGCCCTTAAGCAATGGTGACATTACATCCTTAGGAAGGAAACAATCATTCTTATTGACCACAAACCCTTACAGTTCGCCCCGTCCTAGTCAAAGCTACAAACAATTTGACAACTCAAGTGGATTAATTACCTGCAACAATTTCAATTTGTAATTAAGTATTAGAAAGGTAAAGCCAATGTCGCAATCGATTGTCTCAGTCAACCACCCATTACTCTACTTTCTACAATGATGAGTATGCAGGGTTACGACACCACTACTTCGCCACAATCGTATTCGGTAAACTGCGACTTCTTCGCAATTTATTGACATCTTCAGACCGACACATTCTCTACTACCGACTACTTTCTGAAAGACACCTTGTTATGCAAGCTTGGACAACTTTATGTACCGACCGGTGAGCATCGACAACAACTCATTTGGGATGTGCACTACTGCAAGACATTTTGGAGTAGAAAAGACTCTCGTTATCCTCCAAAAGTATTTCTACTGGCCTTCACTTAAATCTAACATCAACAGGTACATTCAATCATGCGTGATTTGTGCCATTGCTAAACCGACGATTCGATGACAAGGACTTTACACGCCTTTGTCGGTTCCTAGTCGACCATGGGAATCTATTTCTATGGACTACATGACATGATATCCTACTACCAAACATTAACATGACGCGATCTTAGTAGTAGTCAATAGATTTTCCAAGATGATTATCCTCATTCCATGCAAGAAGACTACAACAACACAACAGACTGCTCAACTCTTCTTCAAACATGTTTGGAAACACTATGGCCTTCTTATGACCATCATTTTCAACAAAGATGACATATTTGTCAGCATCTTTTGGAAGACTCTCTGGCAACAGCTCGACACGAGACTTTCTTTGTCGACAACTTTACATCCTTAGACAGACAGATGAACGCAAGTTGTAAATCGTTTGGTAGTACAATTGCTTCGCATGTACAACCACAATTATCGTTGGACATGGGATGAAAGGCTCCCATACATACAACATAGTTACAATCATGCTCAACACAACTCTGACCAATGAGAAGTTGAAAAAGCATTGAAGTTTTTAGATCAAATCTACAACATCCATAAATAAGTGCATGAAATGTTAGAACGAGCTAATACGAAAGCTAAGGCCCAACACGATCATCATCGTACTCCTCATTCATTCCAAATTGGGGATCAGGTTTGGTTACATTTAAAGAAGGAGCGCTTCACTGGTCCATATAGAAAGCTGAAGCCTTTGCGATATGGTCTGTACAATATCCTTAAGAAGATTGGAGAAAACACTTTCCAACTAGACATTCCTTCATGCTTGGGTTTGCATCCAGTGTTCAATGTGGATCTACTTCGACCTTACCATGCACTTTTGTTGGAACATAATGACTTGCAGACAACAAAACCCGAAGACATCTATCCAGATGTTCAAGAACCTCTTCCTTGCGACACCATTGTGGGACGACACATACGCCATACAAGGACGAACGCAATTCCCTTGTTTCAAGCGGCTAAAGCTAGACAACTCCCAACCCAAGGGAAGTGGTACTCTGCTACTAAACTCACCAACAAGTTTCCTCATCTGAACGAGCAAATAATGGGGACCATTGTTTCTTAAGGAAGGAGGAATGATCCACCCAGCAGTTGGCAGGTTTGTCGAATTCGACAGGTTCAACATTGACTTCGACAAATCCGAACCTCTACACAACCTCGACAGGTTTCACATCTAGACATGTATCATCAACTCCAACATCTGGACATGACTACAACATATTGTCTCTTTGTCTTCCAATCGTTTGTAACGGTTGAACTTCAGAACTGTTCTAACTTCTTTGTAACTGAATGTAATGGGTAGTCATCCAAGCGTCTCAACATTCTACATAAGCATGTACACTATTGTAAAATACAAGCAAGTAATAGAGCAGTAATAGAACAACAGAGTTTGGTTCAAATTCTTGCATTTTGTCTATGTGTATACTTTTTGTCAGTAGTGTATTTTTTGCTTTACTTATTCTATATGCTTCCGCCATACTCAGTGTTCGATTCATTCAATCGAAATGTTGTCCTCTGACATACGCCTAGGCACCTTGATCACTAACCCATTGATTTACTTTTTTTTCCTGGGAAAAAAAACATTATTTCATTTCATCTTTTGAGAACCAACTTACATTTGGTAGATACACATCATTATGTATTCAGAGTAAAATCGTATAGGTCAACAAATATAAAGAGAGACGAGCGAACAGTCCCTGCCAAACCACAGTATTCCAACACATACTGGAATGATTACAATAAGTTCTTGACACATATATGAGTAACATGCCTCAAATGTCAACAAAAGACTAGTCAATGCTATATAGCATACCAAATAGAGATACCATCAGTCCCAAAACTGAAACTGAAAACTATCCACATATAGCCACATGTAAATAAAAAATATATAAGAATCCCACCGAGTACATATAGTACTAGCTAAATAGAACAGAGAACAACAATAAGTTACTGCTGAGCAACCCCTTCTATAAAGGGCCTATGGTAAAACTCATGAACAGTACCATCTAACAGTTCTTGAATCTTCCATTGACCCATCGTCAATTGAAGACCCTCCTTTGAGGCCTTGTCCGCCTCCCTGTAGACATGTCTGCATGAAAAAATATCATAAGTATCTAAAACAGCTTCAACAGAAGATAAAATGTTGGCAAGTCTAAGATTTCTGCATAGTTGGGTTCCCTTGATCCAATTAACCACATTCATCGAGTCACCACAAACATTAAGAGTTCTACACCCTCTCTCTGCTGTAAAGATAAGAAGAAGTTTTAGGCTGAGAAGCTCAACAAAATTGTTATTGCCTTCCCCTAACCCCACCATCAATTCAAAAGAGTGGGACTTGCTAAGGAAGAGAATAGCTCCACCCCCATAAAGATTCTCTTGTGCCGCCCCATCAAAAAAAACCCACGGAACCGATCTATTGATCTCCAAATCCAAAAATTCCCTCTGATTTTTTGCCCTTATATGGCGTGGAATTGCAGAAAGAATACCACCAGCAAGACTGGCTGTGATTTATGGGGTGCATCCTTTTTTTGCAAAAATCAGATTATTTCATGCAAGCCAAACACCCCAAATAACCAACAATGGGAGTGTTGTCATCGGTTTCTGAGAAACGGTTCTTCTCTAGTTTTCCCATGCCTGCATAATGGAGAGCACCTCCCAAATGCAGGGGATGCCAAAAGCCTTTGAGCATTCCTTCCACACTTTTTTGATATACAGACATTGCAAAAAGAGATGCATCAAAGACTCGCCTGCAGCCTTGCAAAGAGTACACCATCCTGGCCCCTGAAAGCTCCTTTTCTGCAAATTGTCCCAGGAAGGTTCCTTATTTTTGAGTACACACCACATGAAAAGCCTAGTTTTAGGTGGGCTTTTGATTTTCCATAGAGCCTTCCACCACCAAACCTTAGCCCTATTAACACCAACGGCATTGAGTTTTATATATCCCACCTTTGGGGTATATCTCCCACCCGGATCCACATCTTAAACAAGGACATCTTCCCTGTCCCGGAGCTTAATCTGATCCTGGTTTAATGCCCCAATATACAGTTCCAGATCCCTATTCTCTGGCTCAGGGAGCCCCAAGTCCCTTGCAGAAATCCAATTTTGTTCCCATCGATTCTCCTATAGAGGTGCCGCAAGTTGTGAGAGATAAATAATGCCTCTTTGTCTCAGCTCCTCCACCGTATTCGTAGGAAAACGATGTTGTTGAACCGATCCGACCCACGAGTCCTCACCAACTCTAAGCTTCCTCCCATTCCCGAGATACCAAGCAAGACCAGATTCGATGGCATCCATCGATTTTACCACTGCCTTCCAAAAGACCGATCCCCCGACATGCGATTTCACCGGGCTCTAAATCCATTCTTCCACAGTACTAGGGCCAATGTATTTTTGAATCATAACCTGGGTTCATAAGCTATCAGTATTCAAAAGTCTCCAACCCCCTTTAGCTGCGAGAGATTTTACAAATAAAAATATATTTTTAAAGCCCCAACCTCCCAAGCCTTTCAGAATAGCAAGCCTCTCCCAATGGACCCATGGAGTCACCTGCGTTTCCTGCTTACTGCTCCAAACAAAATGAAAACAGGTTTTGTGCGTCGCTTCCAAAAATTATTTTGGAATCCATGCCAAAGACATCCAGTAAACTGGAATAGCCTCCAGGATTGCTTTCACCAACATGAGCCTACCAGCCCGTGACAACCATTTATGGCTCCATAGTTTTAACCGTTTTTCCATTTTGTCCAACAACCAGTTCTAGTCCAGTTTTCGATAGTCATTGGGATTTAGGTGAAACCCAAGGTATTTTAGTCCTCCATCCAGGCTTCCCATTCTGTAAGGAAAAAAAACTGAGTATTCCTGCCTCTCCACATCACTTAACAAATGGGTGGACAAAGTGGATTTCCCAATGTTAATTTCCATACAAGTGGATTTAGAAAACAACTTCAGAATACCAGAAAGGGTATTTAGTTCTCTGGCTGATCCTAAGCAAAATATAAGAACGTCATCCACAAACAGAAGATGAGTTAATTGCAGATCCTGTGAAATCTGGATGCCTCTGAAGGATCCCAGTCTTTTAGCCTCATTTATAGACCTGCTTAGACCCTCAGCCACTAACAAGAAAATTAAAGGAGACAAAAGGCATCCCTGTCTCAGCCCTCTCTTCGCATGGAAAAAGGGGGATGCGACACCATTGATTAGAACTGAAAAGGACAATGTTGTGATGCAACTCAAAACCCATCTAATGAAAGCAATACCAAACCCCAGGTGAGTTAGCAACATATGACTGTACAACCAACTTACCTTGTCATAGGCTTTGGATAGGTCGATTTTCAAGATAGCTCCTTTGATATTTTTTGTTTTCATACTGTGGAGGCCTTCCTGAGCTACCCCGATGGCTTCGTGAATCTGTCTCCCCTCCAAAAAACTAAATTGTTCTTCAGTGATATGTTCCGACAAAATCCCCTTCAGTCTTTTTGCAATCACCTTGGTTACCACCTTGTAAATACAGTTGCAAAGAGAAATGGGTCTAAAGCCATTCAGTGATATAGGGTTATCTACCTTTGGAATCAACACAATACACGTGGAGTTGAAACTTGCCGGTATCCTCCCAATGATTCTAGTGTCCTCCACCACCTTCAGTAAATCTCCTCCCAGTACTTCAAAAAGTTCCAGAAATAATTCTATCGTCCAACCGTTAGGCCCAGGACTCTTGGCCTTCTGAAAACTTTGCAGCACATCCTTTAGTTCACCTTTAGAGACTTCCTCCATCATAGCTAAATTATCTTCCTCTTCCATAAACCGAGGAAAACCTAATCAATACGAATGACTTAAATAATAGATGCCTGAACAGGAGCTTTGTACAACCGCTTGAAATGTTCCACCCCAGTAGTGGCCATTCCATCAAAAGTATCATGGAAAGTACCATGATCATCTAGTAAGCTCCAAACAGTATTTGTTGCCTTCCTTCCTCTAGCGTATGCATGAAAGAATTTTGTGTTGTCATCCCCACATTCCATTTAGATCACCCCGCTCTTCAATCTCCACATCTCTTCCATATCCAACAGCAGAGTATTCCTTCTCCCTTCCAATTTGATCAACAAATCTTTATCCAGCTGATCCATCAGTCCACCCCCCCCAAACCTTGTTAGAGATCTCAGAGAGCTCCTTTTCAATCTGCTTCAGTTCACTGTCCTCCCTCTTTCTCTAGGCCACCGACCAATCCTTAATAACATCCTTTAAAATCTGGATATTCGTTGCAAACTGAAAAGCTGCAGTACTTTTGTTCCCACGATCAAAAGGAATCCATTTGTTTGAGATCAAAGACAGAAACATCTCATCTTTTAACTAGGTCTTATTGAATTTCAGGGGACTTAGTGGTTTAACAGGACCATTCTTAAATTCCAGAAAGATTGGGGAGTGATCTGGGTGACCATTGCTTCCCACCCATTGTCTAATAAAGTGGTGCATGTCCACTATCGTTTCTGTCACCAGAAAATGGTCTAGTCTCTTGGCCACTCTCCCTTCCCTGCATCTGTTATTTTTCCATGTAGGTTTGAGCTTGATGGGCTCAATATCCAACCAGTTCCTTTCTACTAGATTCCGTGTGAAGTAGTCAGTCAGCAAATTGGCATGAGCATGAGGCCCCCAAACCTCAGCCTGCCCCAGAGAGAAATTCAAATCTCCCCCAATAATCACCAATTCGCCCCTCATAAGTGAGTTGTTAAATAGGTTATCCCAGAAAGGGATCCTATTAAGATAAGGGCCATAAATATTAAAAACAGTAAAATATCCACATGTTCTAGGGCTTCAAAGGTCATGCCCAGAATCGATTCCATTCCCCAAATATTTAGAACCTTAACATTTATGACATTCCAACCAATAGCCAGTTCGCCCGAGCGGCCTCTCACATCCAGAGTCTCAAAATGCCAGCCACAAAACCAACTTTCCAACCTACATTTAATCGCATCTCCTGCCCCCAAGGTTTCTTGAAGCAAAAGGATACTAGGGTGATTTAAATCAACCACCCTCCTAATCGCTGATCTTTTCTAGGGACCAATAAGACCCCTGCAATTAAGAGACACAATCTTCATCTTCTGCCCTTCTTCTGGGCATGCACCACTCTAAGCGCCCTTTCAATAGATTGTTGTTTTCCATCCATCAATTCCCTTCTTGCTTTGGTCTGAGCCTAAAAAACGTGGGAAATCCTCCCCCTCCCCCTGGGTGTCTCTATAGTGGCTTTCCCTAGCCCCCCCCCCGAAGACACTTTGGTGCAAGAACGAAGAAAATAACCTGAATCAGTTGATTCCAGAGGAGAACAAGGGGATAGTACCTCGGCCTCAATTGGTTCCAAAACATAAGCTTAAGGGGGTTCCCCAAGAATTGCAACAGAGTTGGGTGAAGAGAACTCTAAAGGTTGAGAAGACAGTGTCAAATTCCTTAGCCCTTCCACCCAGTTAAGTCCCGAAACATTCAATTGATTTGTAAATAAATTTATAGACGGAGAAAGGGTAAAAGAGGAGATACTCGGAAGAGAAGGCCCAAAAAGGAAGGGATCGTCCACTTTTCTGACCACCTCCACCACGGGTAGCACCATCGGATGTTCCTCCTCAGCCCCGGTTCCATCCATCGCGTTGTTTGCTGGTTCTGCTGGTGTTGTCAGTGGAGATGACGGGTCAATGCACCCCCCCTCCTCCCCATACAAAGAACTCCCACTGTGCCTTCTGCACCCATTCAACGTGCAAACCAACAATGAAAATTCCGCTGCAGGATGCCCATTTGCATGGCATCGTCTGCATCTAAAAGGGACGTTCTGATAGTCCAAAACTTGTTTAAAATGATACGGCCCCCAATCCATCTGCAAGTCACCAACTAATCCTTCTCTAATGTTAATATTTACCAGAATCCTGGCCACCCTTTTCAATTTCGTAACCTTGAAAGATGTATCGACTTCTAGAAAGGTCCCCAATAGGTTCCCAATGTTAGAGAAATGTTCCTCATACCAGAATGATAGCGACAGCCCCGAGAGTTTGACCCAAATAGGCATGAGATCCACCCTCTCCCTACTACCATCAAAGAGAGGATGCCATCGTTTTAGCAACACCGACGAATGTTCCACAGACCAATTTTGATTCAGAACCCACAACAAATGCTCCTCGCTCTGAAAATTGAAGGCAAACCATCCACGCGCAAGACCTTCCACCTCTGGAGCCGCCCCCATTGTCTCCTGCCAACAATCCTCATCCCACTTAACCACGGTCTGCACCGAGACGGTTCTGCCCACAAACTGTCCAACCAACGTGAGGTTGGCTATTAGTTCAATCCGGTCCCAACCAATATCCTCCCATACAGTATAATTGATAACCTGTTTCATCTTGACCCAATTCTTCCTCTGTTTGCGAGCCACCCTGTAGTCGGCTCTTCCATCCTCCTCACTGCTGGAGCCTGATGCTAAAAACCCCTTTGCCAAAGGACTAGGACAACCCCTGTGCTCCTGCGCTCCAATAGAGCGAGCCACAAACCCTAGATGTTCCACCCTCTTAGCTGAGTCCGCATGGTTCGACCAGGAACTGCCACCGCCCCTCCAAATACCATTAGTGCTCAGTCCCAACAAAACCCCGTCTCCTTCCCTCTCCGTAACTGACCGCCCCCCAATAGTGGTATAAGACACCACAGGATCCTTTAAACCAGCGACTCCACCATCAACCGGAAAAAAAGAAGAAGTCTCCGGCAAATGAAACGACAAGGGTGATGAAAGGAGCAGTTTCGACGGAGAAAAACCCTCTCCACCAGCTGGTGAAGGTAACGCTGCAGAGAAACCCTCTACCCAATGTTTCTGATTGGCATCCACCTCTTCTGATAGACACCCACTTGTCTCATGCCAGAAGATTCCCTCTTCCAGGTGTTCAAATGAGTAATCAACCAAATCATCCCCAACCATCGTTCACAGGCATGTAAATAAGAAGAAACCCAGATAAAAACAATATGTAGAAAACAATTTTACCTCCATTTTGATGAAGAAAATAGTAAACTTGCTGTCCAAGGTAATATCATCCCACCCTTTTCACCCTACAAACCCCAATCCATACACAGGCCCGCACGATTAACCACGCTGACCACCTCCGCAATTTGTCAGACCACCGCAGCCTGCAAACAGTCAAACCCTACCCTCCCTGCATGTTCACAAACCCTAGCTCCTCCTCCTCCCCAAAAAAAATTCGCCTTATTCTTTTAATAACACATGCATGCTTATAACCAATCGACCTACTTATATTCCAAGTGTTATTATATATTGTAATATTGATTTTAAGTTATATTATTATTTTTTAATTTTATGGCGGATTTTTAAAACATCGCCCTAATAAAAATGAGGAAAAACATAATTTAATATAATTTTTTGGAAACTTTATTAAAACTTTGTATACGTTTTTTTTTAAAATACAAAAACGAGAAAAAAACATAATTTAATATAAAAATTTCAAAACTTTATTAAAACTTTGTATACATAATTCTTTTAAAATAATATATGAGTTAAAAAATAGGACTTTGCCTAATCCACTCACTAATTTTTTTTTTTAATATAATATTGAAAACCACAATTATTAGGAAGATTATTAAATAACTAATTTTTACGCCGTAAGGCGTTTAACAAGTGGGAGTCGACTCCCCCAATTAATGCTTTTTTTTTTCCAACCGTAGGATTCTTTCGTCCAACGATTGGGGTCATCTGGTTCCTTCGTTGCTTGATCTGGTCCTGACCTGATTGATGATTGATGTTGATCTTCATCTGCTACCTTCATAATGTGCTGTATCTGTCCTTCAATTGAATAAGGAGTCGCACCAGCACCAGTTCCCGCGGCATCAATGGAATATGGAGCCGCCCGAGCAGCATCTCCAGCAGCTAAAGCAGCACCACAATCCTTATATTTGCGTTGGTGTAGACAATCCGGTGAGGGATGAGAGGTGGGGCAGCATACAGAGTCTGTGTGCTATATAGATCCAGGCAAAAAAATATGGAATCTGTGCTATATAGATCCAGGCGAAAAAAAATACGGAGTCTGTGTGCTATGTGATGTGTAGATCGGGACAACCAATCTCCCGGAGCATACACAGTTTGTGTGCTGTGTAGTTCAGGGCAAACATACGCAGTCTGTGTGCTGTGTAAACAATCCGACGAGGGATCTGTATGCTCTGTAAACAATCCGGTGAGAGGTGGGGGAGCTGTGTAGATAGGGGCAACGTAACCTCCTGCTGGCAAGTAAAAACAAAGCAATGCAACCATTGTAACAAACACTAACACACTTCAGTGGATTCTAAACAAATGGTTATAGACCTATTTAAAGAGTGAAACCAATTATACAATTTTTTTATAATTCTATTGGAAATATTTTAATAATCTATAAATAACCTGCTCTCATGAAAATTGGAAATATTTTTAATAATTGCTAAAATTACTTTAGATTAAACTTTGTTTCTACTACAGAAGATGAAATAAAGTGTGTATTCTCAGCTATGATATACATAGATCTTGTTGTTTTTAATGTACCTCACATTTATATGAAATTAAAGGTTTTGAGTTCTGAAAATTACTTAAGCTTCGAATAGCTCTGAAAATTACAAAAAAAATCCTTATTTAGTAAAAGTTCGCAGCGTCGAAGTTGCTAGGGTTTTATATCCTGCAAAAATTACTAAAAATACTGCCAAAATTACATATATATTTAAAACGCAAATAAAGGGGTTAGTGTTGACCCAGAAATCATCATTTGTCAATACAATTATCCATCAGCAATTATTCTATGGAATTTCGTACACCCTAGCAGGATTCAACCGGAGAAAACTCCGCCACATGGCACAATTTCTCAGCTTTTATCAAGAACGCTCTGAAACGTTTAAAGGACCGTTACCTGAACAGATATTTGGCAAAGCCTCCGCCGAATCTATATCACAGTAATAACAATTATATTAGCTAATAAGGAAATGTAAAATCATTGAAGAGATTTAAATCTTGAACTTCAATTGAACGAGCTGTACAGTAAAACGTACCTGATTTTTTTTAAGGAAACGCATAGCTAGTCAAGACTGACAAGAAGCCATAAGCATCCGCACCCACACCCGTTCAGAGCTTCCATCCTTCTTATTGACTGCATCTAGAATGGAGCCGGCAATTCCAGGGACTAGGAGAACAGGATCCAACTCAGAGTTCACAACTCTTGATTTACAGCCGTGCCCGAACCAGGAAAAGCAGTCAAATTCTTCACGCTTCTTCCCCATATTTCTAAATTCAGACAGCGAGACTGACTGATGGGATGGCTGTCTGATACAAAACCCACAAAATTTATCCCGAAATTTATAAAAATCATCAGCACAACAGCCTGACAGCTCTGGCTAAACTCCTAGTTTTGTTCATCAGCAGTTCTGTTAAACAAAGGAAAAGTGGGCATAGATAGTATCTGCCTGAGAAGCTCTGCGTATATCCTCCTACAAACAAACATCTGTGGGTCTGTGGGTATCTGCTTGTGTAGCTCTCTGTATGCCCCCCTATCAAAATACATCTGTGGGTATATGCCTATCATCCTGTGGAGCGATCGACGGTGGGTTTTTTCATGCCACCTGGGCGGCATGCAAGATCCGCGACACGCATCGAAGGGCACTTAAGGTTTAGAAGGGTTTGTATAGTGTATGGATTCAATCAGTCCTCGGGTTCTGGTCCACTTTAGAGGGTAATGTGCCCCATAGATTCCGACGAGCTCGCTCTGGTCGCGGCATAGATACATTGATAAGTATTACACATTCCATCTGTTTATAATTCTATTTTTGTATGGGGAATTTGATAATTTAAAATGTTGAATTTTAATTGGTTTTGAGAATTTAGATGGTATTATGATAGAATTTTTTTTACTTGGTAATTTTTTTATTATATTTATAGTCATTAAAAAATATCATTTATTACAAAATCAACTTTATTTTATTATTTAAATAAAATTAAAATCAAAATCATTTTAAGAAATTTCAAAATAAAGTTTTTCAATAAGTATGAAATTCATGTTGTTTTTGGTAATTTAATTTGTTTTTTTAATTATGTATATTTATGATTATTCCTGTATCGAGCTTGACCTAGCTTGGTTTTATAAGCCCGGCCTAGCCTAAACGCATTCCCACCCCCAACTCCACTCCATCCATTTGCTTTAAAAATCCTTTAAGCAGCTCAACGAGGATTATATGCTTGCCCAACCCAACAAGTGGACTGCTACTTCAAGTCTTCCCCAGGCCTATGCAATGCTATAGTCAGACTTGGAGGTCTATAGCAATAAACATAGCATCTATGTAACAATCATATACAATTTGAAATGGAAAACGATCCACTTTTACTTCACCCATGCACTTACCTCAGATGGGCAATCCCACTTCTCATTAAACTAAATTAATAAAATAATTATCTACTTTGCATCGGTTCTGTCCAATCGCCCTAAAATCAGAGTTTTTCCTATGCTCTTTAAATAGTAGATTAAAGACAAAAAAGCATTAACCAAGATCATACATAAGTTTATCTTACACAGACATTAAAACAACAATAAAAATAATAGAAATAACATAAAAATTGAATCTATAAACTACAATATATATAGTTACAAATGATGTCACTCGTAGACGAGACGGAGACGGGTGGTCGGATAGTTCACCTAACCAAACAGTAATAAGTTAAATATGAACGCCGTGTTGCAAAAGCGGAAATGTTTGCAAATAAATGGAAATGTTTGCAAATAATGCTCCCCTGGTCCGATTTGCTCGTCTTGTGCAGTCCATTTTCTGTAGGCAACTGCATTCTCGTTCTCCACATGCATTTCCAGCATTTTGTGCAATTGGTTTTAGTCCCACGTCTTTGGCTTATATCATTATCATTGAAACGTCTTTGGCTTATATCATTATCATTGACAACAACTTGAATTCTTATATGGGTCAGCAAGCCAACGCATTTTCATCAGCTGTTGAAGAGACGGTTCAAGCGTCATTCCCAGGAGAACAATTTGTCTTCGCATTAAAAGCATAAAAACGACCAGCATAAAACCATGGCTTTATCTTATGCGCTATGTGCCATTCCTACTCAGCTGCATGTTTGCCTCTGGATCAAACTCATGCGGATGTGAAACCCACTTACTAACCCACCGGACGTACTCATGCTATATGTAACGCCCGATGGATCTTCAACGTGCTCGTTCTGGAATAGGCTCCGCTCCTTCCTTTGCACCGGAATCTGGGTCTCGATCTCAATCAACAGTTATAGCAGACAGGACCAAACTTTCTAGCTCAGGCAAGAAGACCTTTCAGAGTCCAAGGAGATTTAATATATGCTAACAGTAACTGTATTCTAATTTCTGTATACTATAGCAATTTGATTATAAATGAATTGTTCCACAAGACGAGCCTATTACCGACATGGTTTGAGGATTCCGCTAGCGTCCTTCAGAATTGTGAGGTTTGCCTTCTTGCTAAGTGACAGTCTTGCCATGCCTACTAAGGATTCAAACAAGTTAATAACAGTATTCCACAGTGTAGGAAGAGCTCTGCTACCCATGTGACACCACGTGACACTCTGCATCAACTGTCAAGTGTTCGAATCGGACTTCTACAGTTGGAAGCTGGATACCAACTCTGCAAACAATGTCCAAACATGTTTTATATTTAAAAGAAACAGTTTGTTTAAGTTTCTTCCCTGATAAGGGGTGAACAGTTACCATAATCAAGGAGAAACAAACTGGTTTTATCTTTCTCCAAAACTCCCTTGATGATGGGTGAAGTGTTCACCCTAAATATTGGGAACGGTAAACATTTTACTAGTTCTTCCTTGATAATGGATGAAGTTGGATGAAGTGTTTATCCTAAATATTGGGAACTAAAAAATATTTAGCCAAAATTTAAAATAAATATACACAAAAAATTGTTTATTCTTTTAAAAAAATAGAGTATTAATCAAAATGGTTTCATTTCACACACCTCCTGTTACTCAAACATAGATGTTAGAGTGATAATCACCGTATTATATTAGTAATATGAAAACTATATTATAATTATTATATATTTAATGAGCCCAATAAACAAATACCATTTGTTAGGATGGTAAAATATGTGATTATAGAATAGATTCCACACCACGGGCCTAAGCCTAACTGTTGTATTCCATTCTCTATAATATATTTTTATACATCTCCTTTATTGCATCATATGTAAAGTAGGTATGTAGGAATGTATAAATAAATTATTTATTGTTTCTCTTTATAAATTTGAAATATTTTTATTTATTTAGTAGATAGATCCATAGATTTATGGAATGTTGCTTGATTGTAACATAAGAACTACAAAAACTAACAATCCTTTGTCATTTGGATGAGAGAAGAATATTTTTCATGATTACTTTTGAAATGCGGATAATGTAATGGTCAATTATGTGAGGAATATAATGTCTTTAAAATATTGTATCTAAACTTCAAATTGTCTTCCTTGTTGTATATGTCTACATCTCCTTGCTTAACTTGCAACACGGCGTTCTTTTATTGCACCCCTAGGTACAATAAAAGAACTAATAAATATGAACTAATAAAAAACCAAAATTATTAGGTACAATAAAAGAACTAATTAAAAACCAAAATTATTAGGAAGATTATTAAATAACTAATTTATTAAATATGAACTAATAAAAAAAAGAATTATAATAGGATATTGAAAACCAAAGTTATTACGAAGATTATTAGATAACTAATTAATTTTTTAATTATGAAGTGAGGAAAAAAAATCATGACTTGAATTTCGTTTATTTTTTCGAGGAAAAAAATCAAGTGGCCAGTGAGTGATATTTTCCCCTATTCTGACTTTAAATAGAACGTGGCTTCAAGTATATTTTAGGGCTGTGTAAATTTAAAAAAAAGTATTTTCCACAAGGGCAAAAGCTGTGTGAGATATTCATATCGTTCACATCCGCGGTTCAGAGGCGCTTTGAAAATCTTGTGTGTACAATATTCATATCGTTCGAAAACTTACTCCCTTACTTAAGACCTGAAGAGAATCCGCCATGGGAGACAACCCAACTGCTCAGTGCCCACCTAAAGCTCAAGGAGAAAGACATGGCGACGGTGTTTTTGCAGGCTGCTCATTCACCGACTTGGGACTTAATTCAATCCTCGCTGATCAGTTAAAAGGTAGACCTAATGCTTTGTATATATTTTTTAATTAGCAGACTTCTTATACATGGATGAATAACCCCAAAGCACATAGATAATCATATCCCAGCTTGAATAATGAGTGTTATGCAATACTGGTTTGAAGCACATAAACAATATAGTTTTGGCACATCATTGTCAAAGTTCTCCGAACTGCCTCCACTGCAGTGGTTGGTGGATTTTTTGAGCTGTCGAAGCCCAGGGCTCAAATTTAACTCCGTGGTTACCAGGCATTCATCTTCTATGGGGTCTGCACCGGCCACTTATAAATTTTTTATTACCACGTTTTTGCTGATAGCAATTCTGAGCCGGGACACTATTAGATGGTCTTTATTAGCATCCTGTGAACTGCAAAATACAAGTAGGCAAACCTCCGAAGGCTTTGAGAGAAGGCAGGCCTTAGCAGGAACATAGTCTAAGCAAATGATCGTTTGCATAGCTAATATTAAAGAGTGCGAATGGAAGGGACAGAGCATGTACTCATGTTTCAGGAATCAGGTCGTCGACCTGTTAGGGCTCATTTTGATTTATCTTGAGTAATATTTATTTTGCTTAGAAGATTGCTTCTTGATTTTTATCTCACTGCTTTCCATTTAGAAAAAGATTAGGGCCTAGTATACCCTACCATTGCCATGTACCAATATTATTTTGTCTCGTGCCAGTGCATCGTGAGTGATTTTCAACTATAAAGCCAGCCCATATACACTTCATTTCACTTCATATGTGGTGGAGATTTATGCCATGGACAACTATAGAGTAGGGGTTAGTTTTACTGCCCTGCTGTTTTTTTAGAATCATGACAAGGTGCTGCTAGTGAATATAGTTTTTTGGAGGAAATATCCAGTGTGTTGGAAACTTGGATGCATATCTCGCGGTGGTTCTATATTGAAGATATAATGTCCTTTTTAAGTTGAGGTTCCCACTTTGCTAAATTTAGAGGTAGGGTCAAGTTTAGAAGTGTATGAGAAATTTAGAGGGGGCAAACCATTGTTTGGGTTTGCCTATTTTTGGCTGGAGGATACTTCTTATCCTCAACCGGCCAATTTTGTGACAATTTTTGTACTACAAATTTGTATTCCTTTGCAATACAAATTGAAGAAGTTTTGGGGTACAAATTCTCGCCTTCTGTGTGTGTGTTGAAAAACTAGCATGATATCAGAGCTGTAGAAGTGACTGTGAGGTTGTGGTAAGAGAATTCGAGCAAGGGGGGTGCAAACCACATTTGGGGAGAATCATGTCTAAAAGGTGTGGTTCTGGTTGTTAGATATTCGTGGTTTGTGAGAGTTTTTGAAGTTTGCTGCTTGAATACATAACCTTGATTGGCTTAGATGGACTCAATTCCCTCAACACTGACTAATTTTAAAGGAAAAAGTTTGCTGCTATAAAAATATCAGAACCACTGCTACCTTTGCAGGCCTTCAACAAGGTGTATGAGTGAAAAGAGATCTAAAGTAAATACAGTTATCAAAAAGAGTATATGCTAAGCAGCTCAGGTGTTCCATCATAAATATTTTTCCAACTTTGAATTTGAGTTTTCAAAGTAGGTTTTTATTCCTTCAGTTTTTTTAGTTAATTTTTAAAGTGAAGGTTTTTTTTTTCTTCCTGGTAACATATTCCAAGGGAAACCTTTTTGGCACTCCCCTTCATTTTGAGGACGGTATCCAGGGTAAACCCTAGATTCTTCAGGGCACAAGGCCAGTTCAACAACTCATGAATAGATCATATATAGCTCATCAACAATTGGGTCACTAAGAGCAACATGCCACAAAGTGGGATTGAACCCATCTGGGACGGTAACAATTTTTCCTCACAACCACTCATGTTACACCCAATTGACAAGTGAAAGAGTTCTTAGGAAAGTTTTTGAACAATTTTTTGGGTTTTACTGGAAAAATAATTTTTAATGGTAAGCACAATGAAAGTACATAAGCTCCACAACAAAATTTATGTTGTATGGAAATTTAAAATTAAGAACATCCTATTGGTGAGGTAGATTTGAAATGTCTCTTCTGGAATAGAATTCTGACCCATAGAGGGCATTTTTTACAGAAATGGGTTTCTATCTATCTATATAATAGCTGCTGGAAATCCATACAAGTGAGAGTAGATAGAGTTCAAAATTTATACAAAAGTTCTCTGCAGAGGTAACTCAAGCCACTACAATTCTTTTCAAGCTTATACCTATTGCATGCCATCTAATTCAGTCCTATTAAACCTATGCCTGTATTGCTTCAGATACTGACCCAAAAGAAAAATACATGTAAACATCATAAACAAAGTTATTCATGGCCAAGACATGCCCACTGTGGTCCTCCTCCATTGAAACATCATCCTTACCAGGACCAGAATCACCAAGTGTCTGCTGTTTTATTGCCATCATTGGTTCTAGCTGCTGCACAGTGTCCTCATCAGCATCTTGCTCCTTCACTGAGCCAATAGAGACCAGTGAATTTTTTGCCATGGATTGGGAACTCCTAGCAAAACCCAAAATCATATTGTACTGCATCTCTAAGTCATTAACTATTTTTTCTGATTTTATCTTCTACTCCCTAAGATGAGCTTCTAGTTCATCCTGTTTGGCTTCCTGTTTATCCATGTGCATGCTCAGACACAAAGAGGGCATTAAGGAATGATAGATTTTTATAAAAAAGGATAGGGAAGCATTGGTCATGATTGGGGGATGCCAGTGTCAAAGGAATCCATTTCATAAATCCAAGATATAGATAGATTGAGGGCTATGTGGAACAAAGTGAAATCCTTGTATGAGATCTCCAATGCGACCAGGGTCTTCTGCTTAAGGAATTAGTTGTACAACTTGAGGATAAGTGAAGCTGGTGGCATCATAAGTGGTTGTAGTATGCAATTTTTTTGTGCAGTAGCATTTGAAATTAATGCTGTTGAAAGGTAGAGATTCAGCACTTTCCAACTGGGTATCATATGCTCAATTCCATTGAGATTTGGAAAAGTTACAGTTTTCTAAATTTAAGGCATTAAATATTGCCCGAATCTGATAGCTAGAAAATGACCTTTCCATGTTCTTTTGATTGTTGTGTTGAAAAAACTTCAAACTTGGATCTCAAACTGTTGATTTTTCTGAGCAGCAAGCCCTTCTCTTCGGAGAATGGGACCACCTGGTCCGGGACCACGGTGAAAGACTCAACCCAGTGTTGAGTGACCATTTTGTTGAATGGTAGATATCTGGTTTGGGACCATGATATAGACCCAGATCTGCCCTGGGTAGACTCAACCTTGTGTTGAGTGGACATCTGGTCCGGGACCACGATGTAGACTAGTCTGGCATTGGTAGACTCAGCTTAGTTCTGAGTAGCCATTCTCTGGGAGAATGAAGACACTGTAAGCCCTAGACTGGGTCTAGGCATGTGTGTGGCACTTTGACCCTTGATCTATGGGCTTGGTGTGCTTCTCCAAGGATTAGCTACCCTTGGTTAAGTTACCCTAGTACCAGATCTAGGTGTCACACAGTGTGTGAGATAAAAGCATTAATAACTCTCTTGGTTTATGATGATGTATTTTTGAAATAAAAAAGGACCACAGGTAATGACCACAGGGGCACTTGGAAAAAGGCTAAAGTCAAAAGTGAAAATAAATAAAGACTTTTTGACCACAAGTGAAAGTCAAAATAAATAAGGACATCTTATAAAAGTCAAAGGAAAAATAAAATGACCCTTTTGGTAAAAGTAAAAGTGAAATTAGGAAAAGATTAAAAATATTATTATTTTTATCTTTCCTAATCTTGTCCACTTACAGGTGAACAAAAGCTATAAAAGAAGATTAAGTCTTCTCATTTGATATACAAGTTCTCTCTCACAGGTGAAGCTGCTACTTTTATTGACGAAGACTATCTTGCCTCAGCTAGGGCATTTTTCCAGCAAACCCTCAGCTAGGGTTTTTATCAGCACTTGTATTTTCTGGGCAGCTCTCCATCTTTTCCAGGGCAGCCACCTCTCTCCTCACGGCTGTCTCACTTCTCTCTCCTGGCAGCAAAGTTTCGGGCTGATTGTTCATTTGGGCAGGCCACGTTAGGGCACTGCCCTATTGCCCGTAAGGGTTTGGCCTACGGGCATACCCTTGTAGGGCTGTCATAGCCACGGGCTGCTATATAGCAGGCCCAGGCTTAAGGTGCAGCTCACAGACTGCCAACCGGGAGGCCCCGAGGGACTTAGGGCAGGCTGTAAAGCCTCGACCCAACCCACAGCAGACAGCCCAGCCACTCCAGCAGTCCCGGGCAGCAGCAGAGGTCAGCCGGGCAGCAGATCGGGCAGCAGGCAGCAGATCGGGCAGGGTAAACAGCAGCCGGGCAGCAGATCGGGCAGACGGGTAGTAGATCGGGCAGTAGGCAAGCAGATCGGGCAGACAGTCTGATGCAGCCTGTAAGTTTTTGGGGCAGGAGAGAAAAAATCTCTGTATTTTTGACAAGGCCCTAATTTGGAAAGTTTTGTAATTATGGTAAAATTATCAGCCTGATTTTTTACTGATAAATTTTCAGTGGACTGTGGGTAAATTCCAGATCTGGAATTCGAGGAACTATTTGAAGAATTTCTTAAGCCATCTCATTTACGAGATGAGCTATTAATGCTTTTGGGGTTTTTGTCCTTTGAAGGTTTCCTTAGTGAAAAATCTTGTGTCCATGTGTGCTGATGTGATGAATGTGTTTTTACTACTGCTGAATTGTTTTAAGTAGATCTGCACATTTTTTAAAGTTTATGCTAATGCTAAAATTTCAACACAAACTTGTTTCATCAAAAAGTTTAATGTTTATTAATTTTTTTGATGTATTGGATGCCTTAATTTCATTGACGAAAATTATGTCCTATTGAAGTTGCTCTTTTTGTATTTTGGTGAATGTATTTAATTTTTTATTTTTAGCAAGAACGGGTATTCTTTGCAATGACCTCTTATAGAGATGATTAATGCCTTTATGGGGTTAAACGAGTTAGTACATGCACTAATATATCAATAAATGCTTATAAGAGGGTAAGAATCAATTGCATGTGGGACCTTAACTATGATATAGCAGCAACAAATTGAAATACCAGCCAACAAATGAAGCTTAATTTACTGCTGTAATATAACAGTCAATGACAACCTCGGAGAATGCCAATTTAATGCCCAAAATTGATGAGATGAAATCCAACTAACCTAGGGGTAGTGCCAAACGGAGTAGGGTTAAGTACATACCTCAAGGGAAGCCCTAAACAAACTGTTACAATGGCTGGAACAGAAAAGGCAGACGTGGTTTATGCCCTAACCAGTGTTGAAATGTGGCTCAAATCACTCCAAACAAGCTTCCAATAAAGTTCCAATACTCTAATCTTGTTGTAGATGCTTTCCTTGACTTTTGACTTGTAGGAGCTCGTCTTTTTGATGGGTGTACCTGCTTATACTAGACCTGAAAATGGACTAAAACTTGCACAACTTGTTAGATCTCCTAAACGAACAATTCATAGGGGACATCCTTGAAGATTATCCACAAAACCAAGGTAAAAAATCACTTTTAATGGAATGTGTTGCTCACAAACACAATTATTTTGGGATTTTTTAATTACTTTATTTTAGGGCTTTTATATATTAAATTTTTATATTTGTGGAATATTAGATTTTTTGTATTTTTTCCAAATCTAGAAATATAATTTTTTTAGGTTTTTTCTTTATATGGAATTAGACTTTAGTTTTATTCCTAGGGCAACAAGAGAATCATATGCCGCGTCCCTTTCTAGAAGTGGCAAGTCAATGCTTATGAAATAGGGCAAAGACTAAAAACCCTAGAGTTAAAATAGTTCTTGACCTAATTAGGATAAACAAGGATAACAAGTCCCAAAACAAGAGGGATTCTTCAAAAGAATTACCTCACTAACAAGGCTAACATGAATGTGAAATCAAACCCTAAATAATCTTACCATGGGAGCATAAGCAAGACAAGACAAGAGATTGAAGATCTTATTGGCATCATTGAAGGAACAAGAAGAAGAGTGTAAAGTTGCAAACCCTAGATTCTTTACTTCTCAAGAGATAGCGTTATCTTTCTTTGAATCAACCTTGAAAGCATGTAAAAAAACCTTGAAATATCAAATTATCCTTCAAAACCTAGAAGACAAGCCAAGAAGAAGGTGCGGTATAGATAGAAGCTCATGTATACCAAAAGAAATAAGAGTTTCATAGTGATAATCAATTTTGCAAATATCTCCAATTTCTCTCAACTTTTTGTGGTGCTGATTTATTCGATATTTTCATTATTTTTCAAATCTAAGTTTATTTTTACCGATATTTTTCGATAATTCTTGATATTTTCCCCGATATGTTCGATAAGTTTATTTCCAGACCCTCTATGATATATTCCTCGACACGATATCATTGGTGATAATCCTATGATCGAATTGTTTTACATGAGGATGAGAGGTGCGTTATTTATACAAAGTGCCCTAGCTCCTTTATCCTCAAGTCGACCTTATAAAAATGACATATAACTTAAATTTATGACTTATCACCCACAAAATGGCTGTGGACTAAGCCAAACGACATAAAATAAATACAAGTAAGCAATAGGCTTCAACCAAGATGGAACGTTGAGCCTAAAAGGAGGATGTCATGCCCCAACTAATCCTGACAATGTGATTTTTCCCTGAACGTCCTCCTATTTTGCAAGGTATGACCTTCTTTATGCTCTTTTAAGGTGTACATATTTTATTTCTTTGACCAAGATGAGGAAGAGGAGTAATAAAACAAAATAAGGTCCAAGTGGGTATAATAGAGGTGTGCTAAAGTAGGTATGAAAACCCTTACAAGTGCAATCATCTTTAAAAGGCATAATATAATAAGTGTGGCTAGGGGCTCTACAAATCACGTTTCCTAATGGAGTCACCTCAAGATGCACCAATACCTACCCAGGGCATAAATGCCCGACATGAGGGGGAGTTACCACCCATCAAGGGGTAGTGAGCAGAGCCACAGGATCAATACACTTTGAAATGAGGAATATGAGGATCTGCCATTACTGACTAAGGGGTCTTTGTCTTCGATAGACCAACTCTTTTACATAACATAGCCCTAACTTGGCCTTTACAATAGCAATAAGGACCCCCTCTTTGGCACATCGAGTAGGGTGCGCTGCAGAGAATTGGGGTGTAATGACTAGCTCCAACTTGGGGACATGTGCTCTTCTTGGGAGTGCACGTGAACACCAAAATTCTTTATAACTTGTTACTTGAAACATCCTCACAAAAATAAATCAAATACAAGGGAAAGATAGGCACGTGTGCGTTGTCTTTTCCCTAAAGAGAAATAAATCAACACAAAAGAAAGTCACTACACCAAAAGTACATCACAAGAAAGAAATACTGAAAACAAAGAGTAGAGATGTGAGGATGCCATGAAGGTATCAGATATCGCTTGGATAGAAGGTCTTTAAATTTGCCCATTTACGGGCAAAGGTACTTTTTCTCCGTCAAGATGGCTCAAGCAAAAAGTGTTGTTTCTTGCACATCTTCAATTTGATAAGGGCCTCACCAAAGACTTTCAAACTTGCTATGATTACCTGGCTTTTAATTTCGTTTGTTTCACATGAGGACAAGATCACCCTTTTGAAAACTGAGTTGGTGAGCTCTTCTGTCGAATTTCTTCTTAATCTTTTCCCGAGACTTTACGAAGTGATCAAAAGCATGTCTTATGTTCTCATCAAAGTCTATAAGTTGATTTACCTTGTTTTGCATTGCATTGCATCTGGATCGGAGGGGAACTGCTGTATCACTTTATATATAGGAATCTTCAAATGAATGGGCGTTGCTACCTCTAAGCTATATATAATCTCAAATGGGCTCTTTTTAGTTTAATCTTTCTTCGTTATTTTGTCGGCCCAAATTGCATATCTTAGCTTGCTATCCCAACTTTTCTTGTTGTCCCCCATTGTCTTCTTGATTGTTGTCATTAAATTCTTATTACTTGATTCAGCGAGACCATCTACTTGAGGATAATAGTTGGAGGACCGAGATCGGATAGTACCATAATCAAGGAAGAACGTTGTGAACTTTGTTGAAGTGAATGCTTGGGCATTGTCTATAGTAATCTTTACGGGCACTCCAAATCGAGTGACAATCTTATTTTTTCGAAACTCCATTACAACTTTTGCAGTGATCCTTTTTGTTGGAATAGCTTCAACCCATTTGGTGAAGTAATTTGTAGCTGTAAGAATCCACTTATGTCCATTGCTTGAATTTCTTTAACTTCACCAATAAAGTCAAGGCCCCATTGTTGGAATGTCACTTCTATTATAACTGACTGTAATGGGAGAGCTACTAACTTCTTCTTTTGTATGAAGAACTGACAAGGTTGGTAACTTCTTACAAACTTATGCACATCTGAGAAGATATTGGGCCAATAATAACTTGATCACAATTATGTGTGGTGGTTGCGACATGATGTCCACCACATAATCCTTTGTGAAATTCCTCCATTAACTTCTTTGGTTCTTCTGGATCCACACATTTGAGAACTAACCCTTTGGGGTTCTTCCATCCAAGGCCTTTGTTGATGAAAGAATACTTGGCTGCTTTTAACTTCAATGCCCTTTTCTTGTGATTTGAAAGATGGCTTGGAGCTACCATGTTCCCGAGAAAAGATAATGTATGCATACAATTATGTTGTTCGAACTATTCAACCATAACTGAAATCATTTAATCAGCTTCTTCCATTCCCAAAGCAACTTCATTTACTTAGGCCATCATCTGAGCTAATCCTTTGTCTTTGATCAATTTAGTTGGTTGAATTTCTAAGTCATATTCTTGAATCTTGGCCACTCAATTGCCTCTGGTTCCCAAACAATCTTGTTGATCTAGAATGTCTTTCACAGCTAGATGCAGAAAATAAGCAATCAGTTTGGAATATCATATATATATATATATATATATATATATATATATCTTGAAGTCCTTTAGTAACTTAACCAAGGCATAGGCTTGCTTTTCCATAATTGCATATTTTAGTTCATGTCTTTGAGGGCCTTACACATAAAAGTAATTGGTAGTTCTTCACCTTGATTATTCAATACTCCTACAATATTGTTGTTAGAAGCAAAAGAAAAAAATTGGAATGGCTTTGAATAATTAGGACTTACCTATACCAGTGATTTTACTATGGCTTCTTTGATGGTTGTGAGTGCAAGTTGCTTTCTTCATCCCACCTACAACTTGCATCCTTTTTCAGCAGCTTAGTTATAGGTTGAGTAATTTCAACAAATTTTGGAATGAATCTACGGATAAAGTTAATCTTTCTAAAAAATGATTGTAAAGACTTCAAATTTCTAAGTAAAGGAATATCTCTAATACCTTTAATTTTTTCAGGATCAACTTTAACACCATCTTTTGAAGCAATGTGACCTAGAAGCTTATCTTAAAGAACACCAAATATAGACTTTTTAAGGTTTAAAGAGAAACCATACCTGTGACACCGTTCAAATACTTGTCTGTGATGTTCAATGTGAGACTCCCTGTTATTTGAGTACACTGTGAGATCGTCTTCATAAATCTAGATAATCTTCCCAATCAAATTTTTGTATGCATAATCCATAGTTCTTTGGAAGGTGGCACTAGCGTTGATTAGGCTGAAAGGCATCTTCAAATATTCATAAGTGCCCCAAGGTGTAGTAAATGTTGTTTTGTGTATGTCTTTCTCCCTCACCGATACTTGGCTAAAAATGGACAAAACCATTTAAAAATGATAACATTTTGGACCTTGTCATTCTTTGTAGTAGATGCTCCATATTTGGTAATGGATAGTTTATCTTTTACTAACGTTGAATTGAGATTTTTGAAATCCACACAAATCTTGATCTCACATGTTGTCTTTCGTGTTACCATGGGGTTTGACAAGCATGAAGAGTACTTGATGGGAGTAATGATCTTCGCCTCCAACATCTTCTAGAGTTTTTTTTGTACAACTAGCAGAGCCAACTTTGGATTAATTTATTTCAACTTTTGCTTGAAAGGTTTGCCATCTTTCTTTAATGGTATAACATGTTGAATTAGGTCTTCCTTGTAATTCTTCACCTCATCATTGGATCAAGCGAAAACATCTCTGTGTTCTTTAATCAAAACTTCAAGATCTCTTCTTTTTTTGGTTGAAATTCCTTTGCACATTTTCACAAGTCTCGGATTTTTAGGAGATCCACTATCAAGTTCTTCATAGTTATCAGGCTTAACCAAATCTTTCTTTTCTTTGTACTTGTCATCCTTGTCAAATAACCTTTTGCGAGGAACCAGGCTAGAAGGAATCTTATTTTCTTTTGTTTGTTTTGTTGACCCTTCTTCCCTCAAATCTATCTTGTTATTAGCGAATCCTCAAACATTGTAGATGAATCTATGGATTTGCTTGTCATCGTCAAAAACCTGCCAAATCTCAAAGTTATCTCGATCCTGAAAACCACTTCTATTTTTCTTTGTCAATTAGACCTTCACAGGATTGGAATGTAGAAGCAATGATAACAAGTGCATCAACTTTTGCATTTAGGGCTTTGGGCTTGGCTTCCAAGGACAATGCATTGAAATCATATGTAGCAACTCTTATTGCATCCTTGTACCTTTTCAATCTTTCAATTTTACATGCAAATCTTCCTTCTACTTGTAAAACAATAAGGTCAAAATCGCCAATAATCTTTACCAATTTGATTCCAAAATCTTTAGCCAATCCTAGACCAAGTAAGAGAGCTTCATATTCCACTACATTGTTAGTACCATCAAATTCTAGATGAAAAGCATATTAAGAAATATCACCATGAGGGGAAGTACATACAATACCTGTGCCCATACTTGCTTGGGAGTTAGCGTCATTGAAATTCATCTTCCACTTGTCATTGACATCTTTCTAAGGAGCAACTTTTGTGGCAAGGATGATGTAGGATCCAACTTTATTTTCAAAGCACACCCACTCATTTTTAGGATCTTCTAGGTGTTCAATGTGACGCTTTCTCATTGGTTCTCGATGTAGAATCATGAATGTGCCTTTGGTAGTAGGGATAGTAACACATGACAAATCCATCTTAATGCTTCCTCCAAGATCGGCGAGCAACTTCCATGATAAAAGCATCCCCCATGCATCTGGCACATCTATAACAACAACATCCATCAACAAAGTAACATCTGGATAAACTGCCAAACTTGCCTGAACATCCTATATCAACCCACAAACTTTCACTTCATTGAAATCCATAGTGCATACACCCCCGTAAGGTTTGTATATATTGAAGCTTAGGTGACACATCGTGGCAAGAGTCATCACATTCGTTGAGGCTCCAAAATCGAGCATACAATTATGCAATACCAGGTTTCCCACCATCAAAGATATGAAGAAGGGCTGGTGTCTTGGATTCTAATTTCTTTCAATATGCATATTTTTGAGGATGATGCAGATATCATCATTTTCATCTTGAAGACAATTGGCTTGTTTTGCCTTTTCTGGCCCCTAAGCTACTGTGAGTTGATTTTTTACAGATGGAATCTTTATTAACTTGAGCAATGGCACCAGAATCTTGGTGTTGTGTGTCCAACCTGTGAGATCAATGTTTACATTAGTACCAAAATCAATTGAAGACTTATTCGTACTCACATCTGTGCTTGGCTTTGGAATGGTGTATTTTTCTTTGGAAGCTACAAACTTTCTTAAGGAGGGTGGCCTTCTTTTGATACTGCATGCCTTTGAACCTGTTTCAGTACATTTTCTTTATTACTTCTGCATTGGGAATCTCACCAAACAACTTGATTGGTTTTTTGGCTTCAATTTGTTTTTCTTTAACTTGTTGCATGTTCTCAGGAGATCAATGAACTTTTTGCTTCCTTTCGAAAAATTTGTACATATCGAAGCTCCCTTCAATAGAAGATATTTTGAGTGCAGTATCAATTGAACCTCTCGAGGGTTCCTTCTTGTTACCCTTTAGATTCTCTAATGGACCCTACCAGATGTGTCAAAGAGGGGTCTTTTGTCATTGTAAAAGGACAAGTTGGGGCTTGTTTATGTAAAAGTGTTAGTCTAGCAGGGCTCATGACCCTTGGTTTGGTCATGGTAGGTCCTCTTGGATCTCATTTCAAGGAGTGCTAGCCTTGTGGCTTTGCAAACTACCCCTTGATGGGTGGAAGACCGTCATCAGGTTGGGCATTTATGCCCTAGGTGGGTGTTTCAGTGCACCTTGTGATGAATCAAGACACATGGCTTGGGGCTCCTAGCCACACTTATGTTTTATGCTTTGTTGAGGTGATTGCGCTTGTAAGGGTTGTCATACCCACCTTAACACACCTCATGGATACTCCCTTTGACCTATTTTTGTTGTATCATCCCCCTTCTTGGTCATCTTGGTCTTGAAGGGCAATTCATCCACCTTCCAAGTAAGTTAAAAGAGGTCGTACTGACCTAAGGAGGAGGGTGTTGAGGGAAAAAGATAAACATTGGAATTAGATGGGGCATGTCGTCCTACTTCCAAGCTCAACTCATGGTCAAGTTAAAGCATTTCATCTTATTTTATTATTATTTTATGTTTTATGATGTGTCCTCGGATTGTGAGTGAAAAACCTTAAAAATTCTTGAAAAGTCATTTTAAAGATAAATTAGGTAGGTGTAAAGGAGGATTAAGTTAGACTTTTTAAAAATAAATAAGGCACCTCCTCCTCATTTGTAACAAAGATCATCGGATCAAACATGATTGAAATTTTAATTCTTCTTGTGTATATGAGCTATTGAGTGGTGTTCACCTCATTTCTTGGCATGTTCTAGGGTTTTCAAGGATCAAGGTTGATGTTTGGGGTTTTTCATCTATCTTTCAAGGCTAGTCCAAGGTGAAAGAACTCTTGAGACGCTAATCTTTTCTCCTTTTCTTCTCAATTGTGGTAAGATCTCTTAGTCTTTTGTCTTGCATTGCCTAAGGTATCCAAGATAGGATTAATTTGGGGTTTTATGCATAATAGTGTAGTCTTGTTAGTGAGGCATCCCTTTTGACGGGTATCCCCTGTTTGGGCCTTGGCATCTTTCTTTGCCCTAACTAGGTCAAAGGCTGACACAACCTAGGGTTTCATAGCCTTGCCTTAGTTCTTTCAAATATTGAATTTCCAACTCTTAGGAGAAGCGTTAACCTCGGTTTCTCGGTGCCTGAAAATAATAAGACTTATGTCTAATAACCTCATCTTCACCAAATCTCTCTTTTACAAAATTCCTTGTTACAATATATTGGAAAATACAAAAAACCCCCCTAAATATCTAATATTTCAAAAAGTCCAAAAGTCCAAAAACATTTACTTTTTGTCGTTACAATTCTTTTATTTGAAGTAGTCATCGTGGTCATAAATTTTTAAAGTTGTTATATTGCTGAAACATCTACAAAAAGTGAAAAAATCCAACAAAAAGTTGTTTTGCAGCTAAGAAAGGCCTCGATTTAGTGTGATGTCAGACCTAGGGAGTGTGATGTCACTCTCTAAATGCTATTTCAGATCCGGTATAGGTGTTTTGCAGGTCCATTTTTATAGGAAGATCAACCCCTAACAATTGTAAAGAGTTCTCTAGTTCATCTCCATGTCTCCGGGGTTGACCTTGTGGGGTTTTGAAGTGCCAAATCAACCCTTTCAGCCACTATTGTAGAGAATTGTAGATCTAAAGGTGAAATCAGTCCCAAAATGTAGCATTCATTCGTCAAGACAAGTGTGCCCTAGGGGGGATTGAGCCTCCTTTGGGTAGCAATTGGCGAGAGGTAATTGTCGAGGTGTTTCCATGGTTTATTTTTTGATTTTCCTGCATGTTCATGTTGCTAGTTTTTACTGCAGAAAATTGATTCACCTTGTTAATTAATCAACATCAAGTTTTATTGCTCCTTAACCTTTTTAGTCATTGAGTATTTATTGTATATCTTGTTTGACTCCATTAAGCATTGATCTACTGAATTAGTGGGAAGGTTTTGTAGAGATAGAGTCGTTCTCGTTGTACATCTTACAGGTCTATTTCTACCATATTTGAAAGCCTCCTGTGGCTTAAGGAGCATGCTTAATGTGAAAGGAGAGTGCATTGAGGTGACAGTGGGTACATCTCCTGAAAAGTTGCTAATCTTAGCATCGTCCCACGTGACCTAATTTGAAGGGTGCTAATCTGTGAGGTAACACTTCTCACATCGATGCTCCAGTCGAGAACTCTATTGTTTAACTTCTCACGCAGATCCTCCAGTCGAGATTTCTCATCGATAAACGCTATTGTTAACTTCTCGCAGGTTCCTTCCTTCCTTCTTGCGGGTTCCTTTCTTTGATGAGAGAACAACCGTAGAGTAATGTTATCATGCCTCCTTTTCTCAAAATTTCCACTGCAATTGAGTGCAATAGGAAGCTACACCAAAAGGTCAAACAGTGATAACAAAGTAAGTATCTCTTCCATTACATGTTGGAGATGATATTTAAACAAGAAATTATACTTCATTACTTAGGTGTCTGTTACTTAGGTATTAGGTATTTGTGAAGTGTTGTGGAAGTGATGTGTAATAGATAGATTAGGTGACAGCTTCAATCCCATGGAGCATTCTTCAGTCCATGTTTTTTGCAAACGCGAGGGCCTAGGCACAATGCTAACGTTGTCCCAGCAGCAGGGCAATAAATGTGTGCAGTGCAAGGTATCTTCTTTGCTTTGATTGGTCACTGGAGGTGTTATATGAACTACATTGAAACATCTCAACCTCTTCTCCAGGAAATACTTGTAGTAATGATATTAGGGCTTTCGTGGAATAACAAGGGAATAAAAAAAGCTAGCAAGGGTAGGCAAGATCATGTAGTTACTAAAAACACTAAAGCTTTGATACCATTGATAGACTTGGAAATAACTCCAAAACTTGACTTCATTATATTGATGAGAATCACATATAAATACAATTAGATATGGCCTTTGGTTTCATCTTCCAAGAGGTCTTTGGTGACTTTTCAAATTATTCCTAAATAGCTAATAATATTAATATGTACAATGCACCATAATCCCTAAGGATGAGGTATCTAAGAATCAGATGATACAAAATCACACCATAACAAAAATTAATGTATCTCATGAGATGAATCATCATGAGGCATTTAGATACTACAAGGATAATGCCCGAAGGACTCAATGATTAGCTTTAGTGGGTTATAACCCCCAAATGGTTCACCATATTCCCACACTAGGTCAGATGACTTTGGCTTTTTCTAAGGCATTGATTCAATGATAAAACCTATGGCACAAAACAAATGGGAAAAATTAATAAACACAAAAGAATGCTACAATTAAAATATCATAGCTAAAGTGTTAAATCTCCCTTTAAAAATGACAAGTACAAATATATTAATGGGCATTGCAAACCCTATACTAGATCTTGGAAACAAAGAAAATACAAGCATATTTGTTTTATATACCCAAGAATATGGATATGATAGATTAAAGTAAATACCCACTCCACAATTGCTCGGTTGATGGCAATGAAAACAATAGATTTCCCCTTGTTTGCTTGATGGAAAATGGTTACACCATCCTTAGAGTTCGATACCGCAACTCACTTTTGCAAAATGAAAGAAGATAAACCCCAAGATCGTCTTTTAACTTAGACTTGACGGGGCAGGATTATAATTTCCCAACTTATCGCAATAATGTATTAGACAGAAATAATTATAAATAAACATCAATAATAATAATAAATTATAATAATAACTAATGAAAAGACACATTTAATGAAGTGACATGACCTAATGAAAAGGTATATCTATTAACCCATGGTGACCAGTCAATGCTTATTTAAAGCACACTGTCTCATGGCATTGTATCATCTCATCTCTATTCAATATATGTTTTTATTTTCCTTCTATGGATGACTATTTGCTATCTTCCCTATATTGGATATTTGTTGGGAATGAGCTTTCTTTGTTTTATTTGGTAATAGAGCTTTGTGCTGATCTGACCTTTGGCCGCACCTTTTCAAGACATTGTCTGAAGCAGCTTTTGGCCACACATTTACCAACTTAATAGAGTTTCTCTATTTACCAAGTTTTGACCACATTCAAGCCCTTGGCCATTTACAACTTATATTTTTCGTTTTAGAAGAAATATTATTTTGTTGCCAAATGCAAATAGAAAATTCTCATTGAGTTTACTATTGGAAAAGGGGCAAGGGTAAAGTTAACATCTCTGTTGAGTATCCATGTGCTACTAGACAGTAGAAACAAGAAAAATATTAGTGCATTAAATAAGAAGAAAACCAGGATTAAAAAACAAAAAAGCGTTGAAAAAAATATCAAATCCAAACCAAATCTTTGTAGTAGGGGACATCTAGAATCTAATTGGTATATATAAAACATGACCCACCCATCCAAATTGTGGGTGTTCCATTGTTGTGACGAAGGGTTCATAGCCACCATAAGGAAGAATTTGTGATAATAAATTAAAAAAATAATATAAAATTGTATCGCTCTTCGACTAACTAGGGTCTTGTTGTTACTGGCAAAGATTGTCACATGTCTGAGGCTGCATTGAAGAAGGTATTGAGGCATAGTGGATAGAGTTTGGATGAGACGACTCATTACCAACTTGAATTACCAAAATGAAATTCAGGACTTGAACTACCAAAAAGAAATCGAAGACCTGGATGGAGTGCCTTCTCATTGCAACAAATTTAGGGAGTTGTCATTCAATTTAGGTGCCGTTCGACCAAAATAAAATCATGGGTACAATGCCATCGAATCCATTGGGAAAAGCATGACTTGTAACAGAATTGGGTTGTCGTTCCTAGTTAAAAATATTATGCAATGTAGAGTCGTGGCCACCTATTGGCAGTGAAACAAAATTGTAAAGCTGCCAATCATAGGTCGTGGGGAGCATAATCGTCGCCATTATTGTGTGCAAACATCAAACCCAACCATCTTGACCTTTTATTTATTCCTTCGCATTTATTGAAGGATTCCTTTGTAAGTCTTTATTAGCAAAAGGGTTGGGGTTATTGAAGTTATTTAAGCTAAGTGGAAGAAGTGAAGTAATAACCTTTTTTTAAAGGAGATCACCAAATAATCTCTTCTTTTTACAAACTCATTTTATTACTTAAGGCAATAAGGAGTATATATATATATATATATATATATATATAGGTGTTTTTTTTTAAATGAAAATTCAGAAACAAGGTATTTCGAAATTACCAAGGGAAATCATTAAAGGTCAATTTTCAAGGTTATAATTTTTTTCCAAGTTTCAATCTAAAGAAGTTTGATGCAGAAATAAAGAAGATTTAAAAAATGGGTTTTGATGAAAAAATGAAGGTTTACTTATGAAGGTATTGATAACTCTTGTAGGGTGTTATTAAAAATCGAAGGGGCTATTCAAAGGAAAATTGTTAGCATTGCTATTTGCCCTAGCGACAAGATGAATCACATCAATGTTGACGTAGCGTAGTCAATCAATTATTGATTCTTGAGACAAGCATACAGGAAACATTGCAATTCAGGAACAAAAAAAAAACCGAAATAAATGTTCTATTATAGAGAGTTAATGATTATATCTTGATATCCAAATGCAATGTCAATTCCATGTTTTAAAAAGACATTGATATAGTTCCAATTTCACCTTGTGTACAAACACCGGGTGCTTTTTTTTTAAACATGGAAAAATGGTTTTTAACCTTCTCCTATAAGAAGAAGAAAATATCATTACACGATGTTTCAATGAAGCCATGTTTAGAAGTGTCCTCCTCAGAAGACATGAAGGACGTAGCAAGAGTTATTTTTCAAGATAGCCATAAATCAATACAAAATTTGCAGGATTGCCAAAAAGAATGTGACAAAATTATCACTGAAAAAGATGAAGAAATTACTTGCTTAAAAATCATAATCAGGAACTACTTGCAAAAATCATGTAGTCCAAGGATAAGAAGTGTTGTCGCCTTTCACACACCTGGGGGGGAACGTGGTAGAAATCTTCAAGCCACTTGTTGTGTCCTTGGGGGCAAGTCTCGAGTCAAGGCTGTCACGTTGTTCTTGACTCCTCCATTTAGGCCAACTCCTAATCAAAGCCAGGGGGGTAGACCCTATTTAATTGCTAAGGTTGTTAAGGCTTAGTGTAATGGTAATGAATGGGTTATTTATGAGTTTGATAAACAAAAAATAACACAAGATATTGCAACGGAATTAAAACACAACAACATAGAAGATCAATATATGATATATAAAGCATGTGGAAACATATGATTATATCAAGTAAAGAACCAGTGCCAAAATGGAGTCCACAGATGAAAATGCTGTTGTATTGCTTGAAAGGAAAAATGTTGCAAGTGCTCTTGGTCAAATTTTAGATTAATGTGGGGATGAGTTGATTAAATTAGGGGGAAAGGGGACTCCAAATATACCTGAAGGTACGAGGAGCATGTCCAAAAACGTTATCCGATGCAGCCGCCCGCTAGGAATATGTGGGTTGGTTGGAGTCTTTGAGACGTGTTCGACACTACACCAACAAGGGTGTAGCCTAACGGTGTCTTGAGGTCGCTACCCAGTTATTCCCGCTTCCTTTGTGGATTTTTCCACTGCAACGGATTAATTCGAGGGGTTGGATTTTTGCCTGGGAGGTTAATTGGGGTGTGAAAACTTAATTAATCTAGTCACCCACGTTGTTTTTGATGCAACCAACTGTTCGGACGAACAGCAGTGGTGCAGAGCATACACAACGGAGTCTAAAGGATTTTAATAATCATTTAGTTGTTTAAAAGAAGAAAAGTGACCTCCAAGAATCTCTTTCGGCTCAAGTGAACCACAATCGAGAAAGCAAGGAGGGGTGGATTTTATTAATGTTTTTTTTGTAGAGAAATTAAAAGCAAAGTGCAAGATAGAATAGACCAAAAAGGGTTATCTAGTTTATCTACCACGAATCTCTTTCCCCTTTCGGGTCACTCGGGAAATCGTGGGGTAAGTAATAGTATTATTTTGAAATATGGAATGATGAAATCTTGTAGCATTAAATCAAGTATACTATCCTGTAGATTAACAAAACAAACTAAACTAAACAAAAATAAAAAAAGTGCGAAAAATGCAAAAATGGGAAATTGACGCGAACCCCCCCCGGGGGGATGGGGAGTGGGCTCTTTGGGCTCGGAAGAGCCTACTCTAGATCTTTTTTTATTACTTGGTTATAATACTTAAAAGAAAACACCACTTGGTTCTTATACAGGACGAACCCAAGGGTTTACAAAACTATCCAAAAGTGAACATGGAAGGTGTGGACACTCCTGGGGAGCTCTGGATGGCCCAAAAGTCAGATTTCGGGCAGCACCTCCTCTTTTTGGACGAACCTACTAAAAACCAGCAAGCAATATTAGTTTAAATGTGCCCAAAAACACTTTATAAGTGTGTTTGGACAATGCAAAAAAAATAAAAAATAAAAAAATTTCCAAAGTAAAAAAACTATGTAAGAAATGCAAAAACCTAAGAAGATTGGGATTGAAACCCAACTTCTCAAGGTCTTGCACAACCCCTTGCAAGGGCTGCCAATAAGGCACTTGATTGCTAGATATTCCTACTATACTCAATGCAAACTACTTTAAGCTAGCAAGCTAAAAATATCCTTGAAATGCTTGCGAAGAAAAGTAGATTTGATACTAGATCTAGATGAAAGAGAGATCAACTTTATGGAAATTTAGATCTAAGCACCAAATAAAACGCTTCTATAAACTAGATCAAAGGAAGATATTTATCTTAAGAATGTAGATCTTAAGTATGGAAGTAAGTAACTCAATAATCAAATGAGAAATTTAATTTTTTAAAGGAAGAAGGTTAGGAGCCCTGGTAAAAAGATTTAGCAATTGAAGATCGGTTGAAATGCTTCAAGAGGACAATGTTTCTTGAAAGGTGAGCAGAGAGTAGAAGAAACAAACTAGATCTCCTTCAAATCCACCCAAGAGAAACCTGAAAGACACTTGCACTTGCATAAACTTGTTAAAGGGTTAGTGAAATCCAAAATGTGAATGAAGAGAGCATACTCACAAACAAGTAAATATGCAAAATCTTGAATTTGACAAAATGGATTTTTCACTAAGAATTGAAACAACAATGCTCATCCTATTGATTAATACTAATCATTAGGCCAACCCTTCAATATGTTATTAAACAAGATGCAAGATTTAAAACTCTACAGTTACGTCAACCATACAAGCATAGCACCATCCAGCTGGAACAACAATCCACATTATGACCTCCAAAGCCAATCTTTATTCACATAAAATATTCAACAGATTACAAATAGGAGCAGAGGTTCCATACACTTCATGCCAAAAGAGAGTGAATGGGCCTTGCTTAAATAGCCAAAAGAGACCCAGGGGGGGTGCCACCAACACTGAAGATAAACCCGGAGTATAACTGAGTTAAACTGAGCTTGGACTGCAGAGGTGCTTGACACCTCTCTCACTTAACTCACCACCAGCTTGCCACCACAACAAGCATCAACTACCCACCAAACACCACCAACCTTCATTGGCGTCTTCTCCACACGTACGGCTTCATGAGGGTTGGTGAAGAGGGTGATGTCACCCCAACACATGATTCGCTAATCCATAGAGTAAACCAAGGTTTTAAATAACACCAAAATAAAATGAAGCTTCAAAGTGGGGAGGGGTCCACCTCGTTTCCCCATTCGCTAGCCTCCATTCACTCTAACGTGGAGTATTGGCGTCACCCATTCCTCACGCTACCCCACATTCATTCTAACCAAATTTTAAATCAAAGTTTAATTCAAAGAGGATCGTAAGCCTTAGGGGGACCCATGCCATGTCACCCCACCACTCAAATATTTAATTTTTTAACTTTTTCAAACTTTGACCATGGTGCCAAATTGATGTAATTTAGCATTAAAATGCCATTTTGATGCATCTTTCGCTACATAATGCTCCACGGGGTGTTTCGGTCGCCCGACTGATATGAAAAGTGGTCCATGAGGTAAAGAGGATGCTTTGAGGGTGAAAACGAGCATCCCTACGCCAAAAATGGACTCCGCATCTGACTTTTATTACACTTTGAAAATTTTTAATTAACCATTAAAAATGGCTTAAAAAACAGAAAAAAAATATTTTTCTCGGAATTGGACGAAACTCTAGGGGGACCAATTACATGTCCATACGACTCAATTCGAATGCCTAACATGCTGAAAAAAACAGACATGAAGGCTCTAATAACCTCCTAAGGCATAACCAACAAGACGACTACCCCAACTTTGGAGGTGTGAGTGAAAAAATCAGAAATTATTAGTCATTTGTTCAACAACCAATAATAACCAAGGGAAAAAACACTCTGGGCTAGTCGGCTTGATGCTTACGTCTAGGAAGCCGAGCCTTTTATAAAAATTATCATGCTAGCACTTTTTTGACAATTTCCCCAAGGGGGTATGAACATGTGTTACAAAAAAAATTGAACAGACACCCAGATAAAGCCTGGTGGACTTCTGAACTCTCATCATGATTAAGTAACCTCGTCCAAACTTTGCCGACTCACTTGAAATCCAACTAAGTAGGACCTAGCCGGTAACAAGAAGCACTGTATTCAAAAGTTGGAACATAAAAATCAAGATCTCGAGAATCAATTATTAGAAAAGGATGATAAGCATCCAATTCAAGGAACCTTAATCATAGGTTGCTTGAACAACTCAAAAGATTAAAAGATGAGCAGTCAGAAAACCACAACCTTAAAGAACTCTTATGCTTACAGTTTCATAATCGTAGTTTACTTACCCAAATCTATAAGCTAAAGAATGACAAGAAGTCGCTACAGAACAAGCTAGATAAATCTACTAGCAAGGAATCCCTAATTGACAAAGAAACAATGGCTGATCTTGTTAAAATAAAGAAGTCATCAGATGTAAAAATCGAGACATGGGAGAAAGGAACCAATACAGACCCAATCAAAATGTTACTAGATAATAAGTCAACAAAAGTATCAAAAGAGGAGGGTTTTAAAAATATGACACTAGATACAAGGATACATTATCATCATCCAAATTATAGAGGTCATCAACGAACTAACTGAAGTCAAAATTAATATGCAAAGCTAAGTAGAGATCCTTCTATATTGATGAAAAGCTCAAGTATGGAGTCCCTTTGTTCTCCAAATCATAGAAGTCATTGTCACTCGAACCCATAGAAGATTGAATCAGGGTGGTCTAACCCTTACACAATTCAACAACTCTATTCTATGCCTAGAAGATCACATCATTTGTATCATTTGCCTTGAAGAACTTAAGAATGAAGAATCCTGTACAAGCTGGAATGAAGACATAACTTTTGTATGCTTTGAGGGCAAATCATTTTTAAGGGGAAGGCAATGTGATAGACATAAATAAACATCAATTATTAATAATAATAATATCAATCAATAAATAATAATAATAATAATTAATGATAAACAATAAATAATGAAAAGACACATTTAATGAAGTGACATGACCTAATGAAAAGGTATGTTTATTAACCCATGGTGACTAGTCATTGCTTATTTAAAGCATACCGTCCCATGGCATTGTATCATCTCATCTCTATTCAATTAATATTTTTATTTGCCTTCTATGGATTACTGTTTGCTATTGTTCTTGTGTTGGATATTTGTTGGGAAATGAATTTTGTTCGTTTCGGATAATTAATGGTGATAATATTGCCGACCCCTAAAAACAACGATACATCGATATAGTATTATCGGTGATATATCGCAGATAAGTACAACACTGCTTTTCAACATGCTCGAGAGAAGCTAGAACAAACAACATGATTAAACAAAACAACAATGTGGGAGTCAACAGATTGAATACTGTGCTTGAACTTAGCTTGGAAGCCTTCCTCGTTAGCTATGTTGGTGCTCATAACCCCGATTGTTGTCCTAATGTCTTCATAGGAGAAAAGATGACGAGGGAGGAGGCAATACAGATAAGGGCTTGTGCATGGACATCATAAAGTAAGACAATATGAGAGAACATGGACAAGGGATCTATGTCCTCGGGGAGGGGTGTGTGTTTAGGGAAAAGGATGCACCAGAAGGTTTTAGGAGAATTGCATACCAAATTAAAAGATCTAAAACCCACTCAAAATATTGATGACAAATTGCTCTTGGAGAGAAGGATCCCAACATGCTTGCACAAATGTGGCCTCGATAGTCAACATGACTGTACCCCTGCATTCGTGCCACATGTCATAATGCTAAAATCTTAAAACAAATTGGCACATTAAAATGTCAAATGTCAACTAAGTCAATATTGCTATTTTATTAGAAATTAAAAAAATGCTAAATATATTGATATGGCTATTGAAGTGACATTATGGAAAAGTGCCGTCGGGCAGAAAGTGTGCTTTTCTGTTTTACATTTTTTGCAGGCAGAGAGTGTTATTTTGGTGGCAAAAACAGAGTGTTTGGAGGTGCTTTGGACACCATTGTTTGCTTGCATCTTTTGGGGTTGGAGATTCAAGAAACTTGTGAAGTTTATGTTTCTATTTGATCATCCATGTATAATGTTCAAAATTCTTCTGATTAATTTTTTGATTTTTTGAAAAGGAATTACCAATTTTTTAGATTATAGTTTTGTTATTTTCTATTTGCCATTGTCTGGAAATTTGGATGTACCTTCTAGCTGTCCCTGATACCCATCCCCTGTGCCCCTATTGGAGATGTAATCACTTTACGGGTCGTTAGTTATGCTGCAAATTTACTTTATAATGCTCTCTTTATGAAGTCTTCATTAGGAAGACCTAATTGGCTGAGTGAATGGTTTTTTTCCCAACTGTTGTGTATGTAGGAGTTCAATGTGTATAAGAGACCCCTATTTCAAAACTTAATTGTCTTAAGAGTGGAATCATAGTTGTGTTTGTTAAAGATAATGCAGCTGTGAGACCCATTCTTAGGGAGGAACTAACTAGGGTAGAGGAAGACCCTAGAAGGTACCCTAGGGCCCCCAGTAGTCTCCTGGGTTCTTGGTCGGGGACCAAGCAGGTTGACACCATGGCAAAGTCCCTATCATGGTTAAGGCCCCTATATGTCTCTAGGTTATTCTGGTCTACGAACAGACAGTTTCTTGGACACGATGTCCAAGCAGATCCTGTAGACTGAGACAAAGACTTCCTGGTCTGGGACCGGGAAGATTCTTGGTTTGGGACCAAACAGTTCTTGCAGGTACATTCCTGGTCAGTTAACCAGGTGGATCTTGGTCAAGTTGACCAAGATGATGATGTGTGATGACCTCTCTCTTATTCAGTTATTGCTATGTTGTTTCTCAAGGCACTGGCCACCCCTTGATGATGTCACTAGCACCTAAGCCTTAGAAGTAGTACTAAGGACCAGAGGATCACATCATCCAGTTTGGATTTTCTCCTTATATAATGATGATAAAGATGTATGGAACACACATGACAATATACCTTGAGAGAGAATATATTAAAGTCTGTGGTCCTTTATGGTACTCCTTGGTCTTGTTGGTCTTGTAGGTAAAAGAGAGGTTGTTCGTCCACATTTATGGTAGTAGGTACACCTTGGTCTTGCGGGTATGAGGGTTGTCTTACCTTATTTTTATGACCCCTTTGGTTCACTTATGGTCCTTTATCTTACTTGGTCCAGTTATCACATATACATTTGCAGTTGGGCTACTATGATGCAACATGCAGATATATCTCTTATTCTTATTCTGGGCTACTATGATGCAGCGGATTTTCCTTGCCAGGACTGAGATTCATTGGTCCATTGAGATGATTTCAGTGATGACCTATTTCCTTTCGGTAGAGTAGCAAATCGAATGCGGTACACACAGTTACAGAGGGGCCTTATCAATTGGAGACAGGTATATATGGTGAGATCAGGTATATGCTTCTTTGGTTTGATTTGCTCTATGAGGTATGCCAAATACCTATGCTTGTCATGTTAGGATGATTATGGTGACCTAAGCTTATATGTACTAATGTTCGAACTTGTATTATGACTAATCAAGGGACTTGATGTGAAGACTGTTGCTCATGCCATGCTTGTACAAATAGTAAACTTCAGTGTTCCACCAAGTTTCTGGGATGCGGGGGTGTGGGAGCGGAGAAACACACATTGGGGACGTGTAGAGACACCCCAAAATTTTGGGGTATTTTGGGGGACGGGGGGGCGGGGAGGCATCGGAGTCCCTAACATAGGGGGGTCGGTCTCTAAAATTATAAAAAAAAAAGAAAAATAATAAAAATATGAACCCCAACATATAAACATATCAATTCTTCATCCCATCACCATTNACAAAAATTAAAAATCAAGGGCAATCGGGGTCCATTGGAGCCCCCCATTTTCAGGAGGGGGCGTGTGGGAGCCCCCCAATCCGAGAAACTCCTAGACCTGCATTTCCCCAAGCTTCGCATAAAGGGGTGCGCTGGGAAACGTTTGCCATGGAGCCCCCGAGCCCCCGGGGCGTGGGAAGCGTAGGGGGCGAGCCCCCGACCCTGGGAGGCGCGTCCCCGTGGAACACTGGTAAAATTTAGTGCTAGGTTGGTTCCATGTGTCATTTGTCCCCATCCATCCAGTTCATCCGTTGTTGAATTTATCCCATGATTTAGAATGATTGAGACTTGTGAGATTGAAGATCTTTTCCCCATCTTGACCCTGTGCATGATTGACTCCATGTTGTTATGTGTCTTTGGCTATGAAGTATGTGACTTGGCCAGTGTGGCTGGGTTCACTAGGAAGTTCTCCTTTAGTCCTCAAAACAAGTGCTCCACCAAACAGTGTTGCTAAACACTAAAGCATCGGAACACATAAAAGCTATATCTAAAGGATGCAAAAGTATAAATGTTTTAAAAGTAGTCAGTGGCCAAGGGGTTCAGCACTCATTCTTTGTATAATGTAAGGCTCATCTGCCCTTCACAGGGGCAGTAGGAAGAGCAAACCCATCGGGGCTATGGATTGCTTGTTGGCAGCGGGTCTAGGCCTTAGTCATTTACTGGAGCCTAGAAGGCTTTCCAGGGCTCCTGCTCTTGTAGGCTGGCTACTATCTTATGTGAAATGTGAAATGTATTGAAAAGGTTAATGGTTAAAGGATGAGCACTCACTCTTCGTATAGTGTTCGGCTCATTTGCCCCCACAGGGAAACAGGGTGAGACTAGCCTGCAAAGGTTGTGTCTTTGTCAGTACTGGAGCCCAGAAAGCTTGCAGGGCACCTGCCTTTGAAGGTTGACCTATATTGCAAATTAGTGCGAAGGAAAACTTGCTAGAGTTTGAGAGAAACAAACCCAAGTACTTTATCCACTTGTGAGACACCTCCATCCCCTATTGCTATCTGTCATGCATATGTCGCTTTGGTTGAGTGTATTGGTTATCATTTGGAGAGATCACTTAGTCAAAGTCAGTCAAAAGTCATTCCCCTTTGCCTTAACTTGGTTTTCCATCCTCACCCAACAATAGCACCATTGTTTACACTTTGTAAGTATGGCATGAACAAGCAGACTTCCAGAAAGTTCCAAGATTATTTAGAAGCACAGGTATATTTTTTACTATTATTATTATTATTGTCACCATGATTATGAATAACATTGATTTAATCTTGGTTTTGATATACACCATTGGAGCATTTCTTACATTGAATGCTTACAGGATCATATTGATGCAGTATCTCACCTTCAGTTTGGGTACTTTGACCTGGTCAAACTAGTTGACCAAGTCAAGCATGGTTCCCAAGGCAGTGACTCAAAAAACATGGTCTATATTTGTTCCAAACATGCCTAGGACCAATACTGCGGTTTTAGTTTTGAGAGTTTGGCCCCAGATCTCTTGATCAATGATTATTATCCCTTTTTTTTTAACAGAAACAAAAAAGAGAGTAATATTAAACAGGCTGTGCACAACCATTCATTACAAAAAAACAGCAGCTAAAGCATTCTTGCAGGTCTGAGGAAAGAGAAACAAAACTAGGCATGAGATAGACCTTAGTATGCCGTAGAGAGTTCTAACATTTCGATTAGTTACAAATGTAGTATATAATCGGACAAATTGCTGATTAAGTAAGATACAAAAAAACATAGTTTTAAAGGAGACACATTAAGGGTTGCCTGATTGCCCCACAGGCTGGGTGACAGATTCCTCCACCATATTTTGGATTGCTCCTGCTGGATTTTCATGGGCTTGGCTTCCCTGGTTCAGCTACACCAAGCGCTGTAGATCCTCCTGAATACGGTCTACTTTCCCCATAATTTTCTTCAGATTCATTTCATTATCATCTATCCTAGCATCATGGTTGCTAATCTGATAGGATGTATAGCCAACCACATCAACAAGATTTTTTACCTCCTTAGCAGTCTCTCTGTTGTCCATAATCCCTATGGCCACCATTTCATATAAAGGCTGTATGTTCACCTTCAAATCTGCAAAACCAGCATTATCCCTTACGCGGGCCATTTCCTGAATTTGGGGAAGGCCTTTGCCGAAGCTGTGGCTATGGAGATTAAGACTTGACAGCTTATTGAGAACAAAACAAGTAGAAACGAAATCCTGACCACAGCAGTGACTACGATACCAACTTAAAAGAGACAAATTGTTGAAAACAAAGCCGAGAATGGAAAGTTCTTGCTGCAGAGAGTCACAATCCTTTCTATTACGACAAGAGAGAGTGCATATCGAAGCTTCCTTCAAACCAGGGCAAAGAGAGCCAAGGGTGGAAAGATTACCTTCAGAAAGAAGCTGCCTGAAGAAGGTTTTCGTGGTCGCAGAAGAAATAGTTGAGCACCAAGTAGAGATCCCAGGAACGTTGAGGTTGGAGCAAAGGCGGTTCAAGAAATCGGCCTGCGCAAGGCCCTCTTTCACATAACTCCTAAGCAGAGACAAGACCTCCCAAGAGATCACCTGTGCAGAATCTCGCTGAGAGAGAATGCCCTCATCGAAACCTCTCTGAGCGACGAGCAAGACTTCATCTGGAGAGGCGATGGAGGGGTCATTAAGAATAGAATTGTCGAAGGGAGCCAAGGGGCAAATGAAACTTCCGGTCGAATCCATGGTACGCAGATGGAGATGGCTTGAAGCGTGCCTTCTACGCGGGCATTTAAGCCTGAGGGGATAGGAAATAAAGGCTGGGGATTGTGTGGAGAAACGGAGGGAGAGTGGAGGCCACATGTTGCCCCAGCAAACCACAAGAATAAAACTATAATCCAATAAAATATTTTTGGAGAGACTTAGGTTAGTGAAATTTCTCAAGGATGGGGGCTTACAATGCATTAGGGAATTGGTTTAGTGCCAATATCTAAATCGTTTATGCAGATATGACCTTGAGGGAGGGAGGCCCCTAGATTAGCCAATGCGTCCGCAAGAGCATTGTTTGCTCGAAGTATGTGGACAAATTCAACTCTACTCGTGAGGAGGGGGGTGATTCTGTCGTACATCCTTCCGCAGTTGATGGAGCCTGTGGAATATCCGTTGATCATTTTGTATATGACTTGCCTCGAGTCTCCAAAGACTACCAGCTTGGGGATGGCTATTGTGTCTAAGAATTCCAGGCCCTGCAAGAGAGCCATCCACTCAGCCTCATTGTTCGTCTTGTGGCCCAGCCCCCAAGCGAAGGTTTTTTCCGTTTGTCCTTCTCGCACCTGCCACCCCAGGATTGCCTTTTGAGGCACCATCAAAGAATAAAGCAAAAGAATTCCTTTCCTGAAGCCATTTCGAAAACTCATAAGGGGTTTTCCTTATCTCCCAAGGTAAATAGCTAGTGGGAATTTCAGACCGAGAAAGAGAAGAGTTGGACTGAGGGGAACTCCTTTTGAGAAAAGTGCTGCACCAAGAGGAAACCGGCTCCGATAGATCTTCCGAGTCTGGATAGCTGATCCCTTTCGTGGCTAACTTTTCTGATATCATGCCCACTGTTTTTGAAACTATTCGATTTGGAACGACTTTCTCTCCTTTAAAGATTGCTCTATTTTTGGCCAACCATATCTGCCAGCATAGGTTCTTTGGAATGGTATTCCAGAGCTGCTTAAGGATGGGTTTCTTACTGAGAGTGCCAGGAAATTGTTTGTTCCAATTGTTTAGGAGTTGGTTGAGATTAGTTGGTGGCCTGAACAGAGTGCCAAGTGGGAAGAGGATGGACACCCAGACTTGCAAAGAAACATTAGATTAAAGGAAGATGTGTATCGTCGATTCTGAATCAGAGTTACATAGAGCACATCTAGAGGGGCCTGCAATCCCTCTTTTCCTGAGATTTTCAGATGTAAGCAATTTGTTGTGCATTAGTAACCAGATGAAGTAGTTAACCTTGGGGATACAATCCGATTGCCAAACCTTTTTCCATATGCTTTCAGCTGTTGTTGAGTCAGAGGACAACATCTTGAATCCTTCTTTGACCGTATAAATTATAATTGCCATTTTTTCCCCAACCAAGGGCGTCCTTTGAGGATTTGCTAATCAGAGCGTTGCCTTGTAGTGTGGTGAAAAGGAAGTTCTTCGCAGCCTTCAGATGCTTAGATGGGTGAATCGATCTCCATCCTTTCCAACTGCCATTCTGATTCCAAGAGGAGAGGTCGAAGAGGGAAATAATACCGTTATCACGAGCCCATTCAGACAACTCTTCCAGTTCAAGGAACAAGGATAGCAAGGGGTGCCCCAAAATCTTATGTTCCCAAATTTTAATCTTTTTGCCATTACCTGGAATCCAGTAGTATTTAGATTGAATTAGGTTGAGAGAAGCTTTACACAAAAGCCAAAGAGAGGTACCCTTCCCATCCCACGAGTAGTTTAAGATTTTGGATCTCGGCTTCTTAATATATTTTTTCCTTATTACTTCTTTCCACTAGTCTTTTTTACCAGTAGCGAATCTCCAGACCAATTTTGCACCAATCGCTTTATTCATTTGCTCCGGATCTCTAATGCCCAATCCTCCTTTGTGCTTTGGAGCTTTGACAGTGGTCCATTTAACCAGATGAAACTTTTTGTTCTGCACCTTTCCTCCTTGCCAAAGAATTTTTTTGATTTCCATGCAAATACTGTTCATGACGGTCTTAGTTCCAGGATCATCGAGCTGGTATAGATGGGATACGAGGAGAGGATAGATTGGATGAGGGTTACTTTTCTTGCCAAGTTTAACCACTTGGATCCCATCGAATGGATCTTGTTTTTGATCTTTTGAATGACAGGAGCCCACATGGCTGAAGCAAAGGTCTTTTTAGTTATAGGGATGCCCAGGTAGTTGAAGTGAGTCCAATCAAAGTTGACGCGTATGTGAAGGATTTGAGAAATGTCTTGGAGAGTAACCACATTGCTATTCCAGCCATAGAGCTGACATTTATCCAGGTTTGCGGCACTACCAGAGGAGCGAAGAAAGAGGTCGAGAGGCCTAAGGAAGTTTCTAGCAATTTGAGGGGAAGCACTGCCCAGGAGGATAGTATCATCGGCAAAAAGAGTGTGATTGATTGGTTGGACTCTGACTTTAAAAGAGAGGCCTGGGAGGTGTCCTTCCTCTAGTAGCCTGTTAAGTCTTCTGCTCAGGGAATCAGCAATGAGGATGTAGAGAAATGGTGAGAGAGGGCAGCCCTGCCTGATCCCTCGCTTGGCTTTGAAGAATTCAGTGGGTCTTCCATTGATTAAAGGAGCTATCCAAGGGGAATTGATGTAGGCTTGAACTTGATTGATGAAGATGGGAGGGAAGCCGAACTTTTTTAACACCGACAGAATGAATGCATGCCTTATGCGGTCAAAGGCGTTGGCTAGATCAAGCTTAATGGCCATACCCGCTTCACCCTTCTTTGTACTGGAATGAACTGCTTCTTGCACCAGGAGGATATTATCACTGATATGGCGACCTGAGATGAAACCTCCTTGATTGGGAGAGATCAGGGAAGGGATGATTGCCTTAAGTCTGAGGGATAGGACTTTGGAATTTTTTTTATACGAGGCATTACATAAGGAGATTGGCCTAAATATTTTGATTGAAGAGGGGTTGGGCTCTTTTGGAATTAAAGCTAAGAAAGTGGAGTTGGTGGCTCCTCCCATTTTCCCTTTAGACATCTAGGAGATAAGACACAGCAGGTCCTTCTTTATTAAAGGCCAGAACATCCTGTAGAAACGAATGGGGAAACCATCCGGCCCAGGGGCTTTATCGAGATGGAGGGTCCAAATGGCCTTCTTGATTTCTTCTTCATAAAATAGGGGATTCAAGGAGTTGGCTATCCTCGGGGTTGATCAAGGAGGGGATATCTTTGATCATTTCCTCCATATTTTCTTGTGAAACATCCTCTTCAGTATTATAAAGATTTTCAAAAAAGCCTCTTACCTCAGAGTTGATTTCCGCCTGTCCCGTTATAACTGTGCCATCTTCCTTTTTTAGCTCCCTTATAGTGTTCCTTCTCTGTCTCTCTCTGCATTGGTTTTTGAAAGAATTTTGTATTTTGATCGCCCCCCTTGAGCCAGAGGACTCTAGATCGCAACCTCCAACCTTCTTCCTCTTGCCTTAGGATGGTTTGTAAGCTTTTTTCCAGCTCGATTTCCCGGAGAAGGAGCTCTCTAGTTACTTCAGCTTTTTCCATGTTCTCTTGCAGAGTTTCCATCTCTTTGACGATTTCTATTTTCTTGAGAGATGGCTCTTGGTAATGATGCGTGGCCCATAGCTTGAGGGCTGACTTTACCATTTTGAGCTTTTGTTCCCATATGAAGGCTAGCGAACCTGGAATGAAACAGTGTCAAGCTTTGTAAATAATATCTCGGACCCCTTCTGATTCCAGGCATAAATGATTGAACCTAAAGGGGAGGGGCCCCAAATTCTCCACAGGTGGAAAGAAAAGACATAAAGGTTTATGATCCGATACCGCTGAGCACAGGAGCTTGGACTCGAGGAAAGGAAGATTCTTGAGAAGATGGGTGCTAACTAGCACTCGATCCAGTCTAGCAGCTATATGTCCCGGTCCGATTCTTTTGTTGCTCCAGGTATAAACCCTGTTTTTTGGTTTGATATCTGTTAATCCCTAATGCGTAGCCAGATCCTCTAGCCTTTCTCTAAAAAGATCCCTCACTTTGACTCCTCCTCTGCGCTTAGTTGCGGAAATGGTAACATTGAAGTCGCTAGCAATAAAGCAAGGAATCTGTTTTTTTCCTTCGCATTGATCCTCCAAGGAAGTCCAAAAATTCTCTTTCTGGGCTTGAATCGTGGGTCCATAGATGTTCCCTACCCAGAATGCTTCCTTATTTTCCTTATTTTCAAGTTTCACAAACAACCAATTTTTGTTTTCAATGGCTGCTTCAAAGAGAACTAATCATTATCCCACCACGTAAGAAGGCCTCCAGAGGCACCACTCGCACTGATAGCTATACCATCTCCTTTGGGCCACAATTTTTTCATAGTTGAAAGACTGTCTTCCGCAGTCTTTTTAGTCTCCTGGATGAGGAGGACGGAGATGAATTCCATTGATTTAATTCTTTTGATCACTTCTGTTTTTTGGGAACCTCCTAATCCTCGACAGTTCTAGGAGACCAGCTTCATTATTTCTTAAGTTGACGGAGCGCCCTTTCCCTTTCCTTTTTTTCTTCTTCGGCGTTGAGAAGATATTTGCTTGCTTGCGAGTTTTTTATCAGGAAATCGAGATTGGATTGTTTCCCGGCTGCTTTTTCTCTTGCGGCTTCCTTCCCCCTTATTGTCTTGTTTGATTGTCTGCCCTTTTTGGATTGAGGTTCCTGCTCTTCGTTGGAATTTTCTGAGGTTTCTTCCGTACTTGCTTTGGCCCTAGAGCGAGTGATTGAGCCTTCAGAGTTGGCCTCTCCTTCTTTTCTGGCGACTAGGTGAGGGAAATCCTCTGCCCTAGGATCCCTTTGCTTTGGAGAGGGTGCTTCTGCTGGGATCTCTTGTTCTTGAGGAAAGACCTCTTATTGGCCAATTGATCACTTTATTATTGGTGAATTGATCAAATTTTATTACAGATGGCAGTATTTTTGGTTCTCCTAGAGCAGTGCAGTGTTCCAGGGGGTATGAGTAGTCACTTATACAATTCTTCTGTGTCTCCAGATCATCCAGAGCAGTCAGTATGCCCTACTTCTCATCCTGTACAGAGTTATGGTGATTTTATCATTTTCTAGAGGATGTACCAACAAAACTGAACTAGGAATTTCACTGAAAAAATTGATTTGGCCAATTGGGTCAAGGAAATGGCTTGGAATTTTGGCAGTTGATGTGTCTCAACATCCTAGACAGTCCTTTAGCAGTTTTTAGTCAGCATTTGTTCGAATTATTTTATTTTGGCTCAGTCAGTGAGGAAAGCCCCCCAAGGGGCGCCCCCTCAACTTGACTAATTGATGTATTACATTGTTATATCATATGTTTTGAGGTTGTAATGGGGCCTAAGGTGAATTAAACCCTTAGTGACCCCCTTTTGATGTATTATCATGATCACATCTTAGACAAGGGGTCATTGGGAAAAAAGTGTGCCCCGCTTGATCTAGTCAAGTTGATCCATGTAAAATTAATTTCCACCGTTGATGATGTTATAATCTGAACTGTCAGATGTAAAAGTAAGTTAGGGTTTGCGTCTCTCAAAAGCTATATAAAGACGAGAACCCCCCATTGTATCCGATCGGGAAATTTGTCTCTTGGCTATTGGAATAGAGAAAATATTTTCAAAGAAATCTTGTGTCTTCTTTGTCATAGATTGTTCTTATGCTTGATTGCAAAATTATTTCCGGAGGTGTTCCAGTTAATTTATGCTCGCTCCAAATATATTTTTGTGAGGGTCGTGTTATTTGCTGGAAGGCGTTTTCTCTTGGGGCGTTTTTTGTGAGAGATCCAACTCTCTCCATCCGAAAACATTGGCAATCAGGGGTTTTTTCCTATTGTGCCTTTGATCATTGGTTATGCTTCTTGATTTCTCTTGCATTCGTAGTTTCTTTTTCTGTGGATCAATTCTAACTTGATTTAGGTTGCTCTTGCTGGAAGAGGGGCGCACCAGCTCAACCTGGGCAATTTGATTTAGCTTGGAACTTTATTAAGTTCGCTTGGAATTGCGTCAAACCGGGGTAAAGTGTCATTGCACTTGGCATCTACAAGATTTCCAAGTATTTCTGTTAGTATTTCTTTTGTTTTAATTTCTAATCCACTCGACGTATAATGAAAACCCTAATTAAAACCTTCAAAAAATTCTCTGGGTCATTCTGTTAGGATTTTTGGTGAAACTTTTCTGGGTTATTTCACTCCTCCCTAAAGCTAGGTGGGTTTTTAAAAACGTCATCATTAAGGACTCCATCTTCCGTGTGGTAAAGGCATTGGTTTTTGGGCAAATCACCCTCCTAGGGTTTTCAGTTAATTTTCCTATTTTATGATCCATTTTTTGGTTTGTGCTTTTAGATACTGTTAAATCCATCCCCAAGCCATTATAATCAAGTGTTAGATTTCCTTAATTGTTCATCAAACTCATCATTCTGGGCATACTCTCATTTTCCACCTTCAATCCCCCAGGGTAGTGAATTTGATCATTTACACTAGCACTTACTACCTAGATTTACACAATAATCATATGGTCACCGAATATAAACATTTTGGGCCACATTTCCATTATCTAAATCTTTATAGTCCAAAACATCCTTATCGATGGCTATCTTCCTCATATCTGGGGTTTCTCTAGCTGCTTGGCTTACGTACTCTGTTGCTACAGTTTGATTTGGTGTGTTAGCTTTAGATCTTTTCTTCTAGGTTAGATCAGGGTCTCCCCCTTTGTCACTTGGCGTATTAGTGGCATAAAGTGAAGGGTGTCCTAACCGGCGTGACAACCAATCCATATCTGGGGGTTGGGATACTTGTAGTTCACCTCCTTAGTTGCATGTCCCCTCTACTGTCTTGTATAGGATATCATTTCTGGGGCAACTACAAGTTGTATGATAACAGGTCCTCACACTCTTATTATGTGTACCTTTAGCATGATGACTTTTATTTTATGGTTTTTATTTTTGGACCATTGGTACCCTATCCTAAGTCAACTTAACTTTGTGGTTTTTATTTTGTAAGACCATTGGACCATTGGTACCCTATCCTAAGTCATCTTGATTTTATGGTTTTTATTTTTGGACCATTGGTACCCTATCCTAAGTCACTTAATTTTATGGTTTTTATTTTTGGACAATTGGTACCCTATCCCAAGTCAACTTAACTTTATGGTTTTTATTTTGTAAGACCATTGGACCATTGGTACCCTATCCTCAGTCAACTTAATTTTATGGTTTTTTTTGGACCATTGGTACCCTATCCTAACTTCACTAAACTTTATTTTATGTTTGACCATCCATCCTAAAACCTAGGATTGCCTAAGTGACCTTTATAGAAGGCTTGTCAAGATTATAAATAAGTTTCATTTCTCCATTTCTAGCAACTATCTTGACATGAGAAGAAGCTCAGATCTGATCCTTGTTGGTTTGTGCTTGATGCCTAGGATTTCTGCTGCTTTGGGTGGATGTTTTGATTTCTTGCTGCTCCTACCTTTTTATGGAATAGTCCACGACTGTTTTAGGTGACCTTATGGGATCCGAGTGATCTATGGACTGTGTAGTGCTCTTCCTGCTGGGTTGTAACCTTATTGGTTGATCTATGATCTGTGTATTGTCTTCCTTCTGAGCCGTGACCTTATGGGCCGATCTGTGGATTGTGTATCCTGCTGAGCCGTGACCTTATACACCGGATTCGTGGACTGTGTGGGACTGTGTGTCTTTCAAGTTTTGGCTGTGATTGTGTATACTAGTTTGTTGTGACTGTATATACTAGTGGGCTGTGAGTGTGACTATGTTGATCTCTCCTAGCTGGGCTATGGACTGTGATGATCTCCCTCAGCCTTAATGTGAACTATGGTTACCTCTTCTAGCTAAGCCTTGGCTGATTTGACCTTACCTCTCTGGCCTTGACTTGTTTGCAACCTATCTTGAACTGAGTTGTGGCTGTGTTAAGCCCTAAATGACAAGGGTCTTCAGACTTGATGACTGAGGTATCTTGTTTACTACTGTATGTGTCTAACCTTAACCTACAAGTCTCTAAGTCTCTCTCTCCAGGTATGTCATCTGTTCCTTTTGGCAGCTTGTCCTTTTAGTGACAAGATCTGACCCTAAAAGTATCTGAATATAGTGCAGATCCAAACCATATCTAAATCAACATTGTTACAGTTCATTATTACTGTTCTTTAGTTGTTGATTCATTAGTATGTTTTACATGGTACTATTGCTACTGTCTTTTGCATCTCAAGGACCAACTTTAGCACAGGCACCATTGAGGAGTGCTAAAGTTGAAAGAGATGAAAATTTATGTTCTAATTTGTCTAACTAGTTTGCATCTAGCACTATGTTGGAATTTCGTTCAGTGTTACTGTTGTATTGTCTTGCATCTTGAAATTTATCTTATGTTACCACTGCTGTACCTTTACTTCGTCTAAGTAGTTGACTGAAGTGATGTGCAAAGTTGTTTTTTTTTGAAAAAATCCTTAATCTAACCCAAAACTTTAACAGTGTTTGTTTGATATCTCTGTGTATTGACCATGTCTGCATATGTAAATAGACTGTTGTGTTGAATAAGAGGACAATGCCATTTCTCAGGAATATTAATGTTGATTTTGCTCTTGTATAGAGACAAATTATTTGCATAGGCTTGCTTTTCAGTTACTCTGTTTCCTTGTCATTGATCTAAACTTGCAACTTTGTGTGAATCCATGTTTGATAAGAAGTGATGATGAATTTTTTTTATTTGATGTTTTTGGCATATAGCACAAAAGGTCTTTCAATTCAATGATAATTTGTCATAATAGCTACTAAAAGATATTCAAGGGAGTTTTTGTGCACAACAAAAAAATTTAGGTGCATGGATGTATTTGGGAAAACCTATTGGCTTCTAGGTGATTTTTATTGAATTTGATTTTAGTTCAAAAGTTTGTCTCACTAAAGTAGTTCATCGTTCTTTGGGTACAGATAGAATGGGCTTCACAGCCCCAACTCTCATCCAGGAGCAGACAATTCCTCTCATCCTATCAGGACGCCATGTGTATCCTTTTGTTCCCTTTTGCTGTGTTTTTTAAAGCAAGAAATTTAAATACTTTAAGATAATTTGGGGCTGAGTTTTTTCTTTGATGCCAAGAAGGCAGACTTGTGAATGCAGGAACTGGAACTGGTAAGACAATTGTATACCTTGCACCTATTGTTCAGCACTTGCAAGCATATGCTCCTCGTATTAATCGGTCTGATGGGACGTTTGGTAAGAACCGAATCTTCAACAACATGATTTATATACAATTATTGGTCTTTATTTACTAAAATGTATCTATTTGAAGTATGTATTATCTATCAAAACCATGTTTATTACTATCTTATTCTATTCTATGACAGGAAAAATTAAATAATTGATGATGTATATTCATGCTGTTTCTGTAATTTAAAGAGCAAAATTTAACTTTAGACAGAACTTGTTACAGATTAGTGGGCTCCAATAGCAGCCAAAAAGTACAATTGTAAGTAATGATGTTAAGGGGAACACATCATTGGATTGCTTAGAATTCTAACAATAAATCAACATACATTGGTAGCATACCGAAATAAAGTGGTTGAACAGACATTGGTAGCTACGTATGCTAAAATATGTTATCTTTATTGTTGACATTCACTTTTCAAAGGGTCTTCATTCATGGTTTACCATTTTTCCACAATATATGCATTACTATATCCTCACTATATCATCGTTCCACACTGTGTTCCTCAAAAAGATGTTGGTGGAAAATCCACTATGGTGAATATTGTGTTAAGATGTTGATCTAGAAAAAGTAAGTTTAGCTTATAACATCATCCCGTTTACGCTTTTTTCTATTATTGGAACATCAGTCAATCAAAATGGGTTAATAAATAACAAAATTGGATTACCTACATACCATGGGCATGGTACTATACTTTTTTTGTTTGTTTGAAAAATACTTCTTATATTCACAGAAAAATCTTTACAAACCAAATTGTGAAGCATGGAGGGTGTATACAGTGTCTATCATAACCTCTTCCTCAAACTAACTAAAACAGAAATAAAGTCAGAATATACAGCAGGAATCAAATTACAGGCATACTTGATCAACAAGACTCCTTTAGCCAACAACTGGTGCTGTACCTCATCTTTCCATAAAGCAGTAAAGGCATACACAAAACTCATCTCTTGATAAAAAATAATCTTACACCTAAGCTTCCATATCACAAAAGCGCGTAAATTCGTAAACAATGCCATAGACGAAGGAAGGAATCCTGCAAAGGAGGTCACCTATCCCCAAAGACAACAGCCCTCTAGTACAACTTGTTTTGGAACAAGCTCGGATGCTGATCCTCAATGTAACTCCAACACTGTTTGGCAAATTGAAAACTCCAAAAGGTATGCTTGACCGTCTCTGGTCTTTGACAAATTGGGCAAGGACCATCTGAAGGGCTAGTCTTAGCCAACCTGCCCTTAGATGGAATCCCTTGATAGACATCCAACCAAGCAAAAACACACAGCTTACATAAAATCCACACCGACCCGACATTGAGAAGACGATGAACCTACCACGCCTCCAGATCTATCAATGCCCACCTCAGGTTAAGCACCGGTGATAGGGGATTCCTTTGATGAAGAGATGAATAAAGACGATGAGAAGCATACTATGATGATGGTTTACCAAAACTCCACTTCAAATCCATCCAAAAAAGTCCAAGCATCCCGACATTCATTTTAAATAGTGCAGAGTCTAGAATAAATGCATGAAACTCCATGATTGAAGGACAATCAGACTTAAGGAGCCCAAACTCCTAAGCAGGAGATTTCCACTCTTTCCATGACTTGATCCCAATGTCCCATAAATCACTCAAGTAGAAGATACCCTCTTGACCAGGCTGATGTCCCTGAAAATGTAACATCTCTACTAGAAAAGGCCCTTGATCGCACCAACTCTAGATTGGATGGGAGGTAAGATCTCACCCTGCCTAACTGCCCTCCCACTTCCACCAGACTAATCTAGACACCAATTTTCAAGCTACCCAAATACTCCAATATAGGATATACCCACCAACATAGAATAGGGAGGGGGAGGAGATGATGTCACATAGACAAAAACCCTCTGGACCCTATCAATATGCTGCATTGAGAGGACATGATGCTGGAACAAAACCTGGTAAGGCATTGATGCCTCTAAACATTTCACTATCCATTTAGTCGCTAGAATACTGCCCTGGGTTGCAACATCAGTGGGGCCCATCTCACTTTATCCTTGGGAGTGTTGCAAACATCCCAACCAAGGGGTAGACCTCTAGCATCTCCATACTTAGACCATAAGTATGATTGGAGATTCTTCTCAAGCAAACAGAATTGAGCTCAATTGGGAAACCAACATGACACATAGTAAACATTTGAGGCCTGAAGATTACAACCCGCCACCATTAGCTTTCCTGCAAAGGGCATATCATTGTGATGGCAACCATGAAGTCTGTCTTAATCTCTACAGGTACCAATCCCACAGAGCCACTAGTGATAAAATTGTACCAAATGGGATACCCAGATACCTAACAATCGTCCTTGGATGGATGTAAGATTAGTCAACCTAGATCCAAGGTGGTGGAGATTCCAACCCATTAAGTAAGGAGTTAATCTTGTGAGGACTAATGATGACACCTGGAGTGCTACAAAAAGTATCCAAACAAGAAAGGGCCCCATCAATTGAACCTTGATCAACCCTAATAGATAAAAGGGAGTCATCCACAAAGAGGTTATTAACCATCTCAGAGCCATCTGGCAGCAAAATACCCTTGATTTGTCCAACAATGTGAGGTGTTGTCAACAAATTCCCTAGGGATTCTGTGGTCGACACATACAAATACAGAGCTAGAGGGAAACCTTAGCTAATAGATCGATGTAAAGTAATTCGAGGGGACAAGTTCTCGTTCATCGACACAAAGGATGAAGCATTGAAGAAATGATTGTTCTCCATGCTTACATAGGGTGAATCGAAATCCAAGTATGGCCTTGTCTTTTAGAGATGAAGGACCAATTGACTCGATCGTAAGCCTTTTCAAAGTCAATCTTCAAATTCATACAGTATTGACCTATCTCTCTAGCCCACTCGATAACATCCTAGGCTGGGACCATTGTATAAAGAATGAGCCTCCCTTGGACAAAACCAGTATGCTCCCATCAGACCACATACCTCACCACTGCGTGAATTCTTAGAGCCAAAGCCTTTGCCATGATTTGTATGCAATTGAAGGCAATGTGATAGGTCTCCAACTCTCTATGGAGTCCTATGCAACATTATTGGGAATCAACTATATTAACACTTGATTAAGAGACTAAGAAAGCCGACTAGAAGAGAAGACTTTGGTAGCTAAGCAATAAAAGCCATCGTTAATGCAGGAAAACCTTCCAACCCATGGGATTTGCCATTCTTCATGGACATCAGTGTAGCAAAAAACTCATCTCTAGTTATATGGAAATCCAATCTGTCCCTATCACCCCACTAGACCTTGCGTGAATCATCCTGCAACAAGCATCTTAACCAACAATCACATCTTCTGTCAACGCATAAGGATAAAAATGATCACTAAACATACCTCTAATCTCCGTAGATTCCTTAGCAAGTGAGTGGTCTATTTGCGGAGATCAAGCAACCTTTCTTTTGCCAACTTCTGTTTTAGGAAATCAAAGTAAAATTTGGATCCCTCATCCCTATCCTAGATCCATTGAAGCCAAGAATGGACCTTGGCCCCATGGGCAAGATACTCTTCCCCATGCCTCATTGTCATCTCCAATTTTGCTAATTCTTCCTAAAGAGTGACATTATGAATGGCCTCTTACAAAAATATACGAACCTCTCACTGTTGCCTAGTTACCCGCGTCTTCTTTCACCTCCTTCAAGCCATTATCTTGCCCCAACCCCTTAAACACTTAATTGTATGTCTTATAGCAGCTAAGACATACAACCCACCATAGAACCCACCCTTGAGTTCCCATTGGATGAGGGGAAAGATTCCACACCCGTTGAAAGAGGGGTTGAAAATTTGTCAAGTCTAAGTGAGACACATTTAGTTTAAAAACAGAGGATAAGGGTGGATCCAAAGAAAGCCCAATAAAGATCATAGATTGGATTGGAAGATGCTCCTAGCCAATGATGTCTATTAAAACATCCACCAGACAAAGCTTGCTTGGAAAAAAAATCCTCTCTAGGTCCATAAAATCAGTTCATGTGAACCACCTACCATAATCCAAGCTATTCTGATTCTAATTGGGATCAAAAACTTGTAAAGAATATTTATACCTAGACCAAGCCTGCTTCGCCAATCCATTGATCACTGCACCCCTATTACCCCACTTGTCCCTATCCCACTCGACCATATTGAATACTTGTCCCTATCCCACTCGACCATATTGAATACTTGTCCAACAATCCACTCCGTCGTCGAAAGAGAAGCAGTTCGTCATGTCTCATTGTTTGGTACATGGAACATTGCTGGTTCTCTTGCTTATGTTTAGTCTTGCATAGCAAATTTCAACACGGAGGATTGCGGTTACGCCAACTATCTGTTAAAGATAATGCAGTTGTGAGAGCCATTCTTTGGGAGGATGGCACCCTAGTCATTTAACTAGGGTTCTTGTTCAGTTAACTAGGCAACGTAAGTCCCTAGCAGGTATCTAGGGCCCCCAACAATCTACTGTGGTTCTTGGTTTGGGACCACGCAGTTCAGAGCCATGGGAAAGTACTTACCATGTGGCTAGGGCCCCTATATGTCTCCAGGGCATTTTGGTCAGGGACCAGATAGTTTCTTGGTCGTGAGGACTAAGCAGATCCTGGAGGTAGAGACAGAGACATCCTGGTTGGGGACCAGGGAGATTCTTGGTTAAGGACCAAGCATTTCTTGCAAGTGTATTCCTGGCCAGTTAACCAGGTGGATCATCCTAGTCAAGGACCAGGGAGATTCTTGGTTAGGGACCAAGCATTTCTTGCAGGTGTATTCCTGGCCAGTTAACTAGGTGGATCTTGGTCAGTTAACCAAGATGATGATTTGTGATTCCCTCCTCTCCTTGGTCTTTGAGATGGTTGATCTACGTTGTTTCATCAAGGGAATGGCCACCCCTTGATGGAGTCACTAGCACCCACCTTAAGAGCAGCCAGGAGGACCAGAGGATCACATCATCCATTATGAACCTTTCTTATATGGTGATGATAAACTTCCAGTTATTGCATGGAACACTTGTGGACCACATACATTGAGAGAGAGAGATAAAAGTTTGTTTTCCCTTACTTGTGGTTAGAAGGGTTGTCTTCCCACCTTGTTGTTACACCCCTTTGTTGACTTGTGGGTAGAAAGGTTGTTTTCCCTCCTTGTTGTTACAGCTCTTGTGGTCTTGTGATTAGCCTTGTATTGGCTTAGTCTTGTGTTAACCCCTCCCTTGTTGGTCCTATGTGCTAGCGCCCCTTTTTAGTGAGGTAATTTACCCATCATTATGTTTTATGTATAACGCTCGCCTTAAGACATCCTAATATTAAAGTATACTTAGTGTCAATCTTCCTAAAAGTATGACGCCTTGTAACCCTAATGTCAATGGAAAGTTAGAAGGGAAACCTTCTAGAAGGACACTAAGAGGTTATAAATAAAAGCCTAACCTTCATTTGTTTGGCATCTTGAAGACATAACTCAGCTCTGAATTTTGTGTGACTATCTAGGGTTTTCAACAACCTTGTGTGGGTGACGTCTAGGGCTTCTATGCTTTTTGTGCTTGGGCGTTCTCTTGGTTTTTTCTCTATTACTTAGGGTTGTTCCCTTTGAAGCTTGTTTACCTTCTTCTCCCCCCTCATGTGTGATTCGTGGACTGTTTTTGCTTGTGTTTAGGGTGCCGCTGCACGAGTGGACTGTGTTAAGCGTGTTGATTGTCTCCTTGGAGCTACCGCATGTTGTTGTGGATTTTCTTTGCCTGCTTTTTGTTGTTGGTGATTGTCTTAGGGCTGCCACTAGCGTTCTTGCGACTACTGTGGATTGTTTGTATTGTTTGGAAAGATCGCTGCCTTTGTGGACTGTTGTTTGAGGGTGCCGCTACCTTGTTTGAGGCCGCTGCTCGATTGAGGTTTGTTTTGAGGGTTTTAGGGCTATCGTTCCATGTTGTGAAGGTGTCGCTGTTTGTTGAAGACTATCTGGGTTCACTGTCTTGTGTTTTGGGGTTACAGTCCACTCTAAGACTTATATGAAGGATAATGTTCACTGTGAGGGCCGTTTGAGATTACTGTTCTCTGTTGGGCATTTGTTGACTGTGCTAATTAATGTTTTGGGGCTGATCTTGGCTGCTGTACCTTCCACTGTACTTGTCTAACCCTATCCTATAGCACTCTCTCTCTCTCTCTTAGGTATGTTCATACCCTCACGTAAGGGTTAGTTTCGTTCCTGTTAATGACTTGCCTCCCAGAGGCAAGATCTGATCTGAAAGTTAACTCTTGAGTATAAGGAAGGTTCTCACACTCAAGTAGGTTATTAGATATTGTTTTTGATTCCTTTTATTGTTTAGATTTTTAGCAACTGCTGTACTATGAAATTGTAATTTTATTTCAATATTATTTATGATTTTATTTCAATATTGTAATATTATTTTGTAATTTGCATTAAAGTACTGTTTATGATTTTACTGTGCATTATTGCAGTTGTTAAATTTTCTTTCAAACCCTAACTTTAACACAATGATCCTTAGTGAGTGTTAAAGTTGAAAGAGATGAAAAGTATATCTTAAAATTTAATACTATCCACTTTGGATAGAGTTCCCCTCCCTTCCCTTGGGTCATTCTTAAACTCATCACTCCAATCAGGATTAAAGAATTTTTGGATATTTTCCCTTTCAGAAGGGATCTTAGCTAACTCATTGAGGGGAACAAGAACGACAACTTTCTCCAATGCCTCTTCAACATCAATATCTAAGTCAAAACGTTTAGATTTATGAGGAATAGGTTGACTTTGAGTAGGAGACGACTTAGAAATTTGAGATTGACTAGGTTGAGATATAGGAAGAGATGAACTTCCCCATTTCTTGGCTGGGCCCTTTGGTTGATTTTCTATGGATTTACTCCTCTGATAGGCTTGTTGATGTTTCTCCAAGTGGAAGCATTGAGCAACATTTTGCGGACATTCTCCCATAGGGGTTATGAGAATTGACCAATGGCTAGTGGAGGATGGCCTCGACGTAGCCCTGATTAGTCATGAGAAGTGACTAAGAGTGAATGAGGCTTGAGGTGCTTAGCCATAATTAGTCATGAGAAGTGGCTAAGAGTGAATAAGGCTAGAGGTCACATTGCATACTCTTAGAAGGAGTGCTCCATGAAAGAGTGGGCTATTCTATATTAGAGTGAGTTGACTTGTTTATTTGATAGTGGATTTCATCCCCTCGTGAAATATACAAAGTCTAATCTAATGTTGATTTTGACATAGGATCTAAGAAGTGTTAGGGACTTCTTAGAGTGGGGCCAAATCAACATTAGAGCTCTATGCATGAATAGACGTGCATTTGAGGAGATGAACACCACCAAGGACAACTTTTGTGAATTTTTCAATACTTTTGTTATATATATATATAATATGATATATATAAAAAGAAAAAAGAAATAATAAATAACAGATAATAATGTTATAACTATAAGGTTGTATAAATAAATTGTAGAGTAGTCACGAAACAACATGACTTTATGAAAAGTCATAACTATTCCTCGTAAAAGAATGTATATATACGGGATCACCATTGGAAATAAAAATATGTCTTTATTAATAAAAAATTATATTCTTCATCAGCCTTCGTTGAGTTTTTCGTTGCATCGGTATCAGAGCCGAGCTCAATGCCCGTCTGCTACACCAGCCGCTACCGTCAACATACTCTCGTGTCTGCATTCACCCTCCACCATTTTTCCCCACCGCGACCCATCTCCTCTTCCGCGCATCTCCTTCTCCCCACACTCGCGCCGCGTCCTCCTTCCTCCCGACCTCCTGTTCCCCTTTGTCCTTCTTTCCACCGTCGTGTTACCGCCAACCGCCATCGTTGCCTGCCTTCTGCACCCCTTTGTCCTCCACACCAACTCCCGCTTCGCCCACGCCCTCCACTGCCTGCAAACCGCCTACTTGCTGTCCCCTTGCTATCACTCCAATTCATCACTGCTCCAACTCTTTGATCATCCAATGGCCACTGCTCCACGCACAACCAACCACACCTCCTCCATGTTTTCTCATCTCCAATCCTACACCACGATCACTACCTACGAGTAGTTGGCCGTCGCCACCTGCGATTAGTCTGCGACTAGTCTGCGATTAGTCTATAATTATTATAATATAATAATTAATAAATAAAAAAATATTATTATGATAATTTTATTATTATAATTATTTAAAAAAAATCGTGGCGAGCTGGCTTCAAACAACCAATAAGAATAAATAAAGATTCACTGTAGAAAAAATCCTAGTAGTCGCCAAAATGGGAGATATCAATGCTTGATTGGACCAATTAGACACAAAATATGCAGAACTCAAAGCGGACATCGACAAAAACAATAACGATCTGTCAAGGCTCAAGGCAGGACTAGATCAAGGCATCAATACATAGCAAGCAGAACAAAGGAAGACACAAGAAATTCTCAACATCATCTTGACCAGACTACCGTCACCCACTTCAAATCCCCCAACTACCTATAACCTAGACCCTTTCAATACACCTCCAAATACGCTTAAAATGCCAGGCCAACCCGACTCAACGCCACCACACGAAGTTTCTTTCTTTAACATTCCGTCGATATCAATTCCCCAAGCACATCGATACTAGATAAGGGTAAAACTGGAGTTACCCAAATTTGATGGAGATGAGAAGCAATGCATCGCATGGATCAATAAGGCCGAGGAATACTTTGATATTCATAACATACCCTACTACAGCGAGAAGATTAAGTACGCCGCCATGCAGTTAGAGGGAAATGCATACAATTGGTACATGTGGTCGAAGACGACAACTCGAGTCTGTTCCCTTAGTTGGAACACCTTTAAAAATGATCTTCTTAATAGGTTTCAAGGCGTAACCGAGAAAGCCTTCTTTGCAAAGATCACCAAGTTGCAGCAAAAAGGCAGTATAGATGAGTACACATGTGAATGGGAAGCTTTGGCAACTCGAGTTCCAGAACTAATCGATGACCAACGTCTGCAATCATACATAAATGGACTAAATTGCACATTCCGGAAGAGTTAGAATTACATAACACTTCTACCATGGGGGAGGCAAGACGTAAGGCCAAGATTATCGAGAACAAGTTTAAACGATCCAATCAAGGTAGTTTCGACAAAAACTACTCCAAGAGGAATCCTACCCAATCAATGAATACATGAACTTCAAGGTATACACTGCCGCATCTAAGGGAAGGAGCACAACCCAGTTTAGAAGCCTAGAGGATGAGGGAAGGGAAGTGCAAATATTGTGGAGAAAAATGGGATCCTAAGCACAAATGTGTGCAAAGAATCAACCCCCAAAAGTTGTATGCATGCGAAGCTGAAGAAGAGGAAAAAATCTCAGAATGTGAAGAGCCAAGTGGGGAAGATACAAGAACCCAACATGATTGCCTCTCAGAACTAGAAGATGATACACCAAAGATCTCATTAGCCGCCATCACAGGGATATCCAAACCACAAATACTGAAGTTAAAATATATTTGGAACAAGCATAAATTAATTGGAACACCTCCGAAAATAATTTTGCATTCAAGCACAAGAGCAATCTGTGAAAAAGAAGACAAAATTTCTCTGAAAATATTTTCTCTATTCCAATAGCTAAGAGTCAATTTTTTTTCGATGGGATACAATGAGGGGGTCTCTTCTTTATATAGCTTTTGAGAGACACAAACCCATCTTACGTTTTCATCCAACGGTTGAGATTAAAACATCATCAACGGTGGAGATTACATCTTTTATTCTCACATGGACCAATACAATTGAGGGGGGCGAATTACCCCATAAAACCCATTTTGACAACATGATAAATCATTATTTTTGCAAGTTTGACACTTAAGGGACATGAGGGGGTCATTAGGGGGCCCCCACATACATATTTCTAAAGATACAACTTGATTTACACACTTTTATTTTGGTTATTTTAACCAATTTTTCCCAATGGAGGACGTCCTCCCTAAGAGAGCTAAAATAATAATTCGGAGCATGAAAAATGATGAAACTGTTGTCAAATGATATGGAGAGCCAACATACATCATCAATAATAATTTCCTTGCCATTTCCTTGACCACACAAGCCAAATTGATTTCTTCAGTGATTTCCGTAGTTCACTTTTTAATGGTACAACCTCTGGAAATAATAAAATCCATCATAACTTTCTTCCGGCTAAGAACTGGGGAAAACTGGTTGCATAGAAGTGTCCGGAGACATGGTAGAATGGTATTGGTGACTACTCATAATCACTGATCCACTGAAATTCTAAAAATATCATCATCTCACATCAACAATAATGGTCAGAGTCGATAAAAAATAATAATAAACTTTGGAGCTCAATAACTGTGACCATCCAATGAAAACTGAGACTGCAGTATTGGTCCTGGGCATGTCTGGAGTAAATTTAACCACTGTTGATTTTTGTAGTCACTGCATTGAGAAATGCGTTGGACATGGTCAACTGGGTTGACTAGATAAAAATACCCAAACTAAAGGTGAGATACTGAGCTGAGTTGAACCTGCATGCATCCAAGGTAAGAACTGCTCCAAGATGTATATAAAAACCCAACTTAAATCATGCTAATCAGAATCATGGTGACAATAATAATAATAATTAGTAAAATATACCTGTGCCGTTGAACCATCTTTGAATCTTCTAGAAGTCCCTTGTATATGCCATAGTTACAAAGTTTAATCAATTTGCTAATGCTGGGTGAAGGTGGAAGACAAGGATACGGTAAAAGGGAAATGACTTCTAGTTGTCTTTAACCATATGATTTCTCTGAATGATGACAAGTACTCACAACCACAATGACATATGCATGACAGATAAACAATAGGGAATGGTGGTGTCTCACAAGTGGATGGGTTGATATGAAAAGAGTCCATTCAACTTTAACAACATGTCTACATCTCGCATCCAAGCTAACAATCAAGCTCCACGAGGATCTTTTTAAGGACCCTTGTGTTGAGTACACAAGAAACTGTAGTGAAGAGATCCCAAGGGACACTTAGAATTAATTGTCCCTTACTCCATCTCACATCAAAACCTGCAGGCTCCATGAGGAATTAATCATTATATTTCAGAAAGTTGGCCAACAGTCTTTAGATTTTGCATTTGATTTATCCATTGCTTTATTTGGGCCTTTCACAATCTTATTTCATAGCCCTTTTTGAGTTGTCTAAAGATAGTTTGCAACTTTATTTGAGGGCTTGCATTTCTCAGTATGTAGCAGATAACACATAATGCATGTACTGATGGTAGACATATTGCTTGAAGCTTTAGCTGACACTCTTCGGGAAACTAGGGAGGAATATCCACAGTCAAGACCAAACATCGGGGGCAACCGACTAGAGAGGTCAAGGCTTCAAAACTCAATTCGCATATGCTCAGGAACCAACACCAACGACTTGTCCATGCCCAGAAGGATCAAGGATTCGACAAGTTTTGTTGCACAATTCAGAGCCAAGACATAAAACTGTTGAAATACTGAGAAGGGGGGTGAATCAGTATTTGTACAATTTAAAACTTTAATCAAACGCAGGTTGCTGATCACCAATCACAGCACATCATCAATGTGTATAAAGATAACAAGATGCACATTACACAATAGTTTCTAACGTGGAAACCCAAGTTCTGGGGGTAAAACCACGGAAGCCTTTTTAAAAATAGTTTTTCAGAAATAACTGGAAGGAAGAAACAACTCCCTTATTATGTAGACTTCAATTTTCTAGCTTCAACTGGAAGGAGGCTACGACCCCCTGATTTACAGGCTGCGACTTGAAGGAAGCTACCACTCCCTAGTTTTCTGGCTTCCACCGGAAAGAGGCTACGACTTCCTTTCCTTGCCTCGTCCTGCCACCTTGATAAGAAGAAGATTGTCGAACCTGTGCACCTGTCACATACCAAACTCTGCTGCTGGTAACCTCTGCACTCTAATCACTGTCAAATCATCCCTGTAGATATCACTGCCAGTCACTGCTCATTGTCATCCACAATTACTGAAGAATCTCTGCTCTGCTATTTCTGAACATCATCATAGGTTATACATCAAGGTCATAGAGTATGTACCATCATCATCATCAAGTAGCGAGCACCATCAACATGTAACGTGTATGTAATAAGTACACATCATAGTGCATAGAAGAGTGTCATCACTCATGCATGTTCATCATCAAATGATTGTCATCATAAAGGCATGTATCATATATGTATATGTATCATCATATCAGAGTGTGTGGCAGACTATGCATCATAGAGATATCATCATACCATGTGAGAGTATCAACAAAAATAAACCACTGTATGTATTACACATACTGTTCACACATCATACATTCATTGTGTATACATGCTCACATATCATTGTTTAGACAAACATACCTTATCATTGAACTTGTAGAAATTCATCAACCATGACTCAGACTGTTCTAGCACCTCAGAGCAGCAGTGACAAATCTCTTAGGCTGTGTATGAGCTTCAGACTGCTTGAATCATCTTGTGCATACTGTAAATTAGGGTGTCTTTGTCTCTGTCATAAACCAGAACTCTGTATGTCCAAGATGAAGACCAAACTATGTACCTGTGAGACTTAAACTCAGACTGTAAAAATGAAATTATAAGGTCTGTGTAAAGACCAAAGACAGGTCTGCAAAAAGGTCACCCAAAACTGAAACAATTTGCTGCTGTCTGTAACCCATAAAATATCAGTTTTATCGCTAAAACAAATTTCCTTAGTCACCACGAAAATCTCAGCTAATATATCTCAGTCATACTGCTCTCTGTGGAAATTCGAAGACTGTAATGCTGCTGCTATGTAAATCTCTGTGGAAATTCCCAGACTGTAATGCTGCTGCCAGCGAATATACAGTCCAAAACACCCAAGAAAATGTTATTGTGGAAACTCGGATCTTTCTTCTACTCCCATGAACTGTTCACTTCTCCCAGTTCGGACTCCAGAGAAGATTCAGAAACTTGGGACTGTATTGTACCTTCAAACCCCAAAAATGTGGAAATTCCCAGACTGTAATGCTGCTGCCAGCGAATATACAGTCCAAAACACCCAAGAAAATGTTATTGTGGAAACTCGGATCTTTCTTCTACTCCCATGAACTGTTCACTTCTCCCAGTTCGGACTCCAGAGAAGATTCAGAAACTTGGGACTGTATTGTACCTTCAAACCCCAAAAATGTCTTTGTGGGAGAAAGAAAAAAAAACTCGGGTCTGCTGTTGAGAAAACCTTAGTTGAACAGCTCACAAAACTTGCATTTATTGATGAATAAAAGTGTTAACTTAAACCAAACAACTCTGTGGAAAACTCAGGCATGCAAGTATCTGCTCCTGCTATGTAACCCCACCTCAATCGAGTCTTATACCTCAAGAATTTCACGAAAAATAAGAAGGGTCTGCTGCTGCTACAACCACCGAAATCCTTAGCTGCTGGCTCAGTCAAATCAGCAAAGGTCAACCTCAGTCACAACACTTCCAAAAAAAAAAACGTAACACTGAAAAATTCGGATCTGCCACTTCTTCTCTGCTGTTGTAACCCTCAGTCCACAAAATAAAACTCAGTCCAACTAGCGAGCTATCTCAGTTCATTTGCAAATTCACTGTTTCAATTAAAAAAAAAATTGTGTATATATATGCTTTTGTTAAGATATTTTCTAAGCTGGCCGATTTAGAGAAAGGTTAGGTAGAATATTAAAATTTGTTTTTAAACATTACAGCTCAATTATATTTTAGTTCTTTAATTAATTAAGAATATTTTATTTATTTAAATGTCATGTTTAAAGGGCTGACTATTGAATATATTTCTTTTGATAAAGATAAAAAGGGGCCAGTTTGGAGGAAATTTATTAGGTTTAATAAATTAAATTTTTATTAAGTATTTAATGGTGTCAACCTTATGGGAGGGTAATAATGACACTTTTATTAATTCTTAAGCATGTCTTAATAACCACTTGTTTTTATTTAATTATTTAAAAAGTTTTAAGCAATATTAACATTTTATTTCTTTTAATAATTTATTTAAATTTGAATTGTATTAAAACACTTGGAGAAGCAGATGTTTAAGGTTTTATTAATTATAAAGCATGTTTTAATTCTTCAAATATTAGGTTTAATATTTTATTTAGTTAGCGGTCTTATTATTTTTAGGGTTTAGGGTTTAATGGTCCTTAGTTAGGTCATCTAAGTGATCACATGCTTCATAAATGTAACCATCAAGGTGTGGGGGTGCCTAGGCTTCTTCTAAGTTACCATGACCTCTAAAACACGCAAATGACCACTGAAAGAGTCATTTGGACTCTTACAACTTTTTCAACCCACCAAGAACACATTCTAGGGTAATAGGACATGGTTGTGGTGCTAGGGAACCGATGACACAACTGGAGGGTACTTAACCATTCTACAGGGTGTTCAGGGTTTTTGCAATTGTCCCAAGGGCTCCAAGGGCTTCAGACTTGGGCTTGGACAAAGTCAAAAGGTCTCTTTTGACACTGACACTTACTCAACCCTCAGAGGCTCCTCAAGGAGCACCAAGACACACTAACACACACCTATTGGCATCAATGACAATTTAGTCAACAATCTCCCCCTTTGTCATTGATGACAACTCCAAAGCTCCCCCTTCGAATGAGCTTCCTTTGTCCACAGATCTCCCCCTTAGATCATGCTTCTTTTACCTACCTTGTTCAACTTTTTCTCCCCCTTTGGCATCAATGGCAAAGGGTACTTCTGCCATGCTCCCCTTGTCATATTGTAGAGTTGATAGATGAATTCAATTAGGAGATAGTATGACTCCCAATTTTTCTCTGAGGTACTCAAAAGTCTCTCTTGGGAGAGGCTTAGTGAAAATATCTGCAACCTGTTCTTTTGTCTCGATATATTCCAACTTGATATTCTTTTTAGTGACTTGTTCCTGAAGAAAGTGAAACTTGATTGGAATGTGCTTGGTTTTGGAATGCATAACTGGAATTTTGGAGATACTGATGGCACTCGTATTGTCACATAGAATAGGAATCGGTTCATTGCATGTCATGTGTATGTCTTGCAGGGTTTGCTTCATCCAAAGAATCTGAGTACAACAAGCTGCTGCTGCTATATATTCTGCTTCTGCGGTTGATAAGGACACTGAAGACTGCTTCTTGCTTGACCAAGATACTAGACAACCACCTAAAAAGAAAGCTGTTCCACTAGTGCTTTTTCTATCATCAATACATCCTGCCCAATCTGCGTCTGAATATGCTATCAGTGTCAGATCATTCCCTTTTGGATACCAAAGTCCAAAATCCAAAGTTCCTTTGAGATACCTGAAGATCCTTTTAACTGCTATAATGTGAGTTTCCTTTGGGGCAGCTTGAAATCTTGCAACTTGTCCAACGGCTTGCATCACATTTGGTCTGGAGGCAGTTACATATAGTAGACTACCAATCATTGACCTATAGAGCCTTTGATCAACTTCCTTAGATTCATCAGCTTTGCTTAGCTTACAACCGGTGATCATAGGGGTACTCACAGGTTTACAGTCTTCCATCTGGAATTTCTTCAACATCTCCTTAATGTATTTTGTCTGGGTAATAAAAATGCCTTTGCTCTTTTGAGATATCTGGAGTCCCAAGAAGAAGGTCAATTCACCGAGTAATGACATTTCAAACTCTTTTTGCATGTCTTTAGCAAATTGTTGACTCAGTGAATCATCATCACTTCCAAATATGATATCATCAACATAAACCTCAATGATGAGTATGCTGTCATTGTCTTGTTTGATGTACAAATTGCTATCTGCACTTCCCCTCTTAAATTTTTGTTGTAGTAAGTACCTGTCCAATCTGGAGTACCAAGCTCTTGGAGCTTGTTTTAGTCCATATAAGGCCCTTTTGAGTCTGCATACATAGTCCTCATTTTCTGAAAGTTGAAATCCTTCTGATTGTTCGATATAGATGACTTCTTCCAATTCCCCATTTAGAAAGGCTGACTTTACGTCCATTTGATACACTTTGATGTCTTTGGAGCAAGCGTAGGCCAATATCATTCTGATAGCTTCCATTCTGGCAACTGATGCATATGTTTCTTCAAAGTCTATTCCTTCGATCTGAGCATAACCCTTACAAACTAATCGAGCCTTGTTTCTGATTACCTGTCCATCTTCATTCATTTTGTTTCTGAAAACCCATTTTGTGCCAATAACATTTTTGTTAGGTGGTCTCGGAACAAGTTCCCAAGTTTCATTCTTCTCGATTTGATCTAGTTCTTCTTCCATAGCTTTAACCCATTGTTCATTTGTACTGGCTTCTGCAAAAGTACCAGGTTTAGTTGTAGACAAAAGGGAGAAGTGTACCAGTTCATTTCTTCCGGATTGTCTTGTTCTGGTTCCTATTCCGGCATCCTTATCACCAATAATCTGACTTGATGGATGATTCTTCTGGTACCACTTCTTAGGTGATAGATGATCTTTTTGTTCTTCTTGTTCGACAGTTGGTTGATTCAGTTCTTCATCTTTCGTGAGTTGCTCTTCATCCTCATCTGGCTGTTCTTCCACTTTAATTTTCTTCACACCTGTTTTCTTGGAACCTTTCTCTTCTTCATCGTCTGATTCTTCTGAGTCTTCTCTGGATGATGTTAGTCTTCCTTCAACTATCTTCACGTTACTTTGTCTAATCTCAGATTGTAGCATTTGTAAGCTTTCCTCTTAGATGAATATCCAATAAATATGCCCTCATCTAATATGCCCTCATCTACTCGAGAGTCAAATTTTCCAATATTCTTATCATCTTTTTTGATGTAATACTTGCTTCCAAAGATTCTGAAGTGTTGTACACTTGCTGCTCTTCCGGTCCATAGCTCGTAGGGAGTTTTATCATTTTTGTTTTTGAGTAATCCTCTGTTTAAGATGTGTACTGCTGTATGAACTGTGTGTCCCCAAAATTTGTCATTTAACTTGGATTCATTCAACATGGTTCGGGTCATCTCCATTACTGATCTATACTTTCTTTCAGCAACTCCATTTTACTGAGGTGTTCTGGCTGCTGAAAATTGTCTCTTTATTCCATGCTCTTCACAATACTTGTTGAATTCATCAGAAGTGAATTCTCCACCGTTGTCAGATCTAAGGCACTTGATTCGTGACCCTGTTTCATTCTCGACCAGTTCCTTGAACGTTTTGAAACATCCAAATGCTTCTGATTTCCTGTTGAGAAGACATACCCATGTCATCCTGGTATAGTCGTCAATGAGTAGCATGAAGTATTTTTCACCATTCAATCCTTTGCTTTTGGTTGGTCCACATAGGTCAGTATGAACAAGCTCCAAAGGTTTTGTAGAAGAATGCTCTTTCGTCTTAAAATGCACTCTTGTTTGTTTTCCATGTTGACACTGTTCACATACAGAGTTAGTAGGTTTTGTGACTTCTGGCATATTTCGAACTGCTTGGTTTTTGTAGATTTTGACCAAATTGTCAAAATGTATATGGCCCATTCTTCTGTGCCAAAGCCAACTTTCATCTTCTTTCCCTAAGTGACATTTTTCGGACTCAATCTCATCTAACATGTATATGTTGTTTTTAGTCCTAGTGGCTGTGGCTACTAACTTCTTTGATCCTTGATTTCTTATTTTACATCCTCTTGAGTTGAAGATGAGTTCATGTCCTTGATCACACATCTGACTGACGCTTAGCAGATTATGTTTCATGTTATCTACAAGCAAGACATTTTCAGCCAAGGAGTTTTTACTTCCGAGCTTTACTGTGCCCTTTCCCAATACTTTTGTTGAATTGTTATTTCCAAACGATACAGATCCTTTATCCTTTTCAATATTGACGAAAGCATCTTTTTCTCTTGTCATATGCTTGGAGCAACCGTTATCAAAATACTATTTTCCAGAGCCATGATTCTGAGCTTGAAGAGCAATACCACATTCGTAGTTGTTGTTATTGTGTTTAATCCATACCTTGTTGGGCATGTCCTCATTTCTTACTATTGGTGTCCTCATTCTGCAATTTCTAGCTATATGTCCAAAGTTGTTACACTTGTAACATTCTATTTCTGATCTCAAGGGATCAAATCTGTTGTTGTACTGTGGTCGTCTGAGGCTTGCATGGTTATTCCTTGTCTCAAAGTTTCTTCTTTGAAAACAGTTTACAGCTTTGTGTCCAAATCTTCCACATGTAAAGCAATGCCCATAAAAGAAGTATCCATACCTGGGAATATATGGAGGAGGTGCTTTACTGAGATCTGATCTTTCTGCTGGCCCTTCTTCTGATACAGGTTGTTCTGGCTGACGTTCGATCTCTTCTTCATTCTTGTAGTCCTTGACAACTTCTGCATACCTTCTTGGCTTCTTTTCGTTATCTGTCAACATTGAGCTTGAGGCTTCATTTGTATTCTGCTTGTATCCTATACCGGTCTTGTCGAAGAATGACTTTTGATTGTTGATGATTTGTTTTAGAACCTCGGAGCTGTTTTCATAACCTTTTGAGATATTTTTCATCTGTAGCTTGTTCTTTAGAGATACTATCTCAGCCTCACGATTCTCCTTTTCTCTTATATTTGTCATTAGTTGTTCAGTGAGTGAGTCTTCAACTCGTTTGGCTTCTTCTAGTTTGGTCTTCAAGTCAACAATGGTTTGTTCAAACCGTTGTTCCTCTTCCTTAAGCAATCTATTTTCCTTCCTGACTTTCTTCAGCTCTTTCAAAGCGCTTACAAGTTCTGCCTCAAGATCTACTTCTCCTTCATCTTCATATTCTTCCTTACTATTATGATCCTTATCCGAGCTTATTGCCATAAAGAGTACCTTGTCTGGTTCATCGTCATCATCAGAATCACTATCACTATTGGAGTCACCACTGGATGAGCTATTGTCTCTTTTTGTGTAGAGACTTTTCTCCTTTGCAAACTTTCTTCTATTCTTATTCTTGTAATTATTGTACTTCTTGTAGGGTTTAAAACTGTCATCCTCTTCACCATCTGAGTTCTTTGCATATGGACATTCAGAAGCAAAATGACCTATCTTTCCACATGAAAAACATTTAAGAGGTAACTTACCTTTGTATGTTCCAGTGCCTCTTTTTAATTTCCAAACAAAGTTGGTTATTTCTTCATCATCAGATTCATCACTTGTCGGTTTGTCTTTCGTTGATTTGTTCTTCCTAGCTTGTTTGGAGGAGACCTTGAATGCTGCTTCCTTTCTTGATGTATCTTCATCTTCAATTCTCATTTCGTAAGCTACTAAGGTCCCATGCAGTTGGTCCACTGTCATAGTATCTAGATCTGTTCTTTCTTCTAAAGCAGAGATCTTGGGGTTGAACCTTTTAGGAAGAGTTCTTAGAATTTTCCGAACAACTATAGTCTCCTCAACCTTTTCTCCCAAACCTCTGATAGTATTCATGAGCTGATCAACTCAAAGAATATAGGCTGCTATGTCTTCGTCTTCATTCATTCTTAGTTGTTCGAATTGTCCCCTGTAAGTCTGAAGTTTGGCTTCTTTGACTTTGCTGTCTCTTTCATATGTGGTTTGGAGTTTGTCCCACATTTCCTTTGCAGAGGGACAGTTCATTACTTTGTTGAATACAGATTCGTCTATAGCACTTAGAAGATGATTTCTGGCCCTTGAGTTGTTGTTGTATTGAACCAGCTCACCTGCATCAGTTGGCACAGTCTTTGGTACTTTGTACCCATTCTCGACACTCTACCATATTTCGATTCCTTGAACTTCTATGAAGGCTCTCATTCTTATACTCCAGAATGCATAGTTGCTCCCATCAAACAAGGGTGTTCAAGATTTGCTTTGTTTAGCAAATTTTCCCATGATTACCTTCCAGCGGTTAGTCTGTTCTGAAGGAACCTGGCTATGATACCAATTGTTGAAATACTGAGAGGGGGGGGTGAATCAGTATTTGTACAATTTAAAACTTTAATCAAAAGCAGGCTGCTGATCACCAATCACAGCACATCATCAATGTGTATAAAGATAACAAGATACACAGTACACAATAGTTTTTAACGTGGAAACCCAAGTTCTGGGGGTAAAACCACGGAAGCCTTTTTAAAAATAGTTTTCCAGAAATAACTGGAAGGAAGAAACAACTCCCTTATTATGTAGACTTCAATTTTCCAGCTTCAACTGGAAGGAGGCTACGACCCCCTGATTTACAGGGTGCGACCTGAAGGAAGCTACCACTCCCTAGTTTTCCGGCTTCCACCGGAAGGAGGCTACGACCTCCTTTCCTTGCCCCGTCCTGCCACCCTGATAAGAAGAAGATTGTCGAACCTGTGCACCTGTCACATACCAAACTCTGCTGCTGGTAACCTCTGCACTCTAATCACTGTCAAATCATCTCTGTAGATATCACTGCCAGTTATTGCTCATTGTCATCCACAATTACTGAAGAATCTCTGCTCTGCTATTTCTGAACATCATCATAGGTTAACATCAAAGTCATAGAGTATGTACCATCATCATCATCAAGTAGCCAGCACCATCAACATGTAATGTGTATGTAATAAGTACACATCATAGTGCATAGAAGAGTGTCATCACTCATGCATGTTCATCATCAAATGATTGTCATCATAAAGGCATGTATCATATATGTATATGTATCATCATGTCAGAGTGTGTGGCAGACTATGCATCATAGAGATATCATCATACCATGTGAGAGTATCAACAAAAATAAACCACTGTATGTATTACACATACTGTTCACACATCATACATTCATTGTGTATACATGCTCACATATCATTGTTTAGACATACATACCTTATCATTGAACTTGTAGAAATTCATCAACCATGACTCAGACTGTTCTAGCACCTCAGAGCAGCGGTGACAAATCTCTTAGGCTGTGTATGAGCTTCAGACTGCTTGAATCATCTTGTGCATACTGTAAATTAGGGTGTCTTTGTTTCTGTCATAAACCAGAATTCTGTATGTCCAAGATGAAGACCAAACTATGTACCTGTGAGACTTAAACTCAGACTGTAAAAATGAAATTATAAGGTCTGTGTAAAGACCAAAGACAGGTCTGCAAAAAGGTCACCCAAAACTCAAACAATTTGCTGCTGTCTATACCCCATAAAATATCAGTTTACTGCTAAAACAAATTTCCTTAGTCACCACGAAAATCTCAGCTAATATATCTCAGTCATACTGCTCTCTGTGGAAATTCGAAGACTGTAATGCTGCTGCTATGTAAATCTCTGTGGAAATTCCTAGACTGAAATGCTGCTGCCAGCGATTATACAGTCCAAACACCCAAGAAAATGTTATTGTGGAAACTCGGATCTTTCTTCTACTCCCATGAACTGTTCACTTCTCCGAGTTCAGACTCTAGAGAAGATTCAGAAACTTGGGACTGTATTGTACCTCCAAACCCCAAAAATGTCTTTGTGGGAGAAAGAAAAAAAAAACTCGGGTCTGCTGTTGAGAAAACCTTAGTTGAACAGCTCACAAAACTTGCATTTGTTGATGAATAAAAGTGTTAACTTAAACCAAACAACTCTGTGGAAAACTCGGGCATGCAAGTATCTGCTCCTGCTATGTAACCCCACCTCAGTCGAGTCTTATACCTCAAGAATTTCACGAAAAAGAAGAAGGGTCTGCTGCTGCTACAACCACCGAAATCCTTAGCTGCTGGCTCAGTCAAATCAGCGAAGGTCAACCTCAGTCACAACACTTCCAAAAAATAAAAAATGTAACACTGAAAAATTCGGATCTGCCACTTCTTCTCTGCTGTTGTAACCCTCAGTCCACAAAATAAAACTCAGTCCAACTAGTGAGCTATCTCAGTTCATTTGCAAATTCACTGTTTCAATTTAAAAAAAAAAATTGTGTATATATATGCTTTTGTTAAGATATTTTCTAAGCTGGCTGACTTAGAGAAAGGTTAGGTAGAATATTAAAATTTGTTTTTAAACATTACAGCTCAATTATATTTTAGTTCTTTAATTAATTAAGAATATTTTATTTATTTAAATGTCATGTTTAAAGGGCTGACTATTGAATATATTTCTTTTGATAAAGATAAAAAGGGGCCAGTTTGGAGGAAATTTATTAGGTTTAATAAATTAAATTTTTATTAAGTATTTAATGGTGTCAACCTTATGGGAGGGTAATAATGACACTTTTATTAATTCTTAAGCATGTCTTAATAACCACTTGTTTTTATTTAATTATTTAAAAAGTTTTAAGCAATATTAACATTTTATTTCTTTTAATAATTTATTTAAATTTGAATTGTATTAAAACACTTGGAGAAGCAGATGTTTAAGGTTTTATTAATTATAAAGCATGTTTTAATTCTTCAAATATTAGGTTTAATATTTTATTCAGTTAGCGGTCTTATTATTTTTAGGGTTTAGGGTTTTATGGTCCTTAGTTAGGTCAACTAAGTGATTACATGCTTTATAAATGTAACCATCAAGGTGTGGGGGTGCCTAGGCTTCTTCTAAGGTACCATGACCTCTAAAACACACAAATGACCACTGAAAGAGTCATTTGGACTCTTACAACTTTTTCAACCCACCAAGAACACATTCTAGGGTAATAGGACATGGTTGTGGTGCTAGGGAACCAATGATACAACTGGAGGGTACTTAACCATTCTACAGGGTGTTGAGGGCTTTTGCCATTGTCACAAGGGCTCCAAGGGCTTCAGACTTGGGCTTGGACAAAGTCAAAAGGTCTTCTTTGACACTGACACTTACTCAACCCTCAGAGGCTCCCCAAGGAGCACCAAGACACACTAACACACACCTATTGGCATCAATGACAATTTAGTCAACAATCAAAACAACATGGGATTCATTATGCATAGGGGTTAAAGCGGGGAAAATGATTTTCAATCTCATAGGTCTCAATCAATCATAAGTCATGGGAAAAAAATCAATCATGGATGAAACTAGATGGGTGAGGATAAGTGATACATGGAACTAGCATAACACTAAAGTTTAAAAGTTAAGTAAAGCATGGCATAAACAATGATCTTCAACATCAGATTGTCTAATCGTTCTCAACACAAGTCAATCATCAATGGAACATATAATATAAGCATATGTCACCATAATCATCATAACATAACAAGTCAAAGGTGTTAGTATACATCAGAGTGCCAAATCTTACCAAGGAGCAATATACCTGATCTCAACATATACATGTCTCCAATTGATATGCCTCTCTGTGAATTGTGTACCATCTCTGTTGCTCTGCTTGAATAAACTAAGTCACCACCGAAGTCATCTCAAAGGACAAGGAGATCTCAGTCCTAACAAGGAAATACTCTGCATCTGCTATCGAATAAAAGCTTTGAATGGCTCATGCTGGAAATGATGATCCATACTGTATCCCCATCAATATGTCTGGCTCATAAAAATAGAGAGATAAATATGTATTTTGCATGCTGCATCATAGTAGCCCATCTACAATATATCTGTGATAACATTCACCACTTAGGCAAACACTAGGGAAGTGTGTCACAAATGGGTGTTGTGTAATGACATAACTTCCCTTAACCATCAACAATTAGACTTCCCCCTTATTTTGACTTTGACATTTTGCTTTAGCTCCTTCTTGGACTAGTCTTTATTTAATTTCTTGGACTCTTCATGTCTTGTACTTCTTTTGTTTCTCGAGACTTTGGCCTTTGATTTTATTTGGATGCCCAATTCATTGACAAGTTTTCTACTTGCTTCTTTATTTTCTTGATGTTCTTTTTTTCTACCTGGTCTTCAACTTGCTTTGACTTTTTGCAAGTACAAGGATTCTAGGACTGGGAGCTTCTTTTTCATGCCCTTTTTGAGATATAGGAAGGGTAAATGGCTTTCATACTTCAGTTCTAGGAGAAATAATTGCTCTATGGCAACTCACCTCCCTTGATGATAGCCAACCCCAAGGTTTTACAAGTGAGCCTTTTATATCGTCAGGAAGCGTTGTTGCAACACATCATTACCTGCGATACAAAAGGAAAATTGGGAGGCCCTCATTTGTGAAAGGGGTCACAGAGGGGAGATCAAGAGTTCAACGCCATTAACCTCAGACCAAGGCTGTAGACTAGAATTATGAAGTGGAATGGGGGATTGATGGATGGTCATAACGTGGACATAGAGAAGGGGGTATAAGTTTTTGCAAAATACTAAAAATTCCCTAGGTTTAATGGTACAGAGGTAAATCCAAGATTCTGCTGCTCTCGTCAACTTGAAAGTGTGATATTACTAGCTATATTCATCAGACAATCAATTCATCAACCATGACAATAACAACATATAATACATCATCATGTCATTCATCATCACGGCATGGCATGGAAGTAACAATATGGCATATGTCTGATCATCACATTATACTTCTCATCACACAAAGGGGAGGCAACCCAAGAGCAACAAAGCTGGGCCTCAATACTTTGGATTGGATCTTACTGAAAAAGCAAATTTATTTATTTATTTATTTTTTTTATATTTTTCTGGAAAAAGGTATGCCCACAGAATGTGGCATATTAGGTTTCTCCCTTGGTTAATCTAGGCTTGCTCATATGTAGGCTTAGGAAACCTAACAGAGGAGTTCCTTCTGGGAGTGACACGTTGGGAGGGAATTCCATAGTTGTGCCAGGTTAATGGATGATTTCTTGCTAATCAATTGGCTGCTAGGTTGTGCATAAACAGGTGGCACCTCTTTGGTCTCAAATCCTAAGGTTTCTAGTGGGGTTTCTGCTAGCTTGGGTGCTGGTGGAGGAGGCCGTGCTAGAGCAGGTAATGGTGGGCTTGGTTCTAGTGGGTTTGGTAGTGGAGTTGAGGGTATCTATAGAGTTACAAATTTAGGCAGGGATGCTATTATTGGAATTGGTTCGAGTGTAGGTATAAGTATGTAATAAATATAAATAAAAAGGTGATATTGATAATAACTACAACAATAACAACAACAATATTATTATTAGTAACTAACTAACTAAATAAATTAATTAACATTTAATGAAGTGTCATAGGCCACACCTATTCACTTTGATGACCAGTCAATGCCTATAAAAGTATGCTATCAAGAGAGTGTTGTAATCAATCATTCATTCAACCTCTATTGTAGAATGCTTTTGTGTTTACAGGTCTTCTACTACATTGGTATCAGAGTAAAGAAAATAAAAAAAATACTGACTTATTAAAAATTTGCCAACCGGTAAATGGTTTTACTAGACTCGAAAATTTTCTTAACTAGTCTAGGAAAATCTTTTTACTAGACTCGGTCCATAGTCACCAATACTTACAACACACTTGGATTCTTTTGAAAAGGAAATCTTCTTGAACACCAATATTTTTTTTTGAAAAGTACTTCTTATATTCACATAAACGTATTTACATACAAAGAGCTAAGAAATGAAGGGTATATACAATGCCTATCATAACCTCTTCTGGAGAATAACTAAAGTAGAAATGAAATCACAATACACACTAGGATCCAATATTTTGGCATCCTTGATCAACAATGTAGCTTTAGGTAGCAACTGATGGCGAACCTCATCTTTCCACAAAGCAACAAAAGCAGAAACAAAACTAATCTCTTGGTCAAAGACATACTTATACTCGAGTTTTCAAATCACAAACAAGGTAGTGATCCTTAAACAATGCCATAAACCAGAGAGTGACTCATGAACAAGAGGGTATCCATCTCCAAGTAAAGTTTCCCTCCAACAGAGATTGGTTTGGAACAATCCTGGATGTTGATCATCCACAATACTCCAACATAGCCTGGCAATCTTGCAATCCCAAGAGATGTGTTTGACCGTCTCTTGCCTCTAATACCTTGGGGAATGACCATTTGAATGGCCGGACTTGGACAACCTAGCTTTTGAACGGATCCACTCATAGATAACCAACCAAGAAAATGCACACAGCTTATATGAAAGTTGCACCGAACAAATGCTATGCACCTGGCGGTCCCATGGAACTGTTTGGTTTAATAACACCCATCTCACATTGAGTACATGCATAAGGGAATTTCTTTGATTAAGTACTGAATACAAACGACGAGCGTCACACTGCAACAATGGGACTCGAAAAATCCACCGACTATTACTCAAAACATCAAAATTTAAGATTGACCATGACTACCACACTAGATCTTACATATTATTGTTTTAACCAATGTTGCATGACTCGGCCTTGGCAAAGACTCGACTGGCATGTGACTCGTCGACCCTAAACAGACTTGACAAGACTCGACAAATAGGAAAAAAACTTAAAATATAGTAAATTTTGGGCACACAAATAAGTTAATGACATTTCTAATACATATAAGTTATTAAACTATAATTTGTGCAGTTATTCAGAACATCATGTCATAAACTGTGATGATATAACATAACACAATTGATTTTTTATGCAAAAATTTAAATTTAAAAATATGATTCTATGATCAAAATCCGAAATGCCATCAAGCTCAAAATTCAAATAAGTAAAGCATAACTCAATATCATAACATAATTAGAAAATCAAAATAGACAATGTCTCCTTGTAGAATCTTGAATCTTATGCATGGCCATGAGTATGCCTACAATAAGCCCTCGAGGAGCTAGTCCCAAGTTATATACATATTTTCAAAATATAAATATTATGTAAAGTATTAGCCTATCAAATATATTTTTATAATTTTAATATATAATAAATGCCATTAAATGCATTTAAATTTTATATATAAAAGCATTTATACATTTATATTTAATGCATTTATATTCTTAAATAAAAGATAAAAAATATTCAATATAATATATAATAACCTATTTTACATATAATTTTTTTTTACATTTATGTTTAATGCATTTATATACTAAATAAAAGATAAAAAAATATTCAATGTATAATATAATAACGTATGATATTTATATAAGATAGGTTTAAATAGTATTTATATAAGATATGGTATAAGTTATTGTAATTTCTTATATTTTAAATGGTATCGTAGAAGATTAACACATATTACCACATTAATGTTTATGCAAATAAAATTTAGTACCACTAAACCGAATAGCTGAAAACTTTAAAGTCTCATTTTAAAAATTAAACTTAGCCGACATATTTGCAGTTGGGTAGACAAAGGGAGAAATTGAATTGTGGAAAACCTTTCTGTCTGCTCTCGTTTACAAGGGGAAGTGATTTTATGGACTGAAGATTAAACCGAATATGAAAACCTTTGCGTCTGCTCTAATCTCTGTGGGGGCGTTATTTTATTTTCACCAGGGAGTCCGACTGAGTACCGACGAGTTAGGGCCGAGTTTGCACGGGTTTCAGCGAGTGGGCGAGTTGCTGCAAGTTGGACAAGTCCTCGGCAAGTTCACTGCGAGTACTCGACGTGAATGTCGACTCATGCTTACTCGCGAGTATGCACGAGTACTCGGCGAGTCGTGCTTCATTGGTTTTAACAACCTGCACTAGGTTCTTTAAATAATACATGTAATACATCCAAAAGTTTAATGGAGACTAGAAGTTCCACCTTAGAGGCTTATTTGGAGTCTGGCTAGCTTGGGGGTGAAGAATATAGCACTAGTGGTTGGTCTACATGTAGAAGCCTGAAGGTGTGGGATGAGGAACCTTCTTCATTCTTGACGATGGACATTTTGATCCTGCTTATTTAACCCTATATCTACCTATTGCAGACAAGATCCAAATTTCAGTTTTTTCAATTCATTGTATACAAATGTTGAGTAGCAATGTTTCATCATGTGTTATCAGAACAGGTCGATTCAACCGATTTAGGCCCCTAATCGGTTCGAACCGCCACCTTGAATTGGAAATGGCCGGCTCTGTACTGAACCGACCTTTTTTCACGTGATTAATCAATTCCATACGGTGTCGTACAACCGTGGCTGAGGGCCCAAAAAATCATTTAAAAAAAGCCTACTCTAATAACAACAAACCTAACCTAATCTAATCAATAATCATCGGTAACATTAAATGGTAATGATAATATTAAATTCTTAAAGAAAAAGGATAGAAAATGAAAGATAAGGAGGTTGGAACAACTCTCAAACATCCTGAAACAATTAATGGTAATCTTAAAAATTTAAGTATAAGGAGAATTGTCACTTTTACCTAAATTTTTAACATTGCCATTAATTGTTTCATAATGTTTGAGAGTGATTCCAACCTCATCGGACTTCATATGCAAAAAGTAGAATTTTAGATCCCATTCAAAATTCAACAGACTTAACATTGTTCAAGGTTTTTAGGTTTGCAACGTCTCCACTAGATTTTATCATGTATGAGGGTAGTGGATTGGCATTTAATCAAGCACATCAACCCCTCTATGTACCTCGATGTTGGTGGTGTTGATTGTTTAATTCCTTTCTCATGACCTTAGTAAAAATGTATTCTTCACTCAAGCAAAATTACTTAATAGGCATGCGGAATTTTTTCTACCTTTTTTCAATGCTTGGGTTAGGAAATTTCATCAAAATTGTAGGGTGTTGATTAATGTCCTAGGAGGATTAGCTTTGAGATCAACTTTGTTGTAGCATGAAGTTTTTTGGACTCTAGAGGCCATTTATAGCCTCCTTGTTTATGTATTCTGTGTTAGATATGGATTGCATCGTTGTACTTGATGCGATTTTAGTTATATGCAATGCTCCACCAAGTTTTTGGGACGTGGGAACTTGGGAATGAAGAAACGTAAGAGTGGCCTGTTATCACAAATGTTGTAGTTGCCCCTTGAGATGATCCTATACAGGATGGTAGAGGGAAGGCAACTAAAGCGGTGACCTACAGAAGCTAAGACCTCCAAAATAATTAGTTGTCACACCGGCTAAAGCTATTGACACTAGACTCGGTGAAAATACTAAGCCTAGGGGTTGTCCCTTTAACTAAGATGACCGCAAAAATGAAGAAGGCAAGTAGATATTGAGGGAATCTTGATTAAATCTCTTAGTATAAATGTTAATTAGAGATTTGAGTAATTACTAAGAGAGAATGAGTGTCTATGTAAAAAGCCCCAATTTACCCTTAGGATTTTAAGCATGAAAAATCGAATCTAAGGATAAATGATGAAATTAGGTGAAATTAGACACTCAGATTGATTGCTAGGTGTTAGATAAGACAATTGAAAGTGGAACTAACAATACCCAGTTTGCGGAATGTGAAGTAGACACTTATCCCAAGGAGGGCATCTCTTCCCTAGAGGCTAGACTAGTGCTTTGAGTGGGCAAATGGAGATCGATGGTCGTGAAACTTTGGATCAAGGGGTTTTAAATTAATTCCAAAGTGGGTTTAAAGTTTTATTTATCGCCGTGAACTAGAACCTACAAATCTAAGAGTTGAGGGTTTTGATTTTAGGTTTTTTATGAAAAGAAAACACAACCCCAATTAGATAGAAAAATAAGAAAGAACTTACCCGAGAAAAACTTACTTGATGTGTTTGAGGATGAATGTCGAAGTGATGAAGACTATCCCTACATAGATCAAGTGGAAAGATGGTGAGATCTAGTTTCAACCAAAATGCCCAAGGAGCCAAGTGCGCTCTCTCTCCTGCCAAGCCAAGTAACAAACAATGAGATCGTCAAGAAAAAGATCGAATGTTGACGAGAAACAAAAGATGAGAGAGCAAGAGATTGTGAGATAAATATGCCCCCTGTAGCCACACGATCCAGACAAGAGAACAAGGTGGATCTCCTCCACAAGTGCACCCCACTCCAAATCGATTTCTCTGTCAAGCAATGAAATGGATCCAAAAAAGATATGCCAAATATTCACCAAGATTTTCCAGTGCAAGCAAACGATAGCATCAATCGATCACCAAAAACATTCTTCAATCATCCACATAGGATAATAGATCCCGAAAATATTTTCTCTATTATTCTTCAAGAGCTAATGGTGCCAAATTTCCCGATGGGATATAATGGGGGAATCACAATTATTAAATAGATAGAGAGTGTGTCGAGATTCTAACCAAATCAATCAAATGGTTGAGATTAAACCATCATACATCGTGGAGATCTTTTTTTTATCTTTTACATGGATCAAGTACATGGATCGAGACATAAGGGGGCACACTTTGCCCAAAAATGCCTTAGTTAGGCGTAATACATCATAGTTCTAGGATATAAAATGTGGTACATGATAAGGTGGTGACTTAGGGACATAAATCACCCTAGGCCCCTATACAAAATCATAACATAAGATATAACCATATAATACATCAACGACCAAGATGAGGGGCGCCCCATGGGGGACGTCCTCCCTAGAGCCAATAAAATAATCTGGAGCCTGAAACTGGCGCAAACTGATCCAGAGAGCCATAATACATTATCAATAATCATTTCCAATCCATTTCTTTAACCTCTTTAGCCAAATCGATTTCCTCAGTGAATTTCATAGTCCATTTTTTGTTGGTACAACCTTCGGAAATAATAAAACTCTCTGTTGGCTGAAAACTGGGACAAACTGACCTCATAGCACCCTACCATAGTCCAGAGACACGGTATAATGGGTACTGGTAACTACTCATACCCTTTGGACCGCTGTAGCACCCTAGGAGCGCCACTCTCTGAAGCATCTCATCATAAAAATGTGACCAAAACAATAATAAAGTGATAATAATCACTGAACCTGAAAACTGAGGCCACAACCTGAAAATTGAGACAACAGTATAGCTGCTGGGCATGTCTGAAGCAAATATAGCCGATATCAATTTTTGTAGTCACTGCCTTGGGAACTGTGTTTGACTTGGTCAAATGGGTTGTCCGGGTAAAAGTACCAAAATCGAAGGTGGGATAATAACCTAAGCTGATCCTGCATGCATTCAAGGTAAGTGCTGCTCCAAGATGTATATTAATACCAAACTTAAATCATACTAAGGAGAATCATGGTGACAATAATAATAAGCAATCAAAATATACTTGTGTTCTTGAATAATCTTTGAATCTTCTATGAAGCTACTTGCATATGCCATACTTACAAAGTTTAACCAATTTGCTAATGATGGGTGAAGGTGGAAAGCAAGGCTCAAGGCAAAGGGTGATGACTTCTAGTTGACCTTGACCACGTGATCTCTTCGAATGATAACAAATACACAACCATAGTGACATATGCATGACAAAAGACAATAGGGAATGGTGGTGTCTCACAAATGGATAAAGTACTTGGGCTTGCTTTCTTTAGGCTCTAACAAGTATCCATTTAACAAGATTTTACAATCTACAACATTTAACTTTAATGCATTTATCAACTTCAAAACAAGGTGCTAGCCAACCTCTAAAGGCAGGTTGGCTAGCCTTCTGGGCCCCAAAAAAGGACTCAGCCTAGCCCTGTTGCCAGTGAGCGTCCATAGCCCGACGAGTTTGCCACCCTGTTGCCCTGTAAGGAGAATTGAGCCTTGCATCACACAATGGATGAGTGCTCATCCTTTGGCCATTGACTAGTTTTATAACATTTACATTTAGGCATTAGTGCTTAAAAGCACTACTAATCGCATCTTGCCTTTTGCATCATTTGGATATGGTGTTTATGCACTCTGATGCTTTAGTGTCTAAAGACACTATTGCTAGGAGTACCTGTTTTGAGGGCTGAAGGAAAATTATTTGGTGACACTGGCCACACATCCCTTCCATATTGAATCTACAAACGTAAGGCAAGGGACCAGGATACATACTTCAGAGCCATAGACACAAAACAAAGGGGGTCCATCATGCATAGGGGTCAAAGTGGGGAAAAAGATTTTCAATATCATAGGTCTTAGTCATTAGTCAAGGGATAAAATAAGATGGATGAGACTGGATGTACGGAGAAAGGTGACAAAGTGGAACCAACATAGCAAGATATACTAAGTTTTGTGCAAAGCATGGCATAAAGAATGGCCTTCAACAGTAGATTCTCCAACCATTCACAACACAAGTTATGCATCAATAAACATATCATATAAGCACAGGTCACCATAATCATCATAGCATAATAAGTCAAAGGTGTTCATATACATCGAAGAGCAAACATCCTACCAAGAAGCAATATACTTGATATCACCATATGCTTGTTTCTACCTGAAGTGCGAATTTGTCAACTGTGTACCATCTTTGCTACTCTACTTGAACGGACTATGTCACCACCAATGTCATCTCAATAGACTAGGAGATCTGTAATAACCCAAATCCCGGTATTTTCTAATTCTAAGCAAATACGCTGATACAACCGGGCACGCAAACTGCCATGCAAAAATCCCTATTTTTTAGCAAAAATTAGGGTTAGGGTTTGTAGGATAGAATGAACACTTACCACTGATAAGCTGGCTGGTCTGCTCCTGAGAGATTATGCATGCATCAAGAGCTGAATCGGAGATGAACTGATATCTTCTGCTTCTGGTGACACCCCAGCAGCACGAACCCCAGATCGGCTAAGGGTGACGTTTTCAGTGAAGGAGGTGTCCGATGAAGCTGCTGATTTGTAGCACTGATAGCCTTCCCGTGCCGGAGAGAATGCCTGGCACATGCGGAAGTTCTGAGGTCTCTAGGCAGGCTAGCAAATTGTTCTAGAGATGCAGTTGCTCATGCCCCCCTGATCCCGAAATGGCTGATAACTGCTCAGGATGAGCACGATTGGATCTGATAATCACCGAGTATTGGAGTAAGATGCCGATGATGAGAATGGTGCCTGGGTTTCGAAGTAAAACTGAGATCTAAAGACCTAGCGAATGATTAAGGCTTTCTGGTTGAAAACCCCTTACGGCTGCACACGTACCCCTGCAACAATCCCTGTAGTATAATGGATAACTATGAATGAATGGAAGAGCAAATGGTGAATCTGTATGGCTTACCCTGAATGAGACTAGGGCAGATATCTCACTGCCAAAACCCCGCTAGTTGAAGACGCCGTCTCCAACCCCAACTGTTGTGCTGCACGCTGCGCTGCTATTCAAGAGCTCAAAATTAATAATCATCCAGAAGTGAGTCTCCTTTCACTTTATCTTTCTTTTATAACTTTCAACTGCCAAAACCCTAATCTTTGACCTAATTAGGTTACTTTATTTTCTAATTTGCAGTTGACTTGCATGCATGTGCATGGAGACTTAAATGAGTGCATGCATCATTAAATAATGCTTAGATGGCATGCATGATGGTGGCCTTTGGCCCTGGTGGCCCTTCTTGACCTAATGGTGATAACATGATGATGCCCTAGATTTTCTATAAATGGCATCAGTCTTTAGATGATTCCCTAACTGTCAGTAACCGCTCGAACCCACAGGAATTACATAGGTAAGCGGTTTTGGTCCTCAATGCCTAATCAGATGAGGACATTACAGTCCTCCTCGCTTGAGATTGCTTGTCCTCAAGTAACTGCAAACTCTCGCCCTTAGACCTTGGGCAACCCTGTAATAAAGTCCATAGAGACGCTTTCCCACTTCTGCTCTGGAATTGGTAGTGGCTGAAGCAACCCTGCTGGATGGATGTTCTCAATCTTGTTTTGTTGAATTCCTGTACGTGCTGCATAACTTCCCCCTTGAGGCCCTTCCATGAGAACCTCTCTCGGATCTGTTTGTAGGTCTTCAAGAAACCCTGATGTCCTGATAATGGAGAGTCATGTGCTGCTTGAATGATCCTTTTTCTCAACGTGGATTCTGGGACGAGGTATATCCTGTTCTTGTAATAGATGATGTCATCAACAATCCTGTACCTGTCATCCTGAATTTTTCCATCCAATAATTCGCAAGCGAATTTATTTTTGGAGTATTCTACTAAGAGAAGTGCCCTCCAATCTGTGGATATACTCCTGAGAGATAGTGAGGCAGGACGCTTGGATAATGCATCAACTACTACATTATTATTACCTTATACATACTCGATCTCGAAATCGTAGGCTTGTACTTTGCTGACCCATTTCTGTTGGCGCTCATTCAGTTCCTTTTGCTCCAGGAAATACTTGAGGCTGTTATGATCTGTTTTGATTTTGAACTTACTACCCACTAGGTATTGTCTGAATTTCGTGAGAGCATGTAAGATGGCTAGCATCTCTTTGTCATATATGGAGTAGTGGCGCTCATAGTTCTTCAATTTACGGCTCTCAAATGCAATAGGGTGATGATTTTGCATCAATACTGCTCCTAACCCTTCCCTTGAGGCATCACATTCTACTACAAAGGGTTGTGAGAAGTCTGGTAATGCTAAACCTGGACAGGAACTCATAATAACTTTCATCTCCTCGAAAGTTTTCTGTGCTAAGTCTGTCCAGGTGAATGCTCCCTTCTTTGTGAGATTTGTGAGGGGTGCTGCAAATTGGGAGAATCCCTTAACGTACCGTCGGTAATAGGTGCACAGTCCTAAGAAACCTCTCAATTTTGTGACTTTTTTTGGCGCGGGCCAATCTCTGATAGCTCGGATTTTTTCCATGTCAGCCTGTACTCCTTCCTCATTGATTATGTGCCCTAAGTACAACATTTCCTTCATGCCAAATTCACACTTGGACATCTTCGCGTAAAGCGAGTGTTCTTCTAGAATGCTCAGTACTTCGTCCAGGTGTTTCAGATGCTCTTCCCATGTTTTGCTGTAAATCAGGATGTCATCAAAGAATACTAGCAAAAACTTACGTAGTTGAACTCTGAAGGTATGGTTCATGCATGACTGGAAAGTGGTTGGAGCATTGGTAAGTCCGAAGGGCATTACCAAAAACTCATAGTGACCATAGTGACAGCGAAAGGCTGTTTTGGAGATGTCTTGGTCCCTTACTCTGATCTGGTGGTACCCCGAGCGAAGGTCAATCTTGGAAAAGTATTTGGCTCCCTGAAGTTCATCCATGAGTTCATCAATTCTAGGGATGGGATACCTGTTCTTAAAGGTCTTTTTGTTGAGTGCTCGATAATCGATGCACATTCGTAGTGTACCATCCTTCTTCTTGACCAATACTACTGAGGATGCGAAGGGGTTAGAACTGGGCCGAATATATCCAAGCTCCAGTAATTTTTTAATTGTTTTCTCGATCTCATCCTTGTATCTTTTGGGATGTCGGTAAGGAGTGGTGATGATTGCTTGTGTCCCCTCCTCTAGCTCAATAATGTGTTCAAAGCCTCGGTCTGGTGGTCTACCTGATGGAAGGTCCCAAAAAACTTTTTTATGCTTCTGTAGCAAGGCCTGAATGTCACTTGGGTGTCGTGTGTTGGTTTCTGGGGGTTTCCTAAAGGCGACCAAACATTCTGCAGCCCATTCTATATCATCCTGTCGGAGGACTGCTTCCATTCTCTGTGACGAGACCGGTTTTGGGGGATAAGTGTTCATGCCCCTCAAAACTACCCATCTGTCGTCTGGCCCCTGGAATTCCATTTCCATTGCCCTATAGTCTGTAGTGTATTTCCCTATGGAATAAAGCCACTGAACACCCAATACTACATGAGTATCCGATACATCTACTACATAGAAGGAATCTGTCATCTGATAGTTACCTAAGGTGACATTCAATTTTGGAATCCAGTAGTTGCACTCCATGCTGGAGTTCCCGGCTACTGCTACAATGAATCCTTCGAACTTCTTGGTCTGAATACCTCTCTTGGCTACCCAAGCGGAGTCAATGAAATTGTGGGTTGCTCCCCCATCAATCAATACTCCTACTCTGTGACCCTGTACTACTCCTCTGACCCTGAGAGTATGGAATCTTGGTACTCCAGATAATGTAGCAATGACTCCCTCTGGTGTATCACCCTGGTGTGATTCATTAAATAAAGCCAAGAAAAATCTAGCAGTATGCTAGGTTTTTTTTATGAAGTTCTAAAGCAGCATAGACACAAAGAATAATTGATTGTCTGCATATTTGATATAAAGATTTGAAGAAGTGTAGAGATCGAAGAAAGAGTATGGAGTGGAGAATGCAGAAACTATGTGTAACAATGGTGAAAGAAACAAAGAACAGAGGTCGAGTGGAAGTGGAGATGCAGTATGAATGACAACGCCGGTTAGACAATCGAAGAACAGAGAAACTATATCTGTGAGAGTGTTTATAAAATCTTTATAATCAACAACATGAAATTCTCTGTGTGCATCTTCATAACTGTTAGAAACGGTCGCAGAGGATTTCCTCAAAGAAATCGTGCAGATTTGCAAGCTATGGTGAGATCCGCATTCAATCTAAAATCGACGGTTAGGAAGCATGTTGCACCAGATCTGACGGTTGAGGATCAATTCCGCAAAGGATAGGCAGAAAAGATGAAGTTTCGTAAAAGAATATAGATCAACGGTCAAGATCTATCCTGCAACAAATCGAGGACATGGAAAAAGCGTTGCGGGAACGGAAGTGCGGGTGCAAAACTGCGGAAATCAAAAGGTCGAAGTCGTGGAAAAGTTGAGTTTTCAACTTTAGCATTCCGCCCTGCGGAAAAAGCAAGTGCGGAAAGACAACAATGGAAGGACCTTTCAGGGAGCGAAAGTACGGAAAGCAGAGAGTCAAAATCATGAAAAGTTGAAGTTTTCGATTTCCGTGCGGGAGCGGAAGTGCGGGTGCAGAAAGGTGGAAAGCAAAAAGTCGAAGTTGTGAGGGGAGTTAGCAGAAAAGGAAGAATCAATCGATCCCATTGATCCCGTCAAGCCAGTTGATGCTCCCATAGATATTGCAGTAGGAAGAATCGATCGATCCCATTGATCTCGTCAAGCCAGTTGAAGCAGTCCCACGTATGCCGGCTGAAAAAGGTCTTATACGGATTCAAGCAAGCACTCCGTGCTTGGCATGGACGGATAGATAGATACTTGGTGGGCTTGGGATTCACCAAGAGTGATGCAGATCCCAATCTTTAGCACAAGGTCGTGGATGATGAGCCACTGATTTTAGTCCTTTATGTTGATGACTTGTTTCTCACAGGTAATGAGAAATTGATTATAAGGTGTAAGAAGAAGCTTGCCTCTGAGTTTGAAATGAAGGATCTCAGATTGATGCATTATTTCTTGGGACTAGAAGTATGGCATAGGCAGAATGTTGGACTGTGGTACACCATTGATATTCTAAAGAGATTCAGTATGTTGGACTGCAAGTCCATGGCTACTCCAGTGGATGCAAATCTGAAGAAGTTGAGGGACTCTGCTTCAGATTCTGATTTGATTGACCCCACCATGTATTGCCAGCTGATTGGATCTTTGATGTATGTGGCGAGTACCAGATCGAATACATGTTTTGCCATGAATGTTGTCATCCGGTTCATTTGTGAGTCGAGATTGATTGATTGGGTTACTGCAAAACATGTGCTTAGATATTTGCGTGTCACTGTGGGATATGGCCTAAGATATGCTTCAGAATGTGACTTGAGATTGCAGGGATTTTCAGACTCAAACTGGGCCGGAGTGCTGCAGATAGGTAGAGTACTTCCAGATGCTGTTTCAATTTGGGTTTAGCAGTGATTTCCTGGTGCAGCAGGAAGCAGACCTCAATAGTACTCGGTACTGCAGAGGGCGAGTATATGGCTGCTAGTATAGCAGCTCGAGAAGCAGTATGGTTTTAGAAACTCCTTGCAGGATTGTTTGGTCATATTCCAGAACCAACTGCAATTCAATGTGATAACTAGAGCTGTGTGCAGATGTTAGTGAATCCCGTGTTTCACCACAAGTTGACGCATATAGAGATTTGTGATCACTATATTCGTGATATGGTGCAAAAAGGTGTGGTCGAGCTACAGTATGTTTCGATAGATGACTAGACTGCAGATGTTCTTACCAAGCTTCTTCCTACGACAAAGTTTGAATACTTTTGTGGAAGACTTGGAGTGGAAGAGAATGCATCCCTCCTGTAGATGGAAAGATGATTTGGAGACATACATCTACCTTCCTTTCACATAGGTACCTCTACTTGTCCAGGTTACCAATAGGTATGGGAGGATCCCATCGACAATAGAGACGAGCAGGTAGTAGATGGTCGTGTGAAGCTTGCTTCTACACACGTACCTCTACTTGTCCAGGTTCTTAGCTAGGTATGGGAGGATCCCATTGGCAGTAGGGAGAAACATGTAGTAGATGGTAGTGTGAAGCGTGTCCAAATTCTCAGCCAGGAATGGGAGGATTGCATTGGCAGTATAAACATACAGGTAGTAGATGATATGTAGATTATTGTACTCTCCAATGGACTATGTAGAGTTATCCAACAATGGACTAAGTGGATTAGATGCATGATGACAACTCCCGATGGACCGAGATAGTGTTGACAACCTTCAGTATGTATAGAGATGATCGAGACAAATGAGATGTACAGAGATGGGACCTAGATTATCGTGATGATGATGATGACCGTGTCTGAAGAATACCTTCCTTGTTGAGAGGGAGTGTAGGAATTTGTGCAACTTCGGAAGTTATCCTTATTGTATTGTTTTGTACCTCCTACGTGAGATGATATTGATGTAATTAATCATGTAAAACCTTGAAAGAATCAATGTAAACTTTGGGGATAAATTACACAAAGAAAAGAATTAAATAAATATTATTTTATTTATCCCCAAGACATGTCGGCCTATTAGTTAGATAAGTTGGCCCAGTTAGAGAAAAAGACAGTTTTGCAAGTGTATAAATAGAGAGGCCATGTGCCTCATTTGGACATACACTCAACACAAGCAAGTTCGCCTAGTCAAGGAGAAGTTTGCTACAACAGTGAAGTGAAGTGTTTTTTGGGGTTTTCTCTTAGAGAGATTTTCTTCTCTCTTCCATTCTTGCACTTTGTTCTCGGAATTGATCATCTCTATATGAAGGGTGCTGGGTTTTTCTCCCTATTGGGTTTCCCAGGATAAACTCTTGTGTTCTTTGTTTCTATGCTTTGTCTTTCTTCTAATGATCTAATTGTTTCTTCTAGTGATCCAATTGTTTATCTGCAATTAAGTTATACTGCTATAATTGTGTAAAAATCTAACAATTTGGAGGTAATTCACCCCCGTCCATAGATAGTCATTTTCGTCCATCTAAAAAAGATAAAAATGAGATTTATCCTCATCCGTTGATCATGTATCGTCATCTTTTAATCTCAACAATCCGTATAAGGATGAGTTAGGGATTTTGCCACTCTCAATCTTTAAAAGAGAGTGAGCTCTTCATTGTAAAAGGACTTTTGGCTCATTTCAACCTTGAGAGTAATAACAAATTTCTGTGGTGCAAAATTTTTGTCTCTTGGGTGATGTTGATGGATTTTACTTTCTTGCCGAACTCCTACTATTGCTAAATCTCAATCGTTCCTTGACTCGGATGTTTTTATTTCGTGATTTACTTGCATGAAGCGAAGGCATCTTGCTTGGTTGACTTGCTTGAAGCGACTTGCTTCTCTTGACAAAGGGGGTTTTCTGTGAATGAAATTGATTTGTCTTCACTATCTATTTTCTTGCTATTTCTTCCTAAATGCGCTTGCTCTTTTGATTTTGCAAACAAAGTGTTTATCTTTTAGTAACCATGATTCACTTTTTTAATTGTTTCTCTTGGTTGTTTTGCAGGATTGAAGTCACTGGAAAACCAAGTGCGCCTTGGGTTGGAGTGAGTTTTGGGTTGGGACCTATTCAGTGTTGTTGGATGAGGAGAAAGATGTTACAAATATAAAATAATAAAGAAATAAGACAAATTAATAATAATTAATAAATAATAATTATAGCTAATCTAAGAGGACGTGACTCCTTATAATGTTTCGTTTTTGATAAAAAGGGAATAATTGAGGACTGATAGCACTAGGAGCAGAAGGTACATCAATTCAATATTATTAAGTCATCAGTGTAGGAGGGCCATCAGATTTCATATCCTAAAGCATGCGGAGCATGCAGGTTTTGTTTAGTCAATATTATAGTCAACATCAAATTAGAATTTCATGCATGCAAAAGTGAAGCATAAACCCTGAAAGTGACATGCAAACCCCAAAAGCGTATGAAAATCTATTTAAGAAGGGTTATGGAATTAAAGGAAATATCTATTATTATTGTTGATTGATTTTGGAGTTTCGAGTAGCAACACAGCGTGCAACTGCGATAGTTGGGGTTGGAGATGGTGTCTTCAGGTAGCGAGGGTTCGGTAGTGAGATATCTGCCCTAGTCTCTTATTGGGAAAGATCATCTAGGTTTATCCATTGCATCCATCATATACTACAGTATTCGGAGATCCAACACATTTCGAAGGGTTATTAGCAGATCCACGTTTTGTAGCCGCAAGTAGCACGGAAAATACAGAAGGATTCGTTGGGACCACAAAGCCCAGTCTTTTCTCCGCATGTCAGCGTCCTCTTTCTTAGCAGGCCTATCCTACGATATGCAATGATTATCGACCAACAGTTTGCTCACCTGGAGCAGCTATCAGCCAATTAGATCAGTTGGGGGCGGGAGTAGCAGAACTGCTAATCAATTCGCTAGGGCACTTAGAGGCAGCCAAATCTCCGCATGTGCCAGGCCATCTCTTCGGCATCAGCAGACGGACAAGCTTAGAAAGTTTCAGCCTGAACATACCTCTCCTCCTACAAAAACGTCACCTTCAGTCTGGAGGGTTTTTACGGTACTGCGGGGCAATAACACCGGAGGAAAAGAGCATTATTAGACCACCCATCCGGATCCTTATGCATGCAGCTATCTCTGGAGTCATTATCAACCAGAATATTAGTGGTTAGTGTTAATTTCTCTCTACAAAACCCTAACCCTAATTCAACTCTATTTTAGGGCATTTTTGCATGGCGAGTTTGCATGCACAATTATTTTGCAAATTTGTATCAGATTGAGTGTGCGAGTGAGCACTATCATAGAACATTAGAGAATATCAGTCTTTGGGATATTACAGTGGTATTAGAGCATGTTCCTTGCCAGTTGTGGGCATGCAAAATTGTAAATGAATTCAGAAGATCCATACAACATTACTTACTGAAGACAGAGGTTTAGAAATAATGATAGAGGAGAAGACGAATTAGAGGACCTAGAGTTGGGGGACAGAGAGTATCAGTTTGGAAAGGGCAAAGAAACAATGGCCGATGATGATAAAACAACTTTCAATAGTCTCACATCTGCCATAAAAGAACTCACTACTGGGCAAAAAGAAATGATGAGTACCTTCAGGAAAATGACAGAGAAAAATGGGCCCACCCCACAGTCCCTTGTTTCCCAATAGTGATAGGGTATCCACCAGTAGTAGTGGGGAGCACTTACATACCAACATGCAGAGCCATCCCCATATATACAACAAGCCTTCCCGACCTACCATGTCTCAATTCTTAGATAGTCCAACTGCAGAGCCTCTAGCACAAGTAGAACCAGAAGAATCCATGAGTGCCTATCTGAGAGAGTATAGAGCTTTAGGAGATGACTTTTATTCAGCCATGACCTTCACTGACTTTTGCCACTTTAAAAGCAAGAACAAACCCAGAGCTTACAATAGGCCCACCACCCTAGCAGATGCCATCAGCCAGACTAGAGATTTGCAGAGGTTAGTAGTATTTCAACACTTGCCTCGATATCAGGAGTATCTAGGCTTGGGTGATGAGCTATGTGCAACATTGTCCTTTTAAGATTATTACACCATCAAGTTCAGGAGCCATCCCAAGGATTTGGATGAGGATATCCTTAAAGGCATAGTTGGGGGAGTGAAGAGAGATGAGCATGAAGTACAGGTTGTTGGTGAGCTTGATTTGGAGTTAACAGTACATGATGAGAATGTGCATGAGGAGATAGCGTTAGAGCCATCTTGTGAGTCTAGGGACACTAGCACAGTCGCTAGTCAGATTGTGGTCAAGCCGTATGATGCGTTGGAGTTGGTATACTCTTCATCACCTACATCAGGAGTCTAGACAGTTATGACAGACGAAATACATGTGGTGCAAGGCAATGAGCACAACAGTCGAGACAATGGGCAGTCACACATGGAAGTTAGGGAGAGTTTATACATGCATGAGATAGAGCTTCCAGATGATAGCCATCGAAAGAAGATTGAACGTGTTAAAGAAAGCATTCTAGCAATGAAAGAGAGGACCAAGATACTTCGAGACACCATAGTACAACGAGATGTTGAGCTTATAGTTCTTCGAGTTGTATGTAGCAAGTCAGCGGTCAGGCTTTCTAGTATTGAAGAGCAGTTGGATTCCTTGATGGGGCAGCATAAGAAACATACTATTGCATTTCAAAGCAGTCCTCTTCAGGTGTACATAGACAAGGCTTGCAGTAGCTTGAGTCCACATTTGCATAATGGCGGATGGTTTTTACAGGTTGGCCAGGATTGAGAAATTGGGCAGCAGTATATGAGCATTCTAATTGAAATCAGAAGGGCAGAATGTTAGCTTGCTAGGATTATTCCTTGTGATGGTGCTTATGGACAAGGTTCTTTTTGGGGATTGGATTGGAGAGAGATTAAGAGTTTGTGTCCTATTGAGTGCGCGATTCTTAGGAAGACATTCCTTGCCAAGGGTATAGTCCCACAAGAGCCTTCGGATATTTGGGATGAAAGATGCACAAGTTTGCATTGGGATCCAGGTGGGAGACCTTATGAGGGATGGATACAATGTTTACTGATAGGGTTATTTGGGTGTCTTCAGGATGCTCCTTGTGTCGATACTACGCAGGGTAGCGGTGGATGCATTTTGACCTTTGCAGTTATCAGATTGATTTGGGACCCTGGGATTACAGTGACTGGTAGTTTGGTGATTGCTAGAGGATTCTTTCAGGAGGTCTATTGTGATGGTACCTCGTTTACAACCTGGTTAGTTACTCTACTTATAGGAGGCTTCCATGGGATATCTTGTGATGGTACCGTGCAGTGCAGTGCTTTGAGTAGAGTGTGCTACAAATCTCCGAGGATAATTTGGGACCTTGGGATCATCCCCGGATTCAGTTGGTTCAGTTTGATTGATTGTGGAGTTGCGTTCACATTGCTTGAGGACAAGCAATCTTGGGCGAGGGAGGACTGTAATGTTTTTTTGATAAAAAGGGAATAACTGATGACTGATAGCACCATGAGCAGAAGGTGCATCAATTCAGTATTATTAAGTCATCGGTGTAGGAGGGCCATCATAGTTCATATCTTAAAGCATGCGGAGCATGCAGGTCTTGTTTAGTCAGTATTAAAGTCAACATCAAATTAGAATTGCATGCATGCAAAAGTGAAGCATAAACCCTAAAAGTGACATTTAAACCCTAAAAGCATATGAAGATCTATTTAAGAAGGGTTATGGAACTAAAGGAAATATTTATTGTTATTGTTGATTGATTTTGGAGTTTCGAGTAGCAACACAACGTGCAACCGTGACAGTTGGGGTTGGAGACGGTGTCTTCAAGTAGCGAGGGTTCGGTAGTGAGATATCTGCCTTAGTCTCTTATTGGGATAGATCATCCAGGTTTGTCCATTGCATCCATCATATACTACAATATTCAGAGATCCAACACATTCCGAAGGGTTATTAGCGGATCCACATTTTGCAGCCGGAAGTAGCAAGGAAAACACAGAAGGATTCGCTGGGACCACAAAACCCAGTCTTTCCTCCACATGTCAGCTTCCTCTTTCTCAGCAGGCCTATGCTACGGTATGCAGTGATTATTAGCCATCAGTTTGCTCAGCTGGAGCAGCTATCAACCAAACAGATCAGTTGGGGGCGGGAGCAGCAGAACTGCTAATCAATTCGCCAGGGCACTTGGAGGCAGCCAAACCTCTGCATGTGCCATGCCATATCTCTGGCATCAGCAGACGGACAAGGTCAGAAAGTTTTAGCCCGATTGGACCTCTCCTCCTACAAAAACGTCACCTTCAGTCTGGAGGGTTTTTACGGTACTGCGGGGTAGTAACACCGGAGGAAAAGAGCATTATTAGACCACCCATCCAGATCCTTATGCATGCAGCTATTTTTGGAGTCATTATCAGCGAGAATATCAGTGGTAAGTGTTAATTTCTCTCTACAAAACCCTAACCCTAATTCAACTATATTTTAGGGCATTTTTGCATGGCGAGTTCGCATGCACAGTTATTTTGCAAATTTGTATGAGATTGAGTGTGCAAGTCAGCACTATCATAGAACATTAGACAATATCAGTATTTGGGATATTACACTACTCAAGTTGGCACCCAAGCCCTATTTAAGGCGGGTCATCATTTGTAATTTTCATCATCCTATCTTCAATACACATTTTATATATTTATTTACTTCTTTCATCCATGCCATGGTTTCATGGTAATGAGAATAGGAACTGTTCTATAACATAGTAAACCGAACTTGGTAATACGACTACATTGGTATCAGAGCGGTTTCGCTCCTCCTTTGAGCTCGGATTCGGCTCTTTACTCAACCTCCTCCTGCACTGCTACAATTTCATCCACGCTCCATCCCACACCTCCACGCTGACCATACCCTTCTCCTTCCTCACCACTTGCACGTTTCCCAACAACGCCCTCTAGCCACTCCACCTCATATATGTTCCTTGTGCGACCTTCACACTCCCAGTCGCCAACCTCCTTCGCATGACCTGCCCTCTCCATTCCTCGCTCCACGTCGTTCTCTCACTCTCCCACAAGCTTGCGACCTGCTCTCTCCCCTAGCTCCTACACCACCTTTCTCTTTCACCTTCCTCTCCATCGCTATTCTACCCATTGCCCCTCTTCACTACACAAACACCCTCCACACTTCATCACGCCAGCAGTTGGCTCTTCACGTGCTCACCTTCCCTCTCCACTCACATGCTCTTGCATCATGCCTCCGATCGCAGCTCCTTCCTCTCTTACTTCCCACTTGCGTGTCCAACAATGCTCTACCCACTGGCACTCCATCTCACATCCCTTTGTTGTTGCTTTCCAGCCCTTAGATCTTCCTCCATCACCATTCTTCCCCCACACTCCTCATCCCTGCGCCCTCCTCTCGTCTTCCCTCTGCTCCCATGCAACCTCCCTCCATGTAACCCTACACAAAACCATTTTTTTAAAAATTAAATATTATTAATATTATTATAATAATATTTGATTTTTATTAAGTTTTGTAAACCAATATTATAATAAAATTAAAAATATGATATATATATATATATATATATATATATATATATATATATATATGATGGAACATCGCTCGGGAAACCCTCAGGTACTTCCCCATTTTTTAGGATGGTACCCAAGGTAAACTGTTGACATTGATTACAGGGCCTAACTCGGTGGGATAGCCACTCGGGGATTTGACCCCGAGACCTTCTGCTAGCATAAACAACTCTCAACCACTTGAACTAACCCGCTAGACTATATATATATATATATATATATATATATATATATTCTCCATCACATTAAGCGTCATTCACCCCATATAAATAAAAATTGGCGTCTAGATATTCACCCCCACACATTGGAAACATGAGGACAGAATTGAAAAACCCTTTCGTGAAATTGGACGTCATGAATGAGAAACAAAAAAGGATGGATGACAAATTGGACGCCATGTTAGAGAGCCAAAATCAAAATCATGGAGATGTTACAAAACCTAAGGACTAGTAATTGCCATAAACGATGAAGTAGTTCGGACATGTCAGTCCCATCATCTTGTAGCTCCACGTCACCACCCCTGCTGTATCCAAAAGATTGGCCTGCTCCCGGTGATGATGATGACAATTTTGAGGAGAAAAGATTGAAAGCATATGCTATGATATAGGACACGTCCATATAGGCCATTGAGTTTTCGTGTCGGACGCAAACACGTCTTCACACGGTGTCAGACATATGTTTTGGACATATCTTGTTTTAGGACATGTCCAAAACGCATGTTTGACATCGTGTTAGAATGTGTCCCAAAAACATGACACTTTGTCACTAAAATAAGACACTTTTAACCCCTAAAAACTATAAAAAACAATTTAATCCTCATCCATTCATATTTTTCAGTGAGGATTGAGCTTTAAGAGGGTTTTTTTTGCAGGTGAAGAGCATTAGAAGGTTTTCCATCTTGATCTACTCCTTTTTGTATTTGGCAGTGGCATTTCAACATCTATGTAATACATTTTGATTTTGATGACTTAATGAGAAATATGATTCCGATATATATTTAATAGAACATTTTGCTTTTGATGACTTAATGAGAAATTTTATGAGTCTATGAAAACCCACTACATTGATGGAATTATAGCCCCCCATGTTTGTCATCCTTCTATGTCTGCAGTTTATGATGTACTTTTGTTGTTCTTCTATATTCTTCTATGTATTTTTGTTATTTTTTCTGCAGTTTATGATGTATTTTACATATTACGTTGTTGGCTCTTAGTTGTGATGTATTTTTATTATTCTTTTATGTACATTTACATATTACATTGTTTGGCTCTTAGCCTGTCAAATCAAGTCAAGGAGCACACCAATAAGTATTATGTGGGGGCATATTCCACAAACAACTTCACAAGGGGATTCATTTCACATCAGTGTTACACGAGGAGTCGCCCCCCAGGGTCGGGGACGCGCCCCCCTCGCTCCCTGCGCCCAGGGGGTTTGGGGGCTCTTGGGGAAATGTTTCCCAGCGTCCCAAAAATCAGGAAACTCTCGGAAACTCACAAGGGGACGCGTCCCCCTGTTCTGCAGCGCGCTCCGGTGAAGGGGGGCTCCCACACGCCCCCTCTAGAAGTTGGGGGGTTCCTAGACGCGCCCCACGATTTTCCCAATTTTAGTTTAAAAAAACAAAATTTTAATTTTAATTGTTGTTTACTCTCTATTTCAGTCTTAGTCTTTCGTAATTTACTATTTCACTATTTTAGCATGCAATATCATTGATTCAAGTTTTCAATTACAATGATTGAAATTAGAAATATGAATATCAAGATTCAAATGACAAATTTGAAAATTTTATGATGAATTGTATAACGTGTTTGTATTATTAATTTGCTATATTCTGATTTACATTGCATAATGATAAACTTAGTATTTACTTTTAGTAGTTTACATGGGATGAATCATTGAATTGTTATTGCTGGGATTTAATAATTTATAATATTACTTTTTATTAAGACCTTGACGTCCCCCCGCCCCCCCCGAATTTCGCTAAAATTTGGGGGTGTTCTCCACACGTCCCCAATGTGCGTTTCCCTCCTCCGGCGCACTCGTGTCCCGGAAACTTGGGGGAAAGTTACCCCTTATTTCTATTCTTACCCATGGCATTCAATCTAAGTGGCATCATCATTGTAAGTGGCATAATCTAAAATATAAAGGGTGCTTAGTGACGGGAAAATATAATAAAATGGTGTGCCCCCCATCCATGTAATCTAATCAAATAGAAAAAAACAATGTTACAAATATCGTGTCGGCGAATATATCGCCGAGGGTCCAAAAAGATATTATCGGATTTATCGGCGAAAATGTCGGCAAACATCGACAATGTAAAAAAAATACAAAAATATTCATTTTTTTTCAATTTTCTAAACATCTAAAGCAACACGAACATCAAATAAACACATTGCTACATGAATATGGAAATAAAACCGATATATAAGATGTATAAGAGGTCTAGTGATACATCATACATCACACATAAAAAATGAATCGTGTCTTGGATCTTGAGTCCCCGACTCATGAATCACCAAAAACAAACAGTCAATGTTTTATGTAATATGTAAAATATATCTCATATGCAATGAAATCAACCAAATAAAGTAAACTATTGATTCCTTCTACCCCTTTTACGGGCAAAGGTAATCGCTCTAGTAATGGCTTTGCCTTTAGAGCTAGAAATCCCAGGTGCTCGTGGGGGTTGTCATGGACTTCCTCGTCCTTTAGAAGTGCTTGGAAACTGATGTACTCTAGAAGAACTAGAAGAATGATGAGGTATTGGACCCTCATCAAGTCCTCTACCACCGCTACTGCTACCACTGCCCATATATCTGGCTCCCTCTGATTGAGACTGTGGCTGTGCAACTGGTGTCTGTGTGGCTGGTGGCTCTGCAACTGGTGGTTGTGTGGCTGGTGGCTGTGTGGTTGGTGGCTCCGGTGGTGGCACAATCTCAGATGCGTCTAACCACTCATCGTCCCATGTCTCAGTCTCCATGTCCTGCGTATCATCCTCTAACCAATTAGGAGCTGCCTCCATAATACGTTCCTCAATCTCCGCTCTCCATGCAGCAGTGGTGTCAGTGTGATCCAATGAAATAGCTTCCACCTCAGGTTTTTTCTCAAGTTGCTTCATCCACAACCTGAGATTGTAGGAGACGTACACTAGATCATTCAGGCGTTGGGTATCCAACCTGTATGATTACCATAAATTTATCCAATTAGAATCCATATGACATAAATTACAAGTTATAATGAATTTAGAATTTAATTTCAAATTCTCAAACCTGTTGCGCTTCTTGGTGTGTATCTTTTCAAATACACTCCAGTTGCACTCACAACCAGAAGAACTACATGTTTGGCTTAGGATCCGAACATCAAGCTTTTGGAGATGGGGTACTCATCTGCCATAGGTTTCCCACCAAGTATCTACAATGAATTGGAGAAACATAAGAGAAGACATTGAAAATTTGAAATATA